>QLOH01000061.1:2092500-2432582 GCA_026901365.1 Sesbania bispinosa
CCATTTTGTATAACCCTTCATAATACCATCACACAGAAGATGCTCCCTGATGTCTTTCTCAGCCAGTCTTCTTCCATTGAAACATTTACGCATGGACCACCTGAACCTTCCTTGTGCGTCGGCACTACTAGCAACATTACATCGCGCAAATTGTAGAAATTTCTTCCACTCCTCTCTCATACTCATCAGTAATGCGCCGAGCATTCATCCAACTCGATCCATATCTAATTTCTGTACGTTCGTGAACGACACTCCATTTATTCAACATTATGCATGTAGATCTCACTTTTTTTATTCAAAGGTGTGGCCCTATCCCATTCAGGAAGATTCACTTTTCCTTAGTTCATTATTGTGTAAATTTTAATTCTCATTCCATAAAATCCACAAATTTCGGCAGCATTTCGCATTGGTCTTCAGGTGGCACGAATGAAAGTGGTGAACACTATCAAATATGCCCCCGAAGAACAACACAAATGCAACGAATCGAAATTTCATGAATTGTATGGAATGCTTATTAAAATTTACTTATTAATGAACTATAAATAAGTGATATATCTTCCCAAACTGTCCATACCGGACAATTCAAGATTCAATAAGTTCACTATAGTACTCCCTCTTTTAGTTAATATAACAAAGATGTATGAAAAAAATTATTCTTTGGAGGGAGTACTACAATCTCCATATTGAATCTCAAACGGGAAACTAAGGTTCACTCAAGTAATGAATCAAGCAATCATTAAAAATGAGCAATAAAACAAGGCAAAATATAAATGAAATTAACTAAAGTTTGACAATATATGACAATATTCAAATCAATTCTATTAATTATTAAACTTGCATCGTAATTCATGCACATTTTATAGTCAAAACTTAGGATTAGTCTGACATAATATTAATAACAATAATAATGCTTTAATAAAGCATCAACCAATAATACTTTAAATAATTACAAACAATTCATGTAATTGAACAAAAATAAGACTCTACAAAGACATTAAACCTCTGTCTTATATGTGTGTGTGTGTGTGTATTTCTAAGAAGAATGCAAAAAATTAGAGGAAACGAAGGGAAAAAGTAACAACCAAAGAAATCTCAATCTGAAATAGACCCAAAACCACTAACCTCTAGCTGTGATTAACCACACCACAATATGTAATCCATACCACACCTACTTACTGAAAAGTCAGGCAAATGTATAAACTCTATACCACACTACATGATCATGAGAAAATCTCATTCCAATCTTAATGATTTTAAAAATGCAACTTCCACAGGCAACAACAACTAATAACCAAGCCTTTTCCTATATCCAATTTCCTGGGGGGGGTTTACATCCAAATTCAGAGTCTCTTATTCACCTTTAACCAAAATTTCATTGCTAGCTAAATCAATTCAATCAAAACCTAAACCAAACCAAAGCAAGCAAGAAGAGGGATAGAGTTACCTGTGGTGGCTGGGTGCCAATCTTGTGGCCGCTCGTTGATTGGCACGGTGGAGCCTTGAGAGAGAGAGACAACGGCACGGTGAGAGAGAGAGAAACCTTGAGAGAGAGAGAGAGAGGGAGCTTGAGAGAGAAAGGGACGATGGGTGAGAGAGAGAGGGAGAGGCAACGGTGGTGAGAGAAAGAGGGAAATTGAGAGAGAGAGAGAGGTTGAGAGAGGAAAGGGAGGTTGAGAGAGAGAGACATTGAGAGAGAGGGAAACTTCACTGTCGCGCGGCGCAAATGAGGTGCAGGGATATTAGGGAGTAGAATGGACTCTACCACGACGGTTGTTCAAAGGGACCGTCGTGGTAGCCTATTTTTTACTTCTGCACCAACCACGTTTTGCTATTAACACCCCCTTTTCTGAACCCCCTAATGCTCCCTGCACCTCCCCACTTTACTAGTCACACCCCATAAGGTCTTCCACGACGGGTGTCCACTGGGCCCGTCGTGGTAGCCCTATTTTACTCCTGCACCACCCATGTGTTGCTATTCACACCCCCTTCCTTTCTGAACCCCCTCATGCTCCCTGCACCTCCCCACTTTACTAGTCACACCCACCCCATAAGTCTTCCACGACGGTGTCCACTGGGCCCGTCGTGGTAGCCCTTTTACTCCTGCACCACCCTGTTGCTATTCACACCCCCTTCCTTTCTGAACCCCCTCATATGCTCCCTGCACCTCCCCACTTTACTAGTCACACCCCCCATAAGGTCTTCCACGACGGGTGTCCACTGGGCCCGTCGTGGTAGCCCCATTTTACTCCTGCACCACCCATGTGTTGCTATTCACACCCCCTTCCTTTCTGAACCCCCTAATGCTCCCTGCACCTCCCCACTTTACTAGCCACACCCCATAAGATCTTCCACGACGGGTGTCCACTGGCCCGTCGTGGTAGCCCCATTTTACTCTTGCACCACCCATGTGTTGCTATTCACACCCCCTTCCTTTCTGAACCCCCTAATGCTCCCTGCACCTCCCCACTTTACTAGCCACACCCCCATAAGGTCTTCCACGACGGGTGTCCACTGGGCCCGTCGTGGTAGCCCCATTTTACTCCTGCACCACCCATGTGTTGCTATTCACACCCCCCTTCCTTTCTGAACCCCCTAATGCTCCCTGCACCTCCCCACTTTACTTGCCACACCCCCATAAGGTCTTCCACGACGGGTGTCCACTGGCCCGTCGTGGTAGCCTATTTTTACTTTTGCACCACTAAATTTTGCTATGCACACCCCCTTGATTTTATTAACATTTATTCTAAGATAGTTTTCTACGACGGTTGATAGGCCAGCCGTCGTTGTAAGTTACCCACATAATTGCAAAAATGCCACCGCGCATGTTTCAACGACGGTTGGCCCTCAACCGTCGTGGAATGCCCGTCGTAGAATGTCTTTTTTGTAGTAGTGTATTTTTTTTCAAATGCAATCATTCTTTATATTATTTCATGTTTGATAATTATAGGTTGTACTATCCAAGATTATGTTGCATTAATTGATGAAATGAGTTCTGAAAATGAAGGTATTTTCTACTTCACTTACTTTAAAATATCAAAATTTCATGTTCATATTTAATGATTGTTTTGTCTAATGTAGATGATGCAATGGAGTTCTATTACTTTTCAATTGGAAGGCTAATGACATGGTTAATGTGTTGTTAATTGAAAATTAAGTTCATGCCAATACATATTTTTATAATTTTTTTATTGACTATCCTTTATTTTTTATTGAAATCAGGATATGAGAATTGAAGATGCAATCTTACGAAGGATGTGGTATATATGTGGATGACTTCCATTTCATAATTTAGTCTGTTGTTTGTATTCGTGTCTGTGGATTGTTAGTTTATTATGTATTATATTTTTGCCTCCTTGTACGGCACATTATCTTGGGTTGTTATATATCTTAAAAACTTTTATTTGGACCTTTCATGTTAAATTCAGGTTCCTACTGATTGATATTGCCTTTATTTTGTTGTGGGTCTTTTGTTTATGGATGATTTGGTTGTGGTTCCTGTTATATCCAAATTATGAGTGTTCTCGGTAAAGTTAAATCGGTCGACTCCCAAATCGAGTGTGTATTCGTTCTGGGAATCTCCCTATGTCTTTACTCTTCAAATGGGAACTAAAGGGTGATTACCCTCCTGTGTGTCTTTTAATCTTTGCCTTCTCAACCGCCAAGTCCGCACGTCTCCTGCCCACTACCCCTGTTATTCATTCATTATCTCCCCTGATCCTCGTCCGAGTAGGGGGTGTAGCCCTCCTTTATTGGGCTTACCTAGTCGACGCCATAAGGTAGGGGTATTGCTTATTGGGCTTCCTAGGTGGGTCCATGCAACTAAGCGATCTAAGTCGGCCCAATATACTGAGTAGTACAATAAGTATTTGTAAAAAATAACCAGTTGAATTTATGGATCTTTCATGTTCTGATTATTTGTTATAGGAATTGCTATGAATTTTAGTACAAGGTATTTTTTTGTATTTCTAAAATTAGTTTAAAATATGTGGGATGGAGGTGAGGGATTAATAAAAGTCTACTTTTATACAGATGAGGCAGGCCCGCCCGGCGGGTCGGGAAAACCCAACTCCCCAACAGGGGTAGAGATAGGAGTTAATTTTTTAAACCCGACAGGGGCAGGGATAGTTATAGTGAATCGGGGGCGGGAAAGTAAAATCCACCTCCAACCTACCCAGATTCCATGTCTACTTCCTCAACCAAAGAAGGGATAATGCATGGGATATTCTTTTCTATTTTAAGAACAAACAATGGTTTCCTCTTAGCAAAGTTAGTATACAATTTCTTTTAAAATATTTTCAGTACTTAATCAATACCAAATCTCTATTAATTAATGTTCTCAGCAAGAATATTCCGGGCTAACCACGGGGCAGTTAACTCGGCTCCTTACTGTGTATTGTGAACTTGTCTTTGCCCGTGGCCTCCTCATCCTTTTATAGTCTGCCTTCCTAACCGCCTCTGCCCATGATTGCAGTCTTCTCCCCTTTTCTCCTCCCCACTACTCCTCATTTCCTTAGTGCTACTTGGGGGGCAAGGTAAAGGATATGGGCCGAGGACTGGGCTTAGTTCCCAGCCCAATATCCAGGATAGTACACAACCCTTCAAGCCTAAATGTATTCGGGAAATACAACGCAAGGCTATAATGCTCGGCCCATCTTCCAAAATGTTGCATAGGCTTCGTAATGCGAGTTTTGGGCTGATTGTTTGCTTGTCCTTTTTCGGCCGATGCCTCGCTTCTTATTGCCTTGCCTGCTGCAACCGGGCTCCGCACGCTCAGCAAATGATTCTCCTAAGAGTTTACACAACATTGGTTGTTTTAGTTGTTGAGAAACTAGTCGTTACTCCGCTTTTTCCAATATATAGTGCTTATGACATTCAATAGGGCTTTTATAGCCCTTTACTCATGCTATGCTGTCTGAAACGCTGAGAGTACGAAGGGATGTCACCCGTCTGCGAAAGCAGGTGACCCTTCGCGTCTCGAGAAACGGCTCTGACACGGGGTGCGTCGCATCGTTTCCTTCGCCTCGTGAAATGTCACTTCTCTTGACATCCGAAACGGCGCCATCAATGCCCCCTGAGACGGGAATCGTCGTGGCTTTACCCGTCGAGAGGGGATAAATACCCCTTTGGGAGCCTCATTTCACCACATCTCAACAAAGCTTTTCTCCTGTGTCTGTTTCTTATGTTGAACTTATACTCTTTTTTTTAGTAGCCGAGTTCGTGCCTCCTTTTACCAGGTACCTATTTCCTATCTCTAACTACTTACCTTAAAGCAAGAAAAATGTCTTCAGAAGATTTTGGTTCTGAGGTTGTCCCCGATGAGACCAACTCATCTAGTTCCTTCTCTGCCTTACTAAGTGACAATCCTCCCCAAGCCGAGAACTTAATCCCTGTAATAAACGTAGAAGATTCTGAAGAGGCAGAGAGTGATCTTGATTCTCAGGCTAAAGAAAATAGGAATACCCCAGTGTACCAGACTTTCCTTACCGAAGTCTATACCCATAATTTGATTTATACCTCCCCTGCCTCCATAGCAAAATTTCGTAAGTCTACCCATGTCTCTAATCTGACCTCGGACCCTTTAATTCTGCTAGATCCTTGTCAGAAAGAGGAACTCATTTGCCTTATATACATGCCCGATCAGGGATCTTCCTCTCCTTTTACCTATATGTATGACACCATCTTTTCCAAATTGCATTTACTCTTACCTTTTTCCAATTTTGAAAACAATTACTACTATTACTCCGTTTCTTAACATCGCCCCTTCACAGCTCCACCCTAATAGTTGGGCCTTTGTTAGGAGTTATCAGATTATATGTCACTTCTACGATATGACTTTAAGTTTAGAAAAGTTTTTTTGTTTTTTCCAAGTCAAATTACCCATCGGGGATGAAGTCGGGTGGGTCTTTCTCAATAGTATCCCTTATAAAGGCGTGCTCAGCGCCTATACCTCTTCCTACAAGAAGTGGGAACAAAAGTGTTTTAGGATCCGGGGAGTGGGGGCTATGTCTACTCTGCTTGTGTCCGAGGATGGAACTCCTCATTTTCCACTTTTTTGGTCCCTGGAACCCAGAAGGGTAACCGGGTTTGACTATAATTATCTACCCTTTGACGAAAAGATAGATGTAGCTTTCCTACGCAACAGTGCCCCTTTAGATTGTGGTTTCCTTTTGGAAAATGAAGATCTCTCAGATCGGTTACGCCAAATACTGGGTATTTTTAAAAAGTCTTTAAGTACTTCTTCATATTTATGTCAGCTTCATGTCTATTTTTCTGATCGTTTTTCTTTTATGCAGACAAGATGCCTCCAAAAGCTAGCGTACCTCGGACCCTGGTAAATGAGAAGGCCATGAGGCGCTGGCTAAGGAAGCTGGGAGAGAACCGGATGGGCAAGGTGCTGGTGGGAATGCTAATCAGCCGGCGGTCTCAACTAGTGAACGGCGCAAGAAACAGAAACTGGATGGTCAGGGGGAAACCCAGTCCATGCCGAAGACCACTCAAGAGGGGCCGACCAAAATGGCTATCCAGAACGTTCCCCCTCAGCAACCGACCCCTAAACCAACTCCTACTTCGACTCAAGCTGGTGCTCATACCTCTTCGGGCACCCAAGGTCAAGCCGCTTCCTCTTCCCTTCCTCCTCTGGACCACAAGTGGTAGACCTTATTTAATAATTTTGAAGGTCCAGAAGGGAGCGAGGTGAATTCGATTTTCGACCACGGGTTCAATGTTGAACAAAGTCGTGTCTCGTGAGTTCAACAAAAGGAAGACCAGACTCAAGTTAATAAGGTCGGGATGCGGAACGTTGGGAAGCATCTGATGACCATGGGCATGAAAAACTGCCTTCTTTGGATACTGTTTTGATAATGGGATGAACTCGACTGATAAAGAGTTGAAAGAGCGTGCCCACAAAATTCAAGAATTAACTGAGAAGTTGAAGGCATCAGAGTCCTCGGCTCAAACTATTGCCGCCCTTGAAAATCTTTTCTGAATGCAAAAATAAGCTGACCCTCGGCCGAGAATGATAAGAAGGCTGCTGATGTAAAATACAATGACCTGAATACCAAGTATTCTGATGTTGTTGCTCAACAAGTGCAGCTAAAGAAGGATTGGAAACTGTTGTGGGCGAGAAGAGCAAAGCTTGTGAGGACCTGTTGGCGGTATCTGAGCAAAAGGCTCAACTTGAATCGATCTCAAAGCTCTGCAAGCAGGAAATAGCAATTCAGCATGCCTGGGGATTTCGCAAGGCGATTGATCAAGTGAAAATCCTAAACCCGACATCAAATGTTGGAGAGGGTTTGAGTTTTCAAGAAGATTGTGGATGGAAAGATTGTGGATGAGTCCGAGGACGGGGACGAATAGGCTTTTAACTTTATACTTCCATGTTTCAACTCTTTTCTTTTGTTTTGCTCTTACCATGGCTCCTTTTGTAACCGTACTTTTACTTTTTATTGTTATACCCCCAGTGGGTTTGTTTCCCCATCATACTTACTCTTTTACCTTTTCCGAATTTGTGCACTTATATTTTGACGCTTTCTTGAATTGATCTCGTTACTTTCTTCATAGCAACTTAGTAGCAGAAATTCTTATAATCGATTTGAAGTCACTACCTTTAGAAGTCGATACTTTAATAAACCTTTTAAAAATTGATAACTTAGTAAAATTTCGAGGTCGATGCTTTTAGAAGTCGACTAGTTATTGATGCTTTTAGAAGTCAATAACTTAGTAAATTCGAGGTCGATGCTTTTAGAAGTCGACCAGTTATTGATGTTTTTTAGAAGTCAATAACTTAGTAAAATTTCGAGGGTCGATGCTTTTAGAAGTCGACCAGTTATTGATGCTTTTTAGAAGTCAATAACTTAGTAAAATTTTGAGGTCGATGCTTTTAGAAGTCGACCAGTTATTGATGCTTTTAGAAGTCAATAACTTAGTAAAATTTCGATGGTCGATGCTTTTAGAAGTCGACCAGTATTGATGCTTTTTAGAAGTCAATAACTTAGTAAAATTTTGAGGTCGATGCTTTTAGAAGTCGACCAGTATTGAGAGTGGATTTTCCGAAGTTAACTTCAAGGGTTATGAGAAGAAGAGAAATATTGTCACACTGGATGTATCAACTAGAGCCTCATTAAAAACTATCCCAGAGTAGGAGAGAAAAGAGTGCTGTCTACTATTATTAACTAGCTGCAAACATTACAAGTTGAAACTGGTCCTAATCAATACAGAAGTCTACCTAACTATTACACAAAGAAAACGAACTCAAAGAACATTACATCCAAAGTAAACTTGCTACCTCCTATCAAACTAAACATTACATAATAAAGGAATACTAGTTAGTGCTGGGAAAAACAAAATGACCCTAAACAAACGAAGAGGACTTCTGATCGTCTTACTCCTACCAATAACCTATACCTAACTATAATAAAAACGTAAATTACTCGCATTCCAGGTCCTAGGTACCTCTTTTCCTTCCAAAGTCTCCAATTTGTATGCTCCTTTGCCTTTTGCTGATTTGACCCGAAAAGGCCCTTCCAAGTTCGGAGCTAACTTTCCCGCAGTCCCATCTTTTAAAGCTCTCCTCATCACTAAGTCTCCTTCACGGAAGCTTCTTGGAACAACCTTTGAATTGTACTTTCTAGCTGCTCTTTCTTTGCTTGCAACTTCTCTGATATGGGCCATTTTCCTTGCTTCATCTACCAAATCCAAATCTGCTCTTCTGCCGACTTCATTTGCTTCTTCGGCATATGTCATGCTTCTTAAGGTCGACCTCTCCGACTTCTACTGGAATCATTGCTTCAGTCCCATATACTAATCGGTATGGGGTTTCATGTGTAGAGGTGTGAGGGGTTGTATGATAAGACCATAAGACTTGAGGTAGGTGTTCGACCCATCTTCCTTTTGCTTCATCTAATCTCTTCTTCAAGCCATTTAAGATTACCTTGTTTGCTGCCTTAGCTTGCCCATTGGTTTGAGGGTGCTCACAGATGAAAAGATCAATTGTATTCCTAGTTCCCTGCAAAAGGTTTGAACTACCCGGCTAACGAATTGGGTGCCATTATCAAAAATATTCCGATTTGGGATTCCAAATCGACATATCAACTTCTGCCAATAAAATCTTTTAACTTTCTCTGCTGTTATGGCAGCAAGAGGTTCTGCCTCAATCCATTTTGTAAAATAGTCAACAGCTACTAGCAAAAACCTAACCTGACCTGGAGCCTGAGGGAAAGGGTCAATGATGTCGGCCCCCCCATACTGCAAAGGGCCAAGGTGCATAATAGACCCCAAGTTGATGGGAGGAGCTCTGTGCAGATCTGCATGGCGCTGGCATTTGTCACATTTCTTCACAAATTGGATGTAATCCTGACTGATTTTTGGCCAATAGTACCTGGCTCTGAGTATTTTTAGTGCTAGATATCCTCCTCCTATGTGGCTTCCACATATTCCTTCATGGACTTCAGTCATGACTCTTTGGCTCTGCTCGGTAATCAAACATCTAAGCAGTTGGGTTGAGAAGCCTCTTTTGAACAGCAGGTTTCCAATGGTGGCGTACTTGGTTGACTCCTTTTGAATCTTTTTGGCTGCTTCTGAGTTCTCAGGGAGAGAACATTAGTCAGGTAGTGCAGGATGGGATCAATCCAAGATTCTTCTAATTGATCGATGCACAAAACCTCCTCTTGGTTTTCGACAGTAGGTTTCTGCAACGTCTCTTGGATGACTGAGTGGTTGTTTTCCAGGTCTCTTAGTGCTCGCAAGCTTGGATAACAGGTCGGCTCGGGAGTTTGATCTCTAGGAACATACTGCAGTTCAACAGATATAAAGTTCTGTATTAGCTTTTTAACTTGGAAGAGGTACTTACCTAGCTGCGCATCCTTTGTCTGGAATTCGTCGTTGACTTGACCGACCACTAATTGTGAATTACTCTTCACCTGGATTTCTGAGATGCTCATTTCTTTTGCCAAAGTCAGACCGCTACCAGGGCTTCATATTCGGCTGGTTATTGCTTGATCTAAAGTCGAACTTTAAGGATTACTCTTTCATAACTCCCCCTGGTCCTTCCAGTACAATTGCTGCTCCACTACCCTTCAAGTTGGATGCCCCGTCCACAGATAGGACCCAAACTCTCGCCTGTTTGGGTTCATGACAATCTCTTCCTCTGGGTAGAAAGTTCAGCCAAAAAATCAGGAGAGCACTTGTGCTTTGATATGTCCCCTGGGTTGAAAGGTTATGTCGAATGCTGACAGCTCTACTGACCATCTGACCATCCTACCAGCTAGGTCTAACTTCTGCAGAACTTTCTTGATGGGCTGATCTGTTTTGACTATGATGCTGAAACTTTGGAAGTATTGGCGAAGTCTTCTCGCCGAGGTAATGACGGCCAGGCCCAGTTTTTTTCAATCTTCTGGTACCTCTTCTCGGGCCCTTGTAGTACTCTACTTACGAAGTAGACGGGTTTTTGCCTCTCCCCCTAACTCTTGCACCAAAGTTGTACTGACAACATCATTATTAACTGATAGGTAGAGTAATAGAGTAAACCTGGGGTCGGCTTGACCAAGATGGGGGGCCGAGATAGGAACTCTTTCAGTTCTTGGAAGGCTTCTTCACATTCGTCAGACCAAATAAACTTCTCGTTTTTCCTCAGACATTTGAAGAAGGGTAAGGCGCGTTCTCCAGACTTGGAAAGGAAATCAAGATAGGGCTGCCATCGACCCGTAAGTTGTTGCACTTCCTTCACAGTGGTCGGGCTCCTCATGTTCATTATGGCTCCGCATTTATCTGGGTTGCCCTCTATTCCTCTTTCAGTAAGCATGAAGCCCAAAAACTTTCCTGACTGCACTCCAAAGCACATTTCTGTGGGTTCAACCTCATTTGGCATCTTCGAACCTCGGCAAGCACCTCCTTCAAGTCATCCAAGTGCTCGGTTTCCGATGACGACTTGACTATCATGTCGTCTATCTATACTTCCAGATTTCAGCCAATTTTTCTTGGAAAATACCTTGTCTATCAACCTCTGGTATGTGCTCCCGCATTCTTCAGTCCGAAGGGCATCACCTTGTAACAATAATTAGACTGGTCGGTCATGAAAGCAGTTCGTTCCTCGTCCAGGGTGTGCATCCTGATCTGGTTGTATCCCGAGTATGCGTCCATCAAGGTGAGGATTTTATGTCCGGTTGTTCCATCTACAAGTCGGTCTATATTGGGCAGCGGGTAGGGGTCTTTCGGGCAAGCTTTGTTGAGATCCGTGTAGTCTGTGCACATACGCCATTTTCCATTCGCCTTTTTACCAGAAATACGTTGGCTAGCCACGTCGGGTAGGTGACTTCTCGAATGAACCCAGTTTCTTTTAGCTTCTGAGTCTCAGCTGCTACAACCCTGCACCTTTCTTCACCGAGCTTTCTTTGTCGTTGCGCTACCGGTTTGGCTCTTGGGTCTATTGTCAGTTAATGACAAAGAAAGTCGGGATCAATACCCGGCATGTCGGAGGCCTTCCATGCAAAAAGGTCGGCGTTACCCCTTAAGAGCTTCATCAACTCTTCCCTTAGGTTTCCTGCCAACTTCGAGCTGATCTTCGTCCTCTGCTCCGCCTGTTCACCTATCTGTACCGAATCGTCACAAGTATTCAAGAGTAAGTAAGGTTATCGAATCCACAGAGATTGAAGTTCAAGTACCAATTACAAGAAGTTATCTAGTTGGAAAGAGAATTATGAGTGTGAATGAGGAATTCTAAACTATGCAGAAATTTATAACCCAAAAACTGAGTTATGTGGTTGAACAAAACAAGAACACAATATTGATGAAGAATAATATCAACAAATGGTTAGGACTTGGTTCCTTTTAATTCTCACTCCATGTAAAAGATTAATCAACTCAATTGTTATGATTTAATTCATGATCCAATTCACTTAGATAGTTAAATCCCAATTCCTTGGTGAATTAACCCTATATCTACAATCAAGAACCCTAATTCCTTAGGTGAATTCAATTGTGACATGCATTAGCAGTAAGAATGATACAAATCACACAAGAATTAATTCCTATTCCTAGGTAATTAACTACTCATGTTATTTACTTCAGATCCAAGTTTCTCCAATTTTCCAATTGTGAGAATCACTCTCAAATCATGCATTGGTTGATCAAGTCAATGAAGCATTAAGATTAGAAGTAAACAATGCAATTGTATCATAACAATCTGAATTGAATTCAAAACGAAATTACATGGAGTTTGAACCAGAATTCCCCAATTCCTAACCTAAGAAATTTAGAAATCCATTACAAAAGAGAAGAGAAAAGAGAAGGAAGATGCAAACTCAAGGACGAATTCCATGGAGATGAACCCTAGGCTCCACCTTTGAGTTGAATCTTGAGAGAGAGAGGAGAGAAAAAGAGAGAAAATTCGAGTGAAAGAAGTGAGAAATCTGAAAAAATGAAAGGATTCCCGCTAAAAAATCTAACAACAACTATTTATAATGTTTCTGCAGAATTCGTGTCCCCACACAAGCCTTGCCATGTTCCCACACGAACATGGCAGAGAGCAAACTTCAATTCTGTAGCCTCTGGAGGTATCGTGTCCTCACACGCTGCTGGTCTGTCCCCACACGATTCTGGCAGAGAGTAAATTGCCTCATATGCATCTCCTTTGCCTCAAAATTCACTGTTTGTTTCTTCGAAAGACTTCATAAATTCTTTTCTTCAAACTCTTTTTCTTCTTTTTCAAACAATACCTATAAAAACACCAAATCAATGAAAAATTAGAACAAAATTACTATTATTTACTACAATCACCTAAAATACAAACAAACTCAATTATGTATAATTTTAACTACAATTTTACAAAATTATCAAACTAAAACTCTAAAAACTACCTAAAATAAACCTATAAATCTACTACTAAAGTGGATTTATCACAACCCCAAACTTAGAATTTTGCTTGTCCCCAAGCAAACAATCAAAGCTCAATCAAGAATATCTCTAGACAAAACAAGGGTTGAAATCCACAAGTGAACATCCCAATTCTTCACAACTTTCCACAACTAATCATTCAATTTTAATCCATTCCTCAAACAATTAACCTAAGTGCTATCACAATCAAACAAATGCAGTACCTAGCATCATGATATCTCAGTCCAACTTGAAACAATGCAAGATAAAATATGCAAAAGTATCACAAAGAAAAGTATGAATTGTATTCACAACCCTCACAAGGTAGTATTTCCCTCATCACTCTTAGTGTTTAAAGGGTCCTGTTTTCTCTCAAAATTACTACCCACTAAAGATTCATTACCATAGGCTTGACAATGTTCTAAAACTTCCACTGCAAACACGAGTGCAACCACAAATCATGAGGACTTTTAATTGGATTGTAATGGGGCTTGGGACAAGGTAGGAAAAATTAGGATCTAGTTAATCCCAAAAGAATTAAAGGATATATGTGATGAGCTCAAGAATTAAGTATGAAGTTAACTCATCCTTCCTTTGATTTCATTTCATTGCCCCCTTTTATTTATTTATTTTTTTTGAACTTTTCTTTTTCTTTTCATCAATTCTCTTTTTTCTTTTTTTTTTAAAAACTTTTCTCTACTGTAACTCTTTTTTTTTATATCAATGTACTTGCTCTTTTTTTTTCTTTTTGCTTTTTTTCTGTTTTTTTAACAGCGCAGATGCAGAAATTTTTTTTTTCTTTCTTCCTTTTTTTTTTGAATTAAAGCAATTGCTTTCCCACCCTAAACTTAAAACATTTGCTTGCCCTCAAGCAAAAACAGAAAACAACCCCCAACTTGATTTCAAAAACTTCATCCTTGAATGTGCCATATATCCTTTAATCCTAAAGAGGAAGGACATTAATAGTTTTTCACTTAAGGCTTGTAATGAGCTTAGAAAGAAGAAATGGGGAAAAGGCTCAAGAGGCTAAGCAACTGGAAATATTTTTCAGGGTGGTCTATTTAGCCCAATAGTTAACAAAAGAATGCCTCAAGCATGCATGTGGATTGCAAATGAGAAACAATTTCAATTAAGAACCAGGTCAAGTTCTAGAATGAAATCTCAAGGAGTAGCCAATCACACAACAAGGAATTAGAGTGTATGGCCCAAAATCCTCACAGGGTAATGTTGTGACTACAATCCAACTAATTCAATGATCTACTCCACATAATTATCAAGCAAAGATAAAATATTTCCAATCAATCAAGACTTTCAGCATTTGCAATTGAAGATTCATGCATACTTACGGAATTTGCCCAGGAATAAAATTATCACCAAATAGATTAGAGAAAGAAAATTGAAAAGAAAGAGTCATGGGATGCTTTAGAAAGAATTCGGCAAAGAAATCAAGCTTTCCTAAAAAAAGAAAAGAAACTAAAAGAAAACAAAACAAATTATTATTTACATCCTAAAATATACAATGACTAGCAAAAATTACATCCTAAAAATATGTTCAAAAACAAATACTAAAACTAAACAAAAAAAAATATGAATATGTACAAAACAACTCTATGAAGTTATTGAAAATTAAGTGCCAAACAGTGAAGCAAGATGTGTGTTAGCTGCAAAATGTGATGCAATTTCTCTCCTCAAAATTTGAAGGGAACAAACAGTTGCAGAACATATTCACCAACAATGCCAGGAAGTACAAAATTCTCATGAGCATTTTATCAAGCATATTCCAAGCATTGAATTTAAACTCAGCAACTCAATTTTATTCCAAAAATAATACCTAACAATGAAGGCATGAGCAATGAGCTTTCACAATTCCAATAGAAAATCAACCAAACCAGGAGCAATTCAATATATATAGCCATTCACCATCTCAAAAATGAAAATGAAAAAGGAAAAAGAAAATGTACTTGTTAAGCCCTAAAAAATGTGAACAAACTGAACCCTTGCTCCGGAGGCGAGATGGAAAGGGAACTGGCAGAGCGTTTGAATCGCAACAATGGAATAAAGATGGAACAGTGAAAACGAGAGGCACTACAGAAGGTTTATGTGAAAAGGGACAGTGAAATGAAAAATGAAAAAAATAGTGATTTGATGAAATTTGAAATGGGATAGTGAGTAAACTGCACACAGTAGGTTGAACGCAAGCGTATAGGAAAAGAAAAAGAAAGGGAATGGTTTGAAATAAAAAAAACGATGAACGAGGTAGTGAGGTTGCGAAAGGGACGGTGGGGTTTTTTCTTCTCTTTTTTTTTTAGAAAACTGAACAAATAGTCAAAAAGTATTTATTTTTTTTTTTGTATATAAGAGGTGATGATGGTTGAAAGTGAGTTAAAAAATCGTGTCCACACAAAGAAAAGAGTGTCCTCACCAAACTTACACAGAGAGCACCTATTGTCACGAGTTCCTTCGAAAATTGCTTTTTCATTTTCGTGTCCCCACATGTCTCAGAGCTTGTGAAGACACGATTCTGGCAGAAGAAACCAATTTTAAGCATCAAAATATTTTTTTCAATTTCCTGCAACATCAAATCACTTGTTAGTCATGCAAACACAATCAAACAAGTAGCAAACTATCACAGTACTCTTAATTTTCTGAAATTGAATTATTCCTAACAAAATAAATCGTATGAATTAAAGTTGAACAACTTGCAAAAAATATCAAACTAAAGCTTTTGAATTATGGTTGCCTCCCATATAGCGCTTCTTTAATGTCATTAGCTTGACACAAAATTCTCCTTTAAGGTGGCTGAAAGCATGATGGGAATTTTACTCCCTTTTTCCTTTACTGCATTGTATCTTAATCCACCATCAAAGATCTTCAAAAGCTTCCTTTGGTGCTTTCCTCCAATTATCCATGACAGTTCAAGCACAACTTGAGGGATGGTTAACTTTGGACTTTCATCTCTTTCAACTTCAACTTTCAAAATAGAGATTGTTAGTCCAATTGTTGCTTTATTCTCTCCAATCACTGTCAATAATTCCTCTTCATTTGTTTTTGATAAACCATTACACTTTTCTCCAATCTCTTTTTCTGTTTTTATGAAGTCATTACTGATGATCTTTATATTTACATCTCCCTCTTCAAGAAAACATATTGCATATGTGAGGGTAGAGGCTTAATTTCAATCTCTAGCTTCTCTTGTTTTTCCTCCTCTTTTTGCAGCTCTTTTGTTATCAAATCCATAGATGAGTCATTTTGTGCTTCTTGATTTGGCAAACACTTCTCTATTTCCAAGTCTTCCTTAGAACAATTATCATTGATATCAAGGAATTTGGAAAATTGCTCATCCTTTTCTTTCTTCTTGGTCACAAGAGGATAATGTAGCTTGACATAATAAGGTATTTTCTGCTCCTTTTCTGAATCTCTCAACAATTGCTTCATTGTCTTCTTCCAAGGTGCATTTTCATCAACTAATTTCAGTTTAGGACTCTCTTCTTTTTCTTCCTCAACTGGCTCTATTTCTTCTTCACAATCAACTTTTTCTGCAGAAACTTCTTCTAACTTGTATTGTCTCTTCACTTGAGTCTCCTTAATTTGAGGTTCAATCACTTTGCCGCTTGTAACATCCCGCTAATTAAAACTTTAATTCATAGGAATATTATAACTTAAAGTAGAATGAAGAAAGGAATAGGTACAGGAAAGCTTAAGAGGCAAAAACTAAGGTTGTAGCTTGATTTTGGTTCTAAGCCTAATGACCTTGGTGCACTAAATTTCAAATATCTAGAGTTGTAGATGTCTGATTGAGGTGATTCCACTCTCATTAGAAAGCTTATTTCCGGGGCTTCAGTTTGATAGGTTATATGATAGGGTTCTGATGAAAATCGCACCTTCAAACAGACTCATTTTCGCTTAAGCGAATTTAATTCGCTTAAGCGAAAAAACAAAGCCTTTTTGGGGTGCTCTCTAGAAAGAATTCGCTTAAGCGAATGGAATTCGCTTAAGCGAATTTATCGGGGACGAAAACAATTTTAGAGAACTCGCTTAAGCGAATTTTTTAGCTTAAGCGAGTGGCACGTTACTGCACCACTTAAAACACGCCCCTGGACGGTTTTTTCAGTCAGTTTCCTCCCGTTTCTTCACATTTTTCAGAGAGAGATAGAGTGGTTCTAGTGAGAGAAAGTCCCAGCGAAGGCCAAGAACGATTTCTACTCATTAAGAACGAGTCTTGCATCAATCTTTCCCTATCAAGGCACTTCCTTCCTCGTTCTTTCTCCGTTTTTCCGACTCACAGGTGGGTGTGACTCTCACTTGTTTGTCCTCATTGTTCTCACAGCATGTTCCCCATTCTTTTTTCCCCTTTTCTCTCATGGAACGATGATATATGTATGGTATGAATATAGGAAATATGAATGCATTGATAATTGTTTGTATCGAATTGCCAAAACCATAGGATAGATGACTTCGATGATTATGTGTGATGACTTGGATGATTATGTGTGATGAACTTTGATTGGGTTATTCTAAGATCATGGGCCTTTGGCCGTCACAGCCATGGAATTATGAATTTAAGAAATCACAGTCATGGATTATGAGTTGAGATAATGATGATGTATTATGAACCTTGAATATTTTATTATGGAATCATGGGCCTTTGGCCATCACAGTCATGAATGATGAATTAAGTTATCATAGGGCTTATAGCCATCACAGTGCCTTCGGGCTATCACAGGGTCATTGACCGTCACAGTCACAGGCCTTCGGGCAAATTATTTAAGAAAGACGGGGTAACCACATCGAACTCATGGCCAAGAGGGAGATGGGGTCCCCAACCACAGAATGAAAATTAAACATTATTTAAGACTTAATCATAGGTATCCCTGGACGACGGTCCTTGGTTACATGGCCGAGCGCTCATCACAGTCACGTTACAGAGAAAAGACCCCGGGTGTCGGGTAATAACACCTCACAGTCATACATTGCATCATAATCATTGATTTCCAATATGTTCAATTATGTTTAATTGTCTCCATTATGTTTCTTGAAATTAATATGAATGCTATGGTGGTTCTTGGTTGTTTTCCCCCACACTGCACACACTGGTTACGCTCACTGGGACCTGGTCTCATCCCACGATACGGGAACTATATTTCAGTTGTGCAGGATGAGTTTCCGGATCAGGACGAGTAGTAGAGGATACATGAAGTACCACAGATTAGAATTTGATTTCTTATTATCGTTATTAATGTTGCTTAGGACTACCGTAGTCTTTTGTTTCGTCGTTCCCTAGGAATTACTATGTTAATTTTAATGCATTGTATTGGAGCCTTGATGGAAACTATGTTGTATTTTTCTATGTTTTATTCATGTAATGTGGAGCTTTGGTAATGGTTGGATTACACAAGCGATTATGTTTTATTTTGATACGCGAAATTGACGAATTAATTTTATAAGTTTGGAAATAATGCTCCCAACAGGCATTATTTCTGAATTTAGAAATTAGGACGTTACACCGCTCCTTGTAGTTATTGCCATGCATTGTTCCTTTGGATTGACAATGGGATTTCCAGAAAATCCTCCCTGTGAGAGTTCATCCATCTGTTTGGAAAGCTGTCCAATTTGATTTTCTAGATTCTTGGTGGAGGAATCTTGATTCTCGATGAAAGAATCTTGATTCTTGAGACTTGTATTCTTTGTTCTGTTAGTTTAAGGAGAGCATTTTCTAATACAGAAAGTTTAGCAATCTCTTTCTCATCATTTTGCACATATGATTCTTATTGTTGGTAGTGCATGTCAATTGGTTGAAGAGGTTGTTGCCACAATACGCTCTGATTATATTCACAATCTTCTTGGTAGAATGGATAAGGATCCAGAATTCGCTGCCTTCTTTCATTCTCAAAGAAGTTTACAACGTCATCTATATCACAATCCCCATTCAAGTGGTCTCCTTGGAAAAAATCACAAACCATTACAGTTGCTTTCTACCTCCTGATTGTAGATTGTCCAATTGTTGATGCAGTGCATCTAGCTGCTGTAAAAGGAGTTCATTCTGAGCAAATATTGCTTCAAATTTGTACAGATCCATGATCAAACAGTAACTAATACAACTTTCTATTTAATTTTTCCTTACACAAAGAGAAAAATATTTTCATAATCAAGTCAGTAGCAAACAAATGGAAACAAAAGAATCAAAATAGTTAGTGTATCTAATTTAATCTAAAACAAAAACAGAATCCAATCTAGCAAATCCACTGCACTATTGATATTGAAACTATCAATCCCCGGCAACAGCGCCAAAAACTTGATGAGAAATTTCGGCAAGTGTACCGAATCGTCACAAGTATTCAAGAGTAAGTAAGGTTATCGAATCCACAGAGATTGAAGTTCAAGTACCAATTACAAGAAGTTATCTAGTTGGAAAGAGAATTATGAGTGTGAATGAGGAATTCTAAACTATGCAGAAATTTATAACCCAAAAACTGAGTTATGTGGTTGAACAAAACAAGAACACAATATTGATGAAGAATAATATCAACAAATGGTTAGGACTTGGTTCCTCTTAATTCTCACTCCATGTAAAAGATTAATCAACTCAATTGTTATGATTTAATTCATGATCCAATTCACTTAGATAGTTAAATCCCAATTCCTTGGTGAATTAACCCTATATCTACAATCAAGAACCCTAATTCCTTAGGTGAATTCAATTGTGACATGCATTAGCAGTAAGAATTGATACAAATCACACAAGAATTAATTCCTATTCCTAGGTAATTAACTACTCATGTTATTTACTTCAGATCCAAGTTTTCTCCAATTTTCCAATTGTGAGAATCACTCTCAAATCATGCATTGGTTGATCAAGTCAATGAAGCATTAAGATTGGAAGTAAACAATGCAATTGTATCATAACAATCTGAATTGAATTCAAAACGAAATTACATGGAGTTTGAACCAGAATTCCCCAATTCCTAACCTAAGAAATATAGAAATCCATTACAAAAGAGAAGAGAAAAGAGAAGGAAGACGCAAACTCAAGGACGAATTCCATGGAGATGAACCCTAGGCTCCACCTTTGAGTTGAATCTTGAGAGAGAGAGGAGAGAAAAAGAGAGAAAATTCGAGTGAAAGAAGTGAGAAATCTAAAAAAATGAAAGGATTCCCGCTAAAAATCTAACCACAACTATTTATAATGTTTCTGCAGAATTCGTGTCCCCACACAAGCCTTGCCATGTTCCCACACGAACATGGCAGAGAGAAAACTTCAATTCTGTAGCCTCTGGAGGTATCGTGTCCTCACACGCTGCTGGTCTGTCCCCACACGATTCTGGCAGAGAGTAAATTTCCTCATATGCATCTCCTTTGCCTCAAAATTCACTGTTTGTTTCTTCGAAAGACTTCATAAATGCTTTTCTTCAAACTCTTTTTCTTCTTTTTCAAACAATACCTATAAAAACACCAAATCAATGAAAAATTAGAACAAAATTACTATTATTTACTACAATCACCTAAAATACAAACAAACTCAATTATGTACAATTTTAACTACAATTTTACAAAATTATCAAACTAAACAACTAAAAACTACCTAAAATAAACCTATAAATCTACTACTAAAGTGGATTTATCACACTTCCCTGACTTCTTCTTTACCTCTACCTTCATCTCTGCGTCTCTTCGACCCTGAACTTTCTTCATCCCTTCTCTGGTCCTTATCTCATCTACCTTTCCTTTTCACGACGTATCTCCCCAGGTAACCTTCCTTAATGAGTCTCTCAATCCTGTTCATCAGCGTCCAACAATTTTTTGTGTCATGCTCCTTTGCTCGATGGTAGTCACACCATTTGCTCATATCCGGTCCTTTGGGCCCCTCTGCTTGCGATGGTAACCTGATGAGGTCGGACTGGTACACCTCTTTCAGTATCCGAGCTCTGGTCGTGTTGAGGGGTGTCAGCGTGGTCAACCCGTAATTGCTTACGGGTTCTGGTCATCGACGGTCGTCCCAATCTACCCTGGTCTGGAAATTCCTACCTCGGTTGTCGTAACCCCTCTTTGTTCGCGCATGCTGCTGGAAGGTGTTCCCTTGTTCCTTGCCGGCTTTCTGAACAATCGCCCCCTCATTATTTGACCTCTCTCTCTTCTCCGCGTTACTCTCCTCGCCCTTGATGTAGCAGTCTGCTCTGTTTCTGATCTTTTGCATTGATTGTGCCGGTCTCTGAGCCAGAGACTCGTTGAACGGTCCGGGCTGCAACCCATCCTCGAATGCGGACACTAGGAGCTCGGGATTTGGGTTTATGATCACCAACAGTGAGGCGTCATTGAAGCGCCCGAAGTAGTCCCGAAGTGATTCATCTGCTTGTTGTCGGATGCTAAAAAGTTTCCCTGAAGTCATCATCCTCGACCTCCAGGCTGAGAATTGGACCAGAAATTTCTTCACCAGGTCTGATATGCTGGATATGGAAAGAGGAGGTAGGTGCGAGAACCAAATCAAAGCGGCTCCTGATAACGTTCCCGAAAATAGTTTGCACTGGATTGTGTCTTCTATACCTCGCTTCAACATCTGTGTTTTGAAAGTCGTTACATGTGCTTGGGGGTCGGTGGTTCCATCGTAATCTTTCAGAGGGGGTTCCCTGAAGTCGGAAGGGTAAGGGGTCTCAGCAATCTCCGTCGAGAACGGGTGAAATTCCCCCATATCTGCTTCTGGTATATCCTCCTCGGCCCGTCCTTTTGCCAGGGTAGTGACCTGCGTCTGCAACGTCTGGTTTTGTTCCTGAAGGGTCTGGTTCTGCTCCTGAAACTGGTCCATCCTCCTTAGAATCCTTTGTAGTACTGGATTATCTGTTTCCGGGGTGGTCTCTGAAGTATCATCTTCGTTTCCGGTGTGCCCGTCAGCTCTGCCGATATTCCGTCATGTAACTATTATGCGTAGTAAAGGAAAAAGTGGTCGGTGGAAAGAGTTTTACCGCCGCCCCACGGTGGGCGCCAAATGTTCTCAGCAAGAATATTTCGGGCTAACCACGAGGCAGTTAATTACTCGGCTCCTTACTGTGTATTGTGAACTTTTCTTTGCCCGTGGCCTCTTCATCCTTTTATAGCCTACCTTCCTAACTGCCTCTGCCCATGATTGCAGTCTGCTCCCCTTGTTCTCCTCGCCCACTACTCCTCATTTCCTTAATGCTACTTGGGGGCAAGGTAAAGGATATGGGCCGAGGACTGGGCTTAGTTCCCGGCCCAATATCCAGGATAGTACAATTACAACATAGGAGTGATATATATGTGTGTAGCTTGGTACCCTAAAATAAATTGAGCTCAAGTTAAAAGAAAAATATTAAGCTTGTTTATTTTGTTCTCGAGTAAAGCATGAGTTGAGCATATATTTTCTAGGATAACGTTTTATATTTTTCTAACAAATATCTTAACAAAAACAAAGTATTAATTAGTTGAAATAGTAAATATATATGAAATAAAAGGGAAATTATTCAATATCTTAAGAATTAGAAAATTTTATTTAATTAGAATTAAATTCATGAAAACTTATAAGATTATATTACTTAAATCAGCATGACTCATTTTGACTTCTATACAATTATCAACTCAATTTTAATGAAATATAAATAAAAAAAATTCACCCATATTTTGTTTCAACGAAGTTTTTTGGCGTTATTTATTGAGTTGGCAATGGCAATAAACGATTTATTGGCGGGGCAAGCAACATAACCCTGACCTGACCCTCATGAAGAAACAACGAAGAACCCACAATTTGACCAAACGCTATAATAAGTGTAAGAGACGAGTGAAGAAAGGGAAGCGCCCACGTTCAAAGAATATGAACTGAACTAACCCAAGAAAATGGGATAACATTTTCACACGTGTTTGTTTGTACTGAAGCGGGTAGGAACCGTGTACGGTTCCCTCTATAAAACACCTTCGCAACTTCAAAACAACAACAGAAACACTAATTCATCCTCTTGGCCTTCTACCACTCTCCTTCTAGCTATCAATCAAGGTAATTCACCTTTTCACTTTCTATGTAGTTCTTCCTGTTTCTCATCTCCCAAACATGTCACTGTCTTCTCCATCATCAATCAATTATTCAGGTTTTCGAAAAGTAGATGATCATTTTCTTTCCCAAAGCAGATCACCTTTGATAATCTCACTTCTAGAGCAAACAACAAACATCATATCCCCTGAAATAATAAGCTGAATTAATCTATCTATATATATCTTAAAATTTGGAGAAATTAAATCAAATCATTTTATTACTTTTAAGTTCTTTTCCCATTTATAAGGTTTTAATTTTGCCTTCTTATCTCACTCCATTTCAGTGGTGTCCCGTAAGGAAGCAAGATCAAGATGACGCAAATTTCATCAACCAAGTACTTGCCTGAATTTGTAAGCACACACTCTTTTAATTGATTGTTTGTTTTACAGTTGTATCAGTGTAAAATTATGGTTTTATAGAATTGGTTTTAAATCATTTCTATCCACTATATTTCATAAAATGTATATCACTTATCTTATACTCAACTCAAATACCAAGTACTCAACCATAAGCTTTTTAAGTTTTAAGCAAACTAATTGCAAAACATACATGCACAAAAATTTCTGAACTCTCTTTAACTAACCCTTTTGCTTGAAAAAACTTTGAATCAACAGGGAATGGAGGATCCAGCTTCCTTTCATCAATACCCTCCAATGGATTCCTTTGTATTCCAGCTTGATGATCTTGATTTTGACTCATTCTCCGAGTCCCTAGAGAGCTATTCCTCTCAGAAGCGCTTCAATTCAGAAAGCACACAAAACTCTTTCCCCGTTGAAAGTCCTGAATATCAATCTGTTGCCCCTGCTACAAGACCAACCAAACAGCTCAAGACTGAGAGTACCAACACCTGGACTAGTACTACTACTACTTATGGCACTCACTTGAAGGCGCCCAACAAGGCTTCTCCTAATCCATCCTCAAAAATAATTTCTTTTGAGAATTGCAATGTTGCTTCCCAACAATTCTACAAAATGGATCCCAATGTGAAGCCAAAAACCGAGACAGGGTATGGTGAAAACTTGGATTTTACAGCTGCTATTTCTCAAGGTGCTTTAAACTATGATAAACTAGAAAACAAAGCTACCACTACAACAGCTAGAAACTCTGTTCAAGCTCGAGACCATGTAATAGCTGAAAGAAAACGAAGGGAAAAGCTTAGTCAGAGATTCATTGCTCTTTCTGCTATCCTTCCTGGACTCAAAAAGGTACCATTTTTACTAAATTTCATGCATGATGCATCCCAAAAAGGTACAATTTTTATAAGTATTCTTAATTTGAATAATAATGGGTGTTAATTTGCATGCAGATGGATAAGGCTTCTGTGTTGGAAGATGCTATCAAGTATGTGAAACAACTACAGGAACAGGTGAAGAATCTGGAGGAAAAAGTAACAGATAAAACAGTTGAATCAGCAGTTTTTGTGAAGAGATCAATTCTGTTCTCAGATGATGATAGCTCTTCTTCAGATGAAAACTCTGACCAACAGTTACTCCCTGAAATCGAAGCAAGAGTTTCAGGGAAAGATGTACTCATCAGAATCCACTGTGACAAACACAGTGGACGAGCATCGCTTGCATTACTCAGTGAATTAGAAAAGAATAATCTCACAGTTCAGAGTAGCAGCGTTTTGCCTTTTGGGAATAACGCTCTTGACATAACCATTGTTGCTCAGGTAATTAATATTAATATACACACACACATTAAGTTCAGTTTAATTTGGTATATGTTTTGTTAAAATTAAGGGATGTGTTTTAATTTTGTTGTAGATGAACAAGGAATACAACTTGAAAACAAAGGATCTCATAAGAAGGTTAAGTCAAGCTTTGAGGCAGCTCATTTGAACAAGGAGTTCAAGAAAGATACATTTGTTGATCGATCTGGATGAACATGCATGACTATAGTGATCTATACGGATTAACTTAATTAGTTAATATTAATGACTTAATTTCTTTTTCGTCCATCATTAATTAGGATTGTGGAGTAATGTATGAGAGTATCATTATCATATCACCTCCCCCACATATTGGAGTTTAGTTAATAATGGGTTCAACAGATAATGCCAAAGTGTTCTTTTTCTTCTTGTATTTTTTGCGCAGATGACTGCGTTAATCTACCTTACAATACAATGGCATTTTCAAATTGAGCTCTGAGGTTTTTTTTTTTTTTTTAAGAGGGTTTTTGAGAGGATTTGACTATTCAGATGGATCTCTTTCCTCCCTCTTTCACGTTGTGAAAAGGATTGATGCAGTTTGAAATACAGTGTCGGGTGCATTTATTTCTATATTGATCCTAATGTCTCTTTCTGTGGAATCACTTCTGTATAAAATTCTCAACTATGATTAGTGCTGCTACTTTTTCATTTCTATCAATTTATTTATATTTCTTATTTCTTCCTATCACATATCACTCATAACATCTACCAACCAGCAGTAGATTCAAGTTGTATATGCTTAATTTCATTAAATAAAATCTCAGATTGAGTATTATAAATAAAAAAAATCTTTATTAGGAGAGTTAGTTTCATTATAAGTTGGATGTTCTTGGCTTAAGTAAAATTACCTCCCTTAGAGGATATTCACACCAAAAAAATATATACACTCTAACGTCTCACAATTTCTTTATTTTATTTCTATTTTTCTCACAGTTATACAAATTATCGTATAATTATAATTTCTCCTTTTATCTTTATGTGATAACATGCGGTTTGAAAGTGATTGGATTTGATAAGTTTAAAGTAAGTCTGGTGAAAAAATAACTCAGTGTCTTTATTTTTATTTATAAAAATTTAAATCTGAGATTTTATTTAGGAGAAAATGAATTTATTATACATGAACTAATAAGCCAAGCCTTGTGACTGAATAACAATTTGTTCATTGTTTTTTTGGATTCGTATCTTCAACTACTATTACATTTATTTAATTTATATAGAATAAGTTACAAAAACTTTATGATTTTTCATATTTTTTAAGATAAATTAGTAAATAAATAACCTCCACAAAATCACAAACGATTCAAAATGCTATATTTTAATAATAAATAAATTCATTTATACAAGGAGTTGACTATTTGGTGATCTTCACTGGATCATGGGTCCATGTGAGATTACTATAACTATTGCTACTTCATTTAAGAAACCACTTAATCCCAACCTAAATTTTGAGTTCTGCCTGCTAATCATGTAATCAATTAAATATACGGATATACACGTACACTTTCCATACTTAGCGCAAAGTTTATATTAAATTAGCAAATATCAATTCTAATAACATTTTTATTAGGTATGACAATCAAACTCGAACCCGCGGGTACTGACCCGCCCCGCCCAGATTTTGACGAAGAAAACCTGATTTGACCGGGTTTGGGTAAAATCCGACCTCGAACCCCACCGGCCTCCCCCGAACCCAAACCCCACAATATTTAATAAATAATTTTAATTATACAAATAGTTAAATAATAAAGATAAACGTATATATTTTCCTTAAATATAACATAGTTCTTAAGTTTTTTTGGATTATCAATGTCTGTATTTACATATTATTTGAATTAGAATATATTAGATATATATGACTTATTTAATTAAAAACATGTATTTTAAATTATAAAAAATAAAGAAAAAATAAAAAGTAGAAAAGGTAAAATCCCCGCAGGTTTCCCCGAACCCGACGAGGACCCGGGGGGAATGAGATTGTGCTTCATAATTTCATACTCGCTATTTTTCAAACCTGAACTTGAACTCGCTCCGATTTTTAGCGGGGTTGGGGAGAGTAAAACTCACTCCCGACCCGCCCCGTTGCAATGCCTAATTTTTATGTTATTCTAATTTTTATATATACAATTGTTTAATTTCCACGAAAGAGACTTTCTATAAATCAAATATCATATGCAACTCATTTATCATAATTTTTTTTATTTTGGAGTCATATAACGTGTTTGGTAAAACTAGTGAATATTAATTAAACGTTAAAATATTTAACTAATTAAATTAAAAATATTTAATATAATTAACTGATAATTAAAAAATAATAGAGTAGATCATGATAAATTACTAGACTAAAATTTAAAATTTGATAATTATAAAAAGTTTAATAGAAATGTAAAAAGTGATTTCAATTGCATTTAAAAAAACGCTAATAGTACTAAAAACCACAATTTTATCAGAGTTATTAAGTTTTACAACTATTAATTTCAACATAGAGGGAGTTTTGACGAAATGAATATAGGTGCCTTATTTTAATTCCAAACTTAGCTAAGATTGCATCATTTGTCATTATTAAAAATCTAATCTACTCTATTTGATGATATGCTTGTCATATATAATAGCGACAGTTTATTTTTATTAACATCGATCTTCAATTAAATGATCATAAAGCATAAAACACGTGGTTATAATGGCAAGTACAGTGCCAAAACAGCTGTCACGGTTACAATTATTGATGAGTAACTTTCAGCTTATTAGTTTTTCCGTTCCCACTTAATCTGATTACTTATTGTACAATATTGGCAACCATTAAGTGTCTGCGGTACGGTGGTGGCGAATATAAATTTACCATGTTTGGTTTAATGAGAGAAATAAGGAAGAGAGAAATAAGAAAGAGAGACAAGAAGGAGAGAAATAGTAGAGAAATTAAGTAGAAATAGAGGTTGTTTAGTATTAGAGAAATAAGAAAGAGATAGAAGAGAAATTAATTATGATAGTTGTTTGATTGTGGAGAAATGAGATAGAGAGATTTGTAAAAGTTAAAAGGACGAAATTACCCTTAAAATAAAAAAAATTAAAATAATTGAATAGAGTGATATTTTATGGGAGAATGTGAAATGTAAGGGGTAATATTGTAAAATAATTAACTTACCCCTCACTCTCACCCATTTCTCCCCTCTTCATATTACCAATTAAGTGAGTCCCACATTTTTTATTATTCTCTCCCCTCTTGTTTTATGAAACCAAATGCGGTGGTAGAAGTATTTCATTGCTATCTCTCTCTCTCCCTTTTTTTCTTCGGCAATTTACCGATAACAAACACAACAAACACAACGTTAGTGTTCGAGCTTATTAAATTTATAGTTGAATAAAATTGATTCTAAATATTAATAATTAAAATCAAGGGTTATGATTAATTATCTGTGTAAAATTTTTTACACTGTCAGTACACAATCATTTTTCTCTTAAAATAAATAATACATATTTTATAAAATATATTAGATAAAAAATAATTTAAAATAAATTTTGTAAAATCATAATTTTGTACTTTTAAACGCTAAAACAAACTTTTTTTTTTATGCAAGTGGCATTAATTTATTTTAGTTGGTAGATGAGGTATGGAGATTTAATTTTTGTGGCGAACATAATTGATTTTGAAAGAATAATTTTTTTTACTAAACAAGGTCCTTTCTTTGTAGACTAATGATTTATACGCACCAAAGATTAAACTCACCACACCTACTAACCATCCTCAAAGAAAACGAATGGGAAACCAAACCGAATCATCGGCGTCTTTTATCTTTATTTCTAGTTTCTATATATGTACGTATATATGCCTGAATTGTGAAGTGTCCATTGATCCCTTATTCAATCCATTGTCAAATATTACCACCCACCGATCGTGGACTTGATCATGAGACCATCGACTCATATAATGGATTGGTCGGTCATTTCTCCAGACTTCCAGGAATAGCAAAAGCATCATATTCATATTGTTTTCGATTTGATTTGATGTTTCCCTTTCTCTTTTTCCCACTAGCTTTATGCCAAAGAAAGACCTGCACGTCAATTTTGAATATATATGAAAGCATAAAGACCATGGTTGTGAAAATTCGACTAGTTACTATTCGCTTCCTGGGTTGATACTTGCTAGGTATTATTTTCTGAATGATCCAAAATTGGAATTTGTAAATTTTAGACGGGGATAATATATAATAATTTATATATATATATATATTGAAACAAAATCTATATGATCACACGAATGCGGGATAGATAGGGATATTGAAACCACGATCAAAATTAAAATATATATATTTAAATTTGTTTATTGTATTTGTGATTTGTCTGAATATATACAATTTGGTATGGATAGTGTTCTGGAGTAAAACTATACTCCAACTCGACATGACATGGTGGCATTTTACGAGTCACACTGTCGTCCTAATACGATGACATTCTGACGAGGAATGTCAAATATAGCAGTCGACCAGACCAGTCGAGATATGAGCTCAGATACCCCACTTATACTTTCGAGAAGCATTGACGAGATGGCGCGACATACCGTGCCGACATACCGTGTCGACATCTATATCCGAGGATCTACCAACATTAAAGACTCTACTAGCGCGTGTGTTTGAACAACGAAAGTGGCGCGTGAACCCGTAAATCACGGAGACGGTTACACGCGCGTAACCAACTTTCCCGCCCAAATCACATTATAAATACAGGTGATTCTGAGAGAAAAGGTACGCATTTTCTATTACAATCATTATTGTTTCCTACCTCTCTGATACACACTCTTACGTTAAGCATCGGAGTCCCTTGCAGGTACCCCTGCACCACCGTCTCCAACTTCAACGTTCAAGAGATCGAAGCTTGCAGTGAAGAAGATTCACTCCCGGACTTTCCAGAAGTTCATTGGCGCCGTCTGTGGGAACTTAACTTTAGTTCTCAAGTTTGATAATCCTTCGATCTCCAGATTAAACCTTGATCGTCATCCTTGCAAAATGGTGACTACCAGAAGTGGACAGTCTCAAACCGGAGAAGGAACCATTCCTCACGTAACTTCAACCACCATTCCAGCCATGACTTCTTCCGTGGCCGGAATTGTTTCGACACTTGCCGGAATCCCGATTCCAACCTCTCGCACGGGACCATCGCGAGCAAGAAATGTTCCATTGCTCATTCCAGAAAACCTCAGAGCATCATCACCACCTCCAAACCAACCTTCCAGAGGAGAACTGATCGACTTCATCAGACGTCAGGAAGAGATGTTAGGCGAATATGCTCGACGCCTCGATCGGTTGGAACACGAGCGTGAAATTGAGCTCCTCAACCGACGTACTGTCGCAGATCTTGTAACTGGAAGACAAAAAACCACTCAGCATCAGGCCTCCCAGAGAGAAGAACACCTTTCCAAACAAGAAAAAATTCCGACTCCTATGCCGACTCAGCGGTCTCCGAGAGTTTCAGTCCAATCAGTGCACTCGAACTCGCCACCACCGCGGAAAATCATTCCGGTAAACGACGAGTCTATACATATACATGACGAAGAGGTGATTCAAGTCGTCCTTCCCTTCTCTGAACGGATCATGCTTTTCCCTATCGACAAGAGGTTCGAAAAGGTTCCGGTTCCAGAGTTATATGACGGAACAGGTGATCCGCTGGAACACTTGGATGTTTATGAATCCGCTATGTCGGTAAGAAGCGCATCAGGTCCAATCATGTGTAGAGTTTTTCCTTTGTCGTTGAAGAAGACCGCTCTGAGATGGTTCCAGACCCTACCTGCGAGGTCTATCAACACCTGGGCCGAGTTACGTAGTAAATTCATCACAAGCTTTACCACAAGTAAGGTTCAACCAAAGACGGAGGCATCTTTAAAACAAATCCGTCAAGGACCTTCAGAATCTCTGCGAGATTATATCAGTAAGTTCACAAGAGAAGCGTTGCTAGTCCAAAGTCTTCAACCTGGAGTCCAACTTATGCTGGCAAAAGATGGGCTCATACCACATTCTCCTTTTTGGATAGACTTATCCAAAAGAAAACCAAATAACATGGAGGAGTTTTTGAATCGTGCGGAGAGTTACATCAGTTTAGAAGACGAAGAAATGGCTTTGAAATTGAAAGATACGGTATCGACAGATCAACCACAGAAGGAGCAAGGGCAGAAGAGTAAAAATAAAGAAAATAAAGGCAACAGAGAGCCTTTCGGACGATATACATCCTATACCCCCTTAAATCAATCTCGCGAGAAGATCATGAACGAGATTCTCCATGTCGAGATGTACGAAGCTGGCATGAGGAGACCAAGACCTCAGAGGACGGGGCCAAATACCGACAAGACCAAATACTGCAGATTCCATAAATCTCATGGTCATGATACTGATCAATGCCTCAATTTGAAAGATTCTATCGAGGAACTTATCCAACGGGGGAAACTTCGAAGATTCAAGAAGGAGGCTGATTATCAGTCAAAAAGGGATAACACCCAGGGTCGGGGACATAACGAAGGAAAGGATGAAAGACGACACGAATCTAGCCGACATGATAGAAGCAGATCTCGCACGAGGTCCCCACGTCCAGAAAGGTCGACATCTAAGAGGCCATCTGATAAATCTCCACCTTACGACTCTCATCGAGAACGTAGAAGCGTCTCTCGACATCACACTCCATCTCGAGAAAAGCCTTCCTCTTCAAAACATCCAGTGATCTATGTGATAGCAGGGGGATTCGCAGGAGGAGGAGAATCAAGCAATGCAAGGAAAAGGCATTTGAAAGAAGTTATGTCGGCATCATCTTCCCCCCATCCGCGAGGTGGCACGCGACGAAAACTTCCCCCATTAACTTTTTCAGAAGACGACTACGGCCCAGTCATCCCAGGACACGATGATCCAATGCTCATAAAGGTCATGATGGCAAATCATGAAGTCAAGAGAGTCTTTATCGATCAAGGAAGCTCGGCAGACGTTCTGTTCATGAAGACTTTCCACCTCCTCAACATTCCTAAAACAGATATGATTCCATATAAAGGGGGCGATTTGATTGGGTTCACAGGAGATAAAATCCAGCCTGTCGGATATGTAGAACTCCTCGTGACATTTGGTGAAACTCCTTTAACCAAAACCACTAAAGTACGGTTTTTGGTGGTCAACTGCCCGGCGACTTATAACGCGATTTTAGGAAGGCCGACTCTCAACACAATTGGGGCGATCATCTCGACCAACCATTTGATGATGAAATTTTGGAGCGATGACGGGAAGGTGATCAGCTTGCGCGGCGACCAAGTAATGGCACGTCCTTGTTATAAAGAATCTTTAAAAATTTCCAAGACAAAGAAGTCAATTCCACTGGAGAAACGCGAGGAACATCCATCATCAGTTGGTGTAATGTTGACAGACTTGGATGTCAGAGAAGACTTCAAAGAAACCCGTCCTATTCCCGACAGAGAGTTTAAAACATTACAGATCGGATCCAAACCCGACCAAACAGTCCAAATTGGTTGTGGATTATCAGAGAAAGTTGAAGAAGAACTCTGCACCCTCATCCGACAAAACGCCGACTTATTTGCCTGGACCGCCGCTGATATGCCAGGTCTAGACCCCGAGGTCATTTGTCACCGGCTCTCCGTGGATCCGAAAGTCAAACCAGTCGAGCAACGGCGAAGAAACATGTCGGTGGATAGAGCAGAAGCAGTAAAGCAGCAAGTAGTGGAACTACTCGACGCCGCCTTTATCCGAGAAGTCAAATACACGACTTGGTTGTCTAATGTAGTTTTGGTTAAAAAATCAAATGGAAAATGGCGAATGTGCGTTGACTATACCAATTTAAATAAAGCATGCCCTAAAGATTCTTACCCCTTGCCTAATATCGACCGATTAGTCGACAAATCTTCTGGTTTTCGCCTCTTATCTTTTATGGATGCATATTCGGGATATAACCAAATTCCAATGTACCCTCCTGACCAAGAAAAAACGGCGTTCATGACTGAAGGAGCAAACTATTGTTATCGAATGATGCCATTTGGACTTAAGAATGCGAGGGCAACTTACCAGAGGATGATGAATATGGTGTTTCAACGTCAAATTGGTCGAGTGGTGGAGGTTTATGTAGATGATATGATAGCAAAAAGCCTGACAGACGAGACTCATACTCAGGATCTCGGCGAAGTCTTTGACCAACTCTGTCGATATAATATGAGACTCAATCCCAAGAAATGCACTTTTGGAGTTCGCGCAGGGAAATTCCTCGGTTTCATGCTTACGGAGCGAGGTGTAGAAGCTAATCCTGATAAATGTCGCGCCATCCTCGACATGAAAAGCCCCACCTCGGTAAAAGAAGTGCAACAATTAACAGGAAGGATCGCCGCATTAAAAGGTTCATTTCGAAGTCCGCATCCCGGGCACTCCCATTCTTTCACCTCTTAAAGAAAGGAAAGTCTTTTGATTGGAACGATGAGTGTGAAGAAGCCTTTCAGCAAATAAAGGTAATATTATCATCACCACCCGTCTTGTCGAGGCCAAATGTAAGAGAAACACTTTACTTATATCTTTCAGTTGGGGAGGAAGCAATTGCCGCAGCATTGATCCGAGAACAAGAAGCCACTCAACTTCCAGTATTCTTCATCAGCAAAGCCCTGCAGGGAGCAGAACTAAGATATCCAAGGGTAGAAAAAATGGCGTTAACACTTATCACAGCAGCTCGTCGACTTCGACATTATTTTCAAGCTCATTCAGTCATTGTGAGAACCGATCAACCGATTAGACAAATCCTTCACAGACCAAATCTGGCCGGCAGGATGGTATCATGGGCTGTTGAGCTATCCGAATTTGGGGTGACTTACCAGCCTCGGCAAGTAGTCAAGGCCCAAGTCCTTTCAGACTTCATAGTCGAATTAACTCCGACATCTGAATCTCCTGATAATTGGTGGGAGATGCATGTCGATGGATCCTCAAATAAAAAGGAAGCAGAGCAGGAATACTCTTAGAAAACTCAGAAGGTGTCATCTTGGAGCATTCTTTGAGCCTATCGTTCCCAACATCCAATAATCAAGCCGAATACGAAGCAACGATAGCAGGATTGAGAATGGCGACCGAGGTCGGGGCGAAACAAGTTCGTGTCAACAGCGATTCACAACTAGTAGTCTCACAGATCAACGGCACTTACCAAGTAAAAGATCCCATGCTGGAAAAATATCTTGAAGTCGTCAGAAATCTATGCAGTAAATTTGTCGAGGTTGAGATAAACCACATCCCTAGAGAAAGAAACGCCAGGGCCGATATACTTTCAAAACTCGCCAGTACAAGGTCGTCAGGAAATAACAAGTCTGTGATTCAAGAAGTAATCTCAGCACCAACTGTCGTCATGTCAATAGATGAAAAAGGTATATGCTGGTATGAAGATATACAGAAATACCTTCAAGATGGAACCTTACCTGATGACCCTGACAAGTCGAAACGTATTTTGAGGCAGGCGGCGAGGTATTGTCTGATAGACGGAGTCTTATATCGAAGAGGCTTAGCACAGCCACTCATGAAGTGCATATCAGGAAACATTATCGAATATGTCATGGCCGAAGTACATGAAGGCATATGTGGACATCACCCTGGAGGTCACTCATTATCTCGGAAAATCTTGAGGGCAGGTTATTACTGGCCCACCATGGAAGTCGACTGTGTTCTGTATGTCAAAAAATGCCCATCCTGCCAGAAACATGCTGACATCCACAAAGCACCTGCCGAAGCTTTATGGTCCATCTCTGCCCCTTGGCCATTTTCTTGGTGGGGAATTGATATATTGGGCCCATTCCTAGCAGCTCCAGGACAATTAAAGTATCTTGCCGTGGCAGTAGATTACTTCACCAAATGGATTGAGGCTTAACCCTTAGCTAAGATCACGGCAAAAAACTTATCCAAGTTCTTTTACCGATTCATCATCTGCAGGTTTGGAATCCCAAACACAGTGGTATCCGACAACGGCACACAATTCACTGATAAAGGATTTCGAGGTTTGATGGCGGACTTTCACATAACACAGATTTTCCTCAGCGGAGCATCCCCAAACAAATGGACAGGCCGAAGCGGCCAACAAGGTAATCCTTAAAGGCCTTAAGAAAAGACTCGAGTCGGCAAAAGGACTCTGGGCTGAACAATTACCCAATGTTCTGTGGGCTTATCACACAACCCCACATTCAACTACGGGAGAAACGCCATTCAGATTGGCTTATGGAGTTGATGTCGTGATTCCAGTAGAGATCGGTGAAGAGAACTTTCAACTTCATGCCTATGATAATAATTGTAATGAAGGAAGGATGCGAGAAGAATTGGATCTAATAGAGGAAGTACGCGAAAGAGCCTCAATCCGAGAAGCGGCAATTAAATTACAGTCTGCAAGACGTCGACAAAAGAGCCTCATTCCGCGTTCCTTTGAAGTTGGGGATTTGGTCTTAAGAAGAGCCGATGTTGGCAATAGAAATGCAACTCAAGGGAAGTTAGCCGAGAATTGGGAGGGACCATACCGTGTCATCTCAAAAACAGGAACTGGGGCACATAGAATAGAAACTTTACTTGGAATTCCATTACCACGAACTTGGAATATCGACAAGCTCCGGAAATACTTTAGCTAACTGTAAACATTTTTGAATAAATAAAGATTCAGTTTCCATATTCAAATCTCGGGCCTAGTCCCTCGACTTAACGCTTCGCGTCGAGGATACGCTCCTCGGGCAATCTCGGGCTTAGTCCCTCGACTTAACGCTTCGCGTCGAGGATACGCTCCTCGGGCAATCTCGGGCTTAGTCCCTCGACTTAATGCTTCGCGTCGAGGATACGCTCCTCGGGCAATCTCGGGCTTAGTCCCTCGACTTAACGCTTCGCGTCGAGGATACGCTCCTCGAGCAATCTCGGGCTTAGTCCCTCGACTTAACGCTTCGCGTCGAGGATACGCTTCTCGGGCAAAGTCGAGCGTCATCCCTCGATTTTTCAATATATCTCGAAGAAAATATTTAAACTTTACCAAATTCGAGGATAAGTTCCTTGAAATACTCAGGTATATACAAAAAGTTACCCTTGATAATTGTCAATATAATTTGTTCATAACAAGAAATACTTAAAACAAAACATTCATAAAACGTCATTATCATAAATAAACATAGTCAAAGTACTTAGAACACAAAAAGAATGCTAGCCTACTGGCCCTTCATGCTTCAATATCAGTCAAAAGGAGGCTCTCTTTATCTTCCTACTCAGTTTCTTCATCTGCTCGAAGTTTTGGGGTACTCGGAATCACATCCCCAAGGGTCCCCTCAATGTCACCAGTCGGAAGGACATCGTACCATTTTCCATCTTTGACAGTACAGACTGTCAACATCCCCTTTGTATTTAAGCTCACTTCAGGGTTAAGAAACTTCATTTGTTTTATGGCCTCGTAAAAATACAAAGCAGAAGCATCAATCCATAATTTCTCGGCCTGCACCCTCTCGGCAGTCTCTTCAGCTAACTTGACTTCCAATTCTCTTACCTTCTCTTTTAGCTCAATATTTTCCTTTTGGGCAAGAGATGTTGCTTCAGAAGCAGATGTCACGTCACTGCGAGCTGAAGTAAGCTCAGCAGAAGCCAATTCTGCCTTCTTCACAGCATCCTCTTTCTCGGCAGTTAAAACTTCGACTTGTTTACTCAGAGCGAGGTTCTCTTCATAAAGTTTATCCTTTTCCACCCTCATGAGTTGAACCTCGTTAATGGCTTCTTGCATCCGAAGCTCATCAGCTTCAAGCTTTCCCTTGACTTTTTCTAACTCTTCCTTCAAAGGTAAGAGCGCATTTAAGTCACGTACCGAGCAGGCAAAGTATTGCGACATCATTGCAAACCTCATTGCCCAACTCGACGCGTGATTCATAAACTCGGTTATTTCTGCCTCAGACTTGTTAACAAACAAATTTTGAGCCTGAACTGCCAAGTAGCGCCGAACCTCCTCTTTAGTCATGTTCGAAGGAGGCAAGCTACTGCAGGATGGCCCTTCCCCTTCCTTTGAAGCATCCTCGGAATACCAAGAAGAAGCCCTCTTCACTTCTTCGTTACTCTTCTTCTCTTCGGGTGTCTTGAAAACAGAGACACCATCAATTTTGGCACTGCTCGAAGCCCCTAACTTTGGCTTCTTCACTATTGTCGGGTCAATAATCTCGACATTAGCAGTTTTCTTCTGGGCTTCCTGCTCCTTCCTTTTTAACAGTTTCTCGGCAAGTTTCGCCCTCTGTGTTGCCGCCATAGTTTCTGCAAAAGAAGATAAATGATTAAGCATCAACACGAACTTTTGAGATAAGTACGAATTACAGAAAATATTTACCCAATGACTGTCGAGATACGTCACCACCCTCTTCAATAACTTCGCTACTCGGCAAAGTTCCAAAGTCCCTCACAAAATTCTTAATTTTATCCACGACCTCCTTTTCATCTTCGGACAATTCCTTATAACTGACAGTGTATTCCGAGGAAGATTTTTCAAAATGGGCTTGGCTCCAGTAAGGATAAACCATCCCACGATCGTCCTCGCCAAGGATATTTTGCCGACCTTCGCCAATCGGCTTACAAAATACATACTTATCTTTAAAGTTTCGATAGGACTCTTGAAATATTTCAAAGATTTTCCCACCATTACCAGCCCGAAGGGACAACCATGAATACCGGGTTGGACCATCCTTTACTACCAAGGGGCGAAAGAAGTGAAAGAAGATATTCGAGTTAAGCTCCAGCTTCAACCCATGGCATAAAATCATAAAACTCCGTACGAAAGCCCATGCGTTAGGATGAAGTTGAGAAGGCGCCACCTCCAGATGATGAAGGACCTCCAACTCGAACCAGTGAAAGGGTAACCAAAATCCGAGGTCTTCAAAGACGGATTTATACATCGGAATAAAGAGGTTATCCTTCAAATCTCCTTGGGTGCATATACGGTCATCTATTCTCGGCGGCACTAAACTCCACGTATCCTCGTTGCCCGGTTCCACCCATTCCACATCGCGTAACCCCGACTCCAAAGACCCCTCGGAGGTGTATATGCTGGGAGTCCCAATCGCTTCTCTATCCACCCATGTTAAAGTCGACAACGTCTCCGGCACAGGATAGTTTGTAGCTGGAGAGGTATAAATCTTCCGCCTTCCCATCTCGGACCTGTCCAAAAGTCCTAAGTTAAAATTAATTTGAGATGAAGAATCAATTCCGCGGTCAGCAAGGCTGATCACGGACGATTCCGCGGAACATCCCGAGAAGTCATACTTCCCCAAAATATGAGCAGTCCCAACAACTGACTCACTAAAATTGAAAAGATTTGAACTTTCCCGTATTCCCCTTCTGGCTACGAGATCAGGAATACTAGGATCCTCAGAATCATCTAGAACAACAATACAGTGACGCCTAGCTTCTAACTTAAGAGCCCTAGATTTAGCCCTAGTTAGAACCATAATCTCAGAAACTCAAAGGGGAGACGAAGTTACCTGTGATAGTTCTTTTTGAATAATCCTTGAATTCTTCAAGAAGCTCTACCACTCCAAAGCTCATACACGAAGGAGTCAATAAAGGTTTAGCAATGCAAAAACTGCTTTTACTTCAAACGAACCTCCGAAATTAAGAAGAATTCTGTCTTCAAAGAAAGGATTTTGAATTCTGTCTTCAAAGAAAGGATTTTGAAATCTCAGTGAAAATGAAAAGTTTTTTAACTGAAGATAGTTATGAGAAAGGGAACGGTTACTTATGAGAAACTGAAACGGTTCAGATTTCTCTAATTATGAAGCCCACTAGGCCCAAATGGATAAGATTGTGACACTTGGCAAGAAATTAATTATCAAATTTTAAATAGAAAATTAAGCGACAGAATATATTAAATTTACGCAGATATTAGAAATTCAAAAGTCAAGTCGATACTGAAAGTCGAAGGCCTCTCATAGAGGAAATCGACTTTCGGGGGCAACTGTTCTGGAGTAAAACTATACTCCAACTCGACATGACATGGTGGCATTTTACGAGTCACACTGTCATCCTAATACGATGACATTCTGACGAGGAATGTCAAATATAGCAGTCGACCAGACCAGTCGAGATATGAGCTCAGATACCCCACTTATACTTTTGAGAAGCATTGACGAGATGGCGCGACATACCGTGCCGACATACCGTGTCGACATCTATATCCGAGGATCTACCAACATTAAAGACTCCACTAGCGCGTGTGTTTGAACGACGGAAGTGGCGCGTGAAACCGTAAATCACGGGGATGGTTACACGCGCGTAACCAACTTTCCCGCCCAAATCACATTATAAATACAGGTGATTCTGAGAGAAAAGGTACGCATTTTCTATTACAATCATTACTGTTTCCTACCTCTCTGATACACACTCTTACGTTAAGCATCGGAGTCCCTTGCAGGTACCCCTGCACCACCATCTCCAACTTCAACGTTCAAGAGATCGAAGCTTGCAGTGAAGAAGATTCACTCCCGGACTTTCCAGAAGTTCAGATAGCAACAAAATCGCATGCTGCTCTTGTGACTCCACACCTTATGGTCTTCGTTGTTCTTCATCAGCTAACAACAAAAGTGACCAACAACTAATTTAACTTTTTTCAACTTTTATATTTTTTTCTTTTTCAGCCCCTTGTCTCTTTTAGAAACGATAGGTGCACATCTGGAAAAGAAAATAAATTATCGTATGTGATATGTGAAAAATATCAAAAATTAATTGACAATTAATTCCTACAACTTCAAACCTAGCTACTTTCCACCATTTTCTATTTCTATTTTCTTTTTACTACTTCACTTACAACATCTCTTATAATTATTTTCTTTCTCTTTCCTTTTTTTCATTTTCTCTTTCCACGCCCATGAGTGTGAAGGAGACATTTTCCACAACTCAAGAAGAAAATAAAAGATGTTATAAGTAAAGTAATAAGAAAAAAATAAAAAGTAAAAAAGTAGAAAATGATATTGGGAAAATATTTTTTTTTTGGAAAATCACGTCTTATTCATAAAAGGTAATTCGGTTAGGTATAACCTTTATGGATGGTATTATTTGAGTCGGCATGAACTTTATGAACAACCAAACTCTATAAATACTCTTTATGGAGACAATATTACTCGAATTAAGTAGAACTTTTAAAGATGAAACTCTCGCTCTAAATATTTAATATAATTACATACTCAAACCTTAAATCTAAGACCTAATTAAGTTGGAACCGCACCCTCTAACAGCTTATTCATACACTCCATATAAATAGATCAAATGTGACTGTTCTCAGTAAAGTATGACCGGTCGACTCCTCAACCGGGTAGGGTACTCGCTCAAGGAATCTCCCTGTGTCTTTACTCTCAATGTGAACTGAGGGCTCAATTACCCCCCGAGTGTCTTCTTAACCTCGGCCTTCTCAACTGTCCATGTTCCCCACGTCTACCCCCCACTGACCCTTGCTTTCTCTTTTCTCTCTTCTCTGGCAACCGTCCGACCATGGGATGGGGGGTGCAGACTTCCTAATTAGGAGGGTGTAGACCTCTCCTTTGGGCTTATTAATCGGCCCAAATACCAGGGGAGTACACAGCCCCACGAGCCTAAGCCTACTCGTAGAGTAGTGTGCAAGGCGTAAATAATAAAGTACGTCGACTAAGTAGACCAATCTAAGGAATACATAGGGGAGTACATAGCCCCACGAGCCTAAGCCTACTCGTAGAGTAGTGTGCAAGGCGTAAATAATAAAGTACGCCGACTAAGTAGACAAATCTAAGGAATACATAGGGGAGTACACAGCCCCACGAGCCTAAGCCTACTCGTAGAGTAGTGCGCAAGGCGTAAAAGACCCAGGTAGGTCACACGCCCCTAGTTGTGCCTGACATTTAATGGTCATCATTGCCTATGCATTGAAAAAGGCGTGATTTGAAGGGTTGTAACGTTTCTTTTGCGAACGCCACGTGTCTCTTGGACGCGTTCCTTCATCTAACGGCTGTAATGAGATGTCGTTTGGATTTTGAACGATGGTGATAACTTTTGATGGCATCTCCTCATCCAACGGTTCAAATGAAAAGACGTATGGCTTCCGAACGGCTGTAATGAAACGACGCATTGGCTTGTTTATAAAGCGTACGTATATTACCATTTCCTTCACCAAGACAATACTCCTCACTCTTCCTCATTCTTCGCTGCTGTTTTTAAAAATCACTCCTCATACACTCTGCTTTGTCCTCCTTCCCTTGCTGCCTTGAAGCTTCCATTTTTAGGCTTCATTTACACTTCCTCACGGTGTCATTCCTACGATTCCTCCTTAGAACAGGTATTCCCCCTCACCTTCTCAAAATCTCTTTTTTCCTGGTTATTTTTAGTACATTTTATTTTGGGTTCTCTGTTCTTAAACCCCGCTCCAAAAACCTCTGACTTTCTGCCTTTTAGTATTTAATCATCTCTGGTAGCAATCTTAGTGATTCATAAAACCTCTCTAAGTCTGAACCTTTATTGTCTGAGAGTGATGATGGCACCAGTAAAACAGATTCAATTTTCAACGATAGTGTTACTGAGACTTCAGTAACATCTCGGCCTCCTTCAAACATAGTTTCTCAAGATAGGGTACCCGGGACTGAAATACCTGTTGTCAATCTGAGTGATGAAAAATCACCTACTCAGAATGTAGACAATAGTCTTGCGGATGAGGAAGATACCGATTTGGATGGAGGATTGGATGTAGGTCAGAATGTTCCAAAAATATATCACCATTTTACAAATGAGGTTGTTCGGTTTTCTTCTAAATATACCAGCCTGTCTAGTATTGCCCACTTCCGTAGGAACACTGTAGTCACCACTGTCGACTTGAATGACTCTATTTTGATCGAGCCCTGCGTAGAGAATGAGAAGGTGTGTGATTCATATGTGGATGGTGAATCCGCTCCTCTATATACATACCTATATGATACTTTCTTTACAAAACTTAACCTCCGACTTCCCTTCTCTGACTTTGAAAAATGTCTTCTCAATCTTATAAATATTCCACCCTCACAACTTCATCCTAACAGTTGGGCTTTTGTCCGAGCTTTCCAAATCATGTGTCGTCATTATTCTTTAGTTCCGAACTTAGACAAATTTTTCTCTTTTTTCCAAGTGAAACTCCCCTCCACTAATGAACTCGGTTGGGTTTCATTTAATAATATTCCCAAAAAGGGAGTCATTACGGCCTATAGCTCTTCCTACAAATTATGGAAACAAAAATTCTTTAGAATCCGAAGTGTTGGTGCCTCAAGCAACCTGTTATTCAGTTCAGATGGAACCCCACACTTCCCTTTATTCTGGTCGCTGGAACCTCATAGAGTTCCCAAAGTCGACTTAAGTTCCCTTTCCGAAGAAGGCAAAGCCGTTGTTGAGTGGTTAAGGGAATAGGATCTCATAGACTGCAGTGCCCTATTAGAGAACGAAGACAATCCGGCTAGTCTTCAGACCTTACTTGGTATACTACCTTGTATTGTGGGTGTCGTCATCATTTACTTATGTTACTTACTTATGCTTTACTGTAAGTAATAATTCTGCTTATTTTCATATGTAGGAAACATGCCTCCCAAGTCTCAAACTACTAAGACCATGGACGAAGTGCCAATGCTAAAGGCTCTTCGGGCCAAGGAGAAAAAGGCAAAGGCGACTGAGAAAAACACTGCTTCGTCAGTTGAATGCCTAGGAACTGGCCCAGTACAAGGTGATGGAGGGAACCCTTCTTCACGACGCAAGAAATAAAAGGTCGACGATGGAGGCAATCCTAGAGGTGCAAATTCCAAACCGCCACCCTCTGGCAGCAAGCAAAATACCACCAGCAACACTCTTCCCAATCCGGTTCCTGGAAGCTCTGAAAAGTGGTGGACTTTGTTTAATGATTTTGAAGGAGCTGCTTCGGACGTCGGCTCTATCTTAGATCGCCGATTTCCCGTTGGGCAAATTGTGGAAAAGCATCTCAATCGGAAGGAAGATAGGACCCGGGTTCATAAGGTCGAGATGAAAAACATCGGCAAAAAACTTCAATCTTCCGGAGCTCAAATGGCTTTTTTCGGCCTGTGTGTCGACCAATATGTTAGAAGTGCCGAGAAAGAGGTGAAAAATCTTTTGCTGGAAAATAAGGAGCTTACTGAAAAGCTCAAAAATGTTGAAGGTGATATGAAGACTGTGGAGAGGCTGAAGACTAATTTAAAAGCCAGTGAGATGAAGAACACTGAGTTGCTTGCTGAGAAGAGTACTTGGGATGAAAAGTTTGCCGATCTCGAGAAGAAAAGTGGAGACTTACTAAAGAAAAATGATGATCTTGTAGTTGAGAATAAAAACTTGGGAAACAAATTGTCCACTTTGACTACAGAAAAAGAGACATTGGTCACCGAGAAGGATTCGTTGATTGCAGAGCTCGAAGATACAAAAGCTCAAGTTGCTATGCAGCATACTGCAGGATTTGAGAAGGTTGTTTCACAACTTGAATTTTTATACCCGGATCTAAAGGTCGACGAAGTTGGAGCCTTTAAGCATATAGTTGATGGGAAACTCGTCGACATTGTGACGAGGATGAAGAATGAAGTCCTTCTGATCCCTTTAGTTTCATGTTTGCTTCCTTTGTATTTCGTTAATTCCAGTCGTTTTGTTTTAATCGTTCATGATCACGCTCTTTGTATTCAAGACAAATATTTGGCTATTTAAAGTCTGTTTTTTTGCTTATCCGTTTTTATCCCCTGAAATTTTAATCTTTGTAGTAACTTTTAAATCTGTGCAATTTCTAAAATAACTTCAGTCGACGACGTAGAGTTAATGGTACTCGGTAGAGTTATTAATACCCTTTGCTGGGTTAATAACTTAAAAAAAAATTAGAGTAATCCATTGAACAGATCGACATGGTAGAGTTATTAACGCCCTTTGAAACTTGAAGTCGAAACATCTTCGTAAGTCGACAGGTCAATGCCTTTAATAACGTCGACGATATAGAGTTATCAATGCTTTTTCTTGAGTTGATAACTTAAACAATTTCATGTCGATGCCCTTTCTTAGGTCGACGAACTGCTAGTCGATGCCCTTTCTTAGGTCGACGAAGCAGACTTATCAATGCTCTTTCTTGAGTTGATAACTTAAACAATTTCATGTCGATGCCCTTTCTTAGGTCGACGTACTGCTAGTCGATGCTCTTTCTTAGGTCGACGAAGCAGAGTTATCAATGCTCTTTCTTGAGTTGATAACTTAAACAATTTCATGTCGATGCCCTTTCTTAAGTCGACGAACTGCTAGTCGATGCCCTTTCTTAGGTCGACGAAGCAGAGTTATCAATGCTCTTTCTTGAGTTGATAACTTAAACAATTTCATGTCAATGCCCTTTCTTAGGTCGACGTAGCAGAGTTATCAATGCTCTTTCTTGAGTTGATAACACCTCCCTTGGTAAGCATAAGGCAAGTAGACTTTGAATAATATAAGATCGAGCAGGCCTCATTAAAAACTCTTCCAGTGTGAAAAAGAAAAGAGTACCTATGTCGACCACTCCATTGATATTAAATAAGTCATCATACAATGGAGAATTTAAACAAATAGACTAATACAAATTCAAAACCTTACTAAAGTCTACCACAATCTGTAATCTACCATTAACTAAAGTCTACCACAACCTATAATCTACCATCAACTAAAGTCTACCACAACCTATAATCTACCATCAACTGGTAAATGGAACAACCAAAATATCCTAAAGATGCAGTAAAACAAATCTACTCCTACTTCCTACTTACTAGTCATTCATTTGAGGCTTTCAACTGAAGTAAAAGCGTAAGTGCTCCGAGTTCCATGTTCTAGGAATCTCTCTTCCCTCCATGGTTTCCAGTTTTTACGCTCCTTTTCCTTTGATTTGTTTGATTCTGTAAGGGTCTTCCCAATTGGGTGCTAACTTTCCTACTACTAAGTCTTTCGCCGCTCTTCTCATCACCAAATCTCCTTGCTGAAAGCTTCTCGGAACCACTTTAGAATTATACTTTCTCGCCGCTCTTTCTTTACAAGCTACTTCTCTGATATGGGCCGACTCGCGAATTTCGTCTATCTGATCCAAATCGACAAGTCGGCCGAGATCATTGTCTTCTTCTGAGAAATTCACGGTTCTCCAAGTAGGGATTGAAATCTCTACTGGGATCATAGCCTCTGTTCCATACACCAGTCTGTAAGGTGATTCTTGTGTTGTGGAGTAGAGAGTAGTATTGTATGACCATACCACCTGGGGCAAATGCTGCTATTTTAATAGATTTATTGCTGATTTTTGCAGGATACTTGCAAAGATTCAATTCAGAAATTAAATGGTATTAAATGAGGAGGATTTATGCAAGATTGTAGATTGATTGAAGACAATTAATTAAAGATGTGAAGAAGATTTGAATCATTAATGAGGAGATCAGAGCCAATCAATCAAAGATATTGCAGACAAGCTTCCCAAATAAACAAGGATTGTACAATAAATATAAAGATATCAGAAAATAAAGGGAAACAAGGAAAGGCAAACAAGCGAAAACCAGTCTCGAGGAGAGATCAACAAATTAAAAGAGGAAAGTTGAAGCTGCAGACGCTAGTTGCGCTTCACCCCGCGCTATAGCGCAGGTGAAGCGCAACTCTCTGGAACCTGCGCTACAGCGCAGGCTGTAGCGCAGCTTGAAGCGCAGAACACGCAGATCACGTCCCAGTTGCTGTTTTTAAGAAGATCTCTTCCCAAATTGGCTTTGTCTTTCCTTATCTAAAAATAGAAACCTCTTGCATCAGTCCTAAGGGTGACGAGGTTAGGAAGTTACAAATTTAGTGAATTTGTAATGTATTCTAGCTAAGTTTAGAGTAGGAGAGGAGGAGCGCTTCATGAGGATTGAAGATGGTGACAGCGTCTTCGATGGTTTGTATGGCTACTTCATGTAGTTAACTCTCCAGTGGGATTGGATGTAATCGATTCTATCCTTGAGTGTATATAAATGCTATATTATTGTGTGAATAAGGTCCCTATCTATAATGGTGGTAGTTTTATTCTGTGTTTATTCCTATTTCCCACGCTTGCGTCTGGAGTTATAGGCTAATCCTTTCTATTCTTATAGTTTAGATTAGGAGCGAGAGTGGGGGAGCGGATTCTGAAGAAACTCACTCACTGATTGAATAAGATTACTCGATACTCTGTGACTGAAACATGAGCGTACTAATGAGCGATGGGTAGTGTGAGTACTCTAGCGAAGGCGTTTAGAGGATAGGCCTTAGTATCGATAGCAAAGGGTTAATTGATTGTCAATCCTGGAGTCGAGAGGTGAGTATATCTAATGAGTGAAGGTAGTGACAGTACTGGAGTGAAGGTATATTCAGTTCATAGGGCCACGTATTTCAATTAGTTCTTTACAAACAGAACAAAAGAGAGCAAAATAAGTCGAGGGTAAGTCTGTCGCCTGGAAGAGCCCGCAAGGATTACATTTGAGTGTGTGAGGCTGCTGGTAACTCGGGGTCTTAGCAATAAAGTTTGTCTACATATTTTATAGAGTATACAAACATAAATAAGTAGTCTATATATGCACAATGGGTGTGATGAGATGAAATCCAATCCTGATCCAAGTAAAGTGTCTCTAACTCTACCTTTCTAATTCCAATTAATTGTCTACTTTCTTACCATTCTACAATCATACTCTCTAAACTATTGCTTTCTCTTGATAAATACGATTTCGTTCTACATAAATAATTGTTCCCTGTGGATACGATACTTTTACTTACTATTATACTGCTGGTTTTGTGGTTCGCTTGCCAGAACACCATCAAGTATTTTTGGCGCCGTTGCCGGGGAACGGTTCTAATTTGTGTAGAACCCTGATGTCTATTTATCTAGATTTATCTTATTTATTTTGTTTAATTATTTTTTTTTAGGATTTAAATTTTTAGGAATTTTATTGTTTTCTTTCATTAAAATAAAAATATCTTCAACACTTACCCTTTTCCAAGTTTCTTGTTTATGCTTTTAAGAGGTCAGGCGACTCCTAATCAACTACTATTCGACCCGGAAATCGATAGGACATCTCGACGGAACAGAGGTAGAAATTCAAGAAGGAGGAGAAGAAGGTTATTTGTTGAGGAACCCAAAAATATGGCTGAAGAAAGAAATCCAGTGAGAAGAACCTTAGGAGATTACATCTCCCATCAAGGACCACGATATCACTCTAGCATTTTAATACCACCCAATGCAAGAACCTTGGAGTTGAAGACTGCACATCTGAATCTAATTAGCGTACATCAATTCGCAGGATTGGATCATGAGAATCCAAACTTTCATCTTTCTAATTTCTATGAATTGATTGGCACTATGGGGTTTGATGAGGGAAGTTTAGAATCTGTGTACTTACGCTTATTTCCTTTCTCTTTGATAGGTCAAGCTAAGGAATGGCTACAGTCACACCCAAACCAGAGTCTGACTAATTGGGGTGTGGTTGAGGAGAAATTCTTGACTAGATTCTTCCCATCAGGGAAGCAAATAGAAGCCAAAGCAGAGATCTCAACTTTCAGACAAAAGGATGATAAGCTTGGGAAAGATTCAAGTCCTTGCTGCGCAAATGTCCAAACCATGGTTTCGAAGACATGGCCCAACTCAACGTATTCTGTAAAGGGCTACGTCCAGACTCCAAATCATTTATAGATGTTGCAGCAGGAGGAACAATCTTGTCCGCAGAAGTTGATCAAGCTCTACAGATCATCAACAACTTGGCCATGAATGACCAACAAGCTCAGAGTGGGAGGCAGCCTGCACAATTAAAAAGGGGAATGTTAGAATTGAACCAGAACGATGCTCTATTAGCAGAGAATAAGCTCATCAAACGTCAAATAGAAGCACTGACTGATACTTTGAAAGCACTACCCCAACAACTCAAAGTTGTCTACTCATCACCTGTTCCTACCCAACCATTGATTTGTGACTTTTGTGGAGGAGACCATCCAAATGGTCAATGCACAATCCAAGAGACGCAACCTGAGCAAGTCAATTTCATGGGGAATCAGGGAAGGCAAGGAAATTTCTCCAATAACAATAACCAGTACTCTCAAGGATGGAGAAATAACCAAGCTAACTCTGGTTGGAATCAGAATGGAGGAAGACAACCACCCTATCAGCAGCAACCTTCAACTTACGATAAGCTGAATTCTCTGGAGTCAAATATTGATACTTTAGTACAAGGATTTACTGGATTCAAGACAACAACTGAGGCATCAATCAAGACTTTAGAGAATCAAGTGGGTCAGCTAGCAGCAGAGATGGCAGAGCATACACAACAACACTTCTCAGCTGTGACCCAAACAAATCCCAAGGCTCAATGCAACTTGATTGCTACTGATGGCAACGAGTCAGAGGAGGAGGATCCTGATGAGGAAGTTGAGCTCGTCTTTGAAGAACAATCATCTCAAGAGGAAGCAGTTCATCAAGATAAGGATAAAGCAGCCCAACTAAAAGAAGAACCGCATGAAGAGAAGGTCTTAGTCACAAGTAAGTCACTTGACCCAGGTAAGTTCACTATACCCATATCTCTTGGTAATCTACCCTCAACTTATGCTTTATTAGATCTTGGAGCGAGCATCAATTTGATGCCGCTATCGTATTTTAATAAGTTGAGTAATGTGAAGGTCAAGCCTGCTAACGTGCAACTACTTCTTGCAAATCAATCTGCTCAAAGTTTGCATGGAATAATTGAGGATGTTGAAATAAGAGTAGATAAATTTGCATACATGGTAGATTTCTACGTTGCAGAGACAGAAAGGTAGGATACTGATATCCCCCTTATCTTGGGAAGACCATTCATGAAGGCTGCTCGAATGATCATCGATGTTGATCGAGGGAAGTTTGCAATAGCTGCAAAGGATGAAAGCATTGTGTTTCATATTGATAGAGGAATACCCCTGTTACAACAAGAGAATACCACTTCCCAAAACTCTCCGCAATTGCAAGGCTCCGGATTTCTGAGGAAGCCAAAAATGAGAGTAAAAGCCCCAGAGTCCATCTGGGAATTCAAGTTTAAAAGGAAGAAGCGATCAACATCAGACACAGAGGAAGATAGTGACAATGAAGGAAAAGTCACTAATTTGCATGGAGGATGGGAGCTTAAAGGAAGAACTGGCATGGAAACCAACATCATCCTCCACTTAAGGCCACCTTAAGGAAGTTACAATACCAGGCGTCGAGCTAGAAGACGTTAAACAAGCGCTTCCTGGGAGGCAACCCAGTGTTTGTAAGTTTTTAATTTTATTTCAGTAATTTTTTAGTCTTAGGAATTACCTGTGAGAATAAGAAGCTGTTGAATTGAGGTTGTAAATTAAAAATTGCATGAAATTAGGTAGGAGTAGCAGAAGCAGAGAGTTACTGGAAGCTGCGCTTCAGCCTGTGCTATAGCTCAGGATGAAGCGCAGAAATTACTGATGCTAATCAACTCTCTGGAGTCTGCGCTTCACCCTGTGCTAAAGCGCAGAGGTGAAGCGCAGCGGCACGCTTCACCTTCTGTGGTGATGCGCGCTCCACTCTGCGCTATAGCGCAGAGTGAAGCGCAGGTATCGTCTTTAAATTTGAAAAAACGTGAACGTTTGAACTTCCTCCCTTGTTTTCTCTGATATTCCTTACCCTTTTCTTTCCTGTTTCTCACTCATACAGCCTCCTTTTCAGTTTCTGACTTCATCTCAGATGCCTCGCACAAAGTACGTTGGTGCCTCTAGTTCCTCTAGATAAGGCACAGGGAGTACCAAGAGGAAAGCTCCCCAGAGGGAACTTGCTTTTGATCTTTTCCGCTTTCAGGATCTTAAGACCTTTAAAGCATATACTGATATTGCAGACTGCAAGTTCATCAAGCAGAGACGAGTGCTCCTTGAAGAGGGGGAGTACGAGGAGTTTTCTGCGGAGATTCATAGGAGGCGTTGGGACCGCCTCAGCAGGCCTGATGAGTACTTTGACCCTGACATTGTTAGGGAGTTCTATGCCAACGCTGTTAGAGATCAGGACATTAACATCAGGCAGGAGTCCTATGTGAGAGGACAGGTGATCCGCTTTGATTGCGATGCAATCAATGCACTGCTTGGACACCCGATTGAGGAGAACAGAGACCCGGTTGACTGCTAGTACCAGGACAGGATAGAGGCTGTTGGTAACAACGGCAATGAGCCATTAGACTTGGAGCCTGCTCAGCTTCTCTGCCTCCCAGGACGTTCCTTTGAGAGGAACAGGTACAGACATGCTGCTAGGATCCACAGGAGGGATATGAGGAGTATTACACAGATGTGGACAGTGTTGGTACTTGCCAACATCTACCCCACAGGGCATGTTTCTGATATTGTTATGCCCATGGCCCACCTCATCTACACTATCCTTTCCAGAAGGGTGATCGACGTTTCTCAAATCATCACAAAGAAGATTGGGGAGTATGTCACTGCAATATACCGTAGGACACCCAACTCCAAGATCTAACTTGGCTTCCCATCTTTGATCATCGCACTCTGCAGGTCTAGGGGGTTGGGGTGAACCCTACAGTTCGCATTCTACCTCCCATGGATAGAGCCTACATTGAAGATAACTGTATTGCAGCTGTAGAGTTGGGGGTTAAGGATGAGCAGCAGCAACAGCCACACCCAGTACAGCAGCCACCACCACCACCAGCAGTTAGGGATGCTTCAGCATGGGCCCAGCGGTTTGAGACCCAGCATACTCACATGATGGCACAGATAGCCACTCTCCATCGAGCTGCATTACACTTTCAGAGTAGTCATCACCAGACTGGAGTGGACCCCATTCTCCCCTCACTCTTTAGGGATTATTTGCAGTGGCCTGGGGACAGGCCTATTTTTCCAGGGGGGATGGTGCAGTTGGAGCTGAGGACAGAGACCACATGGCGGACTAGTCATTTTCTTTTCTATTTGGTGCTTTTCTTTCTTTTAACTTTTCTTTTGATTATTTTTTTTTTACTTTCTCTTTGATTTGTACTGTATCCAACCATATCCCATATATATATCATGCAGTACTTATCCTGTTAGTTTGTGAAAAATTTTAAAAATTTTTAGGATTTTAGGATTAGGAATTAAGGTAATTTATTCTAATTCTCTGTAAATAAGTAGTTTAACTAACCAATCTAGGAAAGATGATAGGGTCTTGTGATTAATTCCATAATCAGTTAGGAGTAGGGTACTTCTCAAGAGCGTCTATCAGGGTAGTTTATTAAATCCAGTAAGTGCTTTAGCAAGGCAATTTTAGCCCAACCGGTGAGATGAGAGCCCTAAACACTTAGACACTTATATTGAGAGCTTTTCACCGCTGCTTGTCAACTGTTATTGCTTGAGTTTCTGAAAATTGTCTTGCTGGTAGAAGGTTTGGAAGTGATCAATGCACAATTTTGTGATTCTAATATTTTGCTCAGTGCCAAATAGCCAACCCTGCATTAATTTTTCCATTTATTGATTGCCCAATTGAGCTTTTAATGTTTCTTTTGATGCACCCTATCCATTATCATTATCAATGATAAATGATCATACCATGTCCCTTAACACTTGGGATAGAGAGCAAGGTGCACCACAACAAAATGGGACAAGCAATTGATAAAGAGGTTGGTCACAAGGAATCCAAGAGAAGGCACAAGGAATCACAAAGAAAGGATTCTCCCCCACCAAAAATAAGTTCTATATTGTTCTCTATGTTATGTCAAAAGAAAAATCTGCACAAAGTGTGGAAAATAAATAAGTTAGGGGGAGAAAATTCTTCAAAAGAAGAGGCCAAAGCTGAAAAAGGGTGACCATTTAAGAATCATCAGGTGAATTGAGAGAAGTTCCAAAGCACAATCACAAGATGCTCTCTATTCAAAGTGTTCTTTGAATATACAGAAAAACCATGTTTTCTTGATAGCCCAGCCTCATTACAACCTAAAGAAATACCTTTTGATCCATACTAACTGCTTGCAGGTTCAGACCTTGGAAACGACTATCAATTCTAGTTGTTCAATAGTGGGTGAAAATGATTAAGGGAAACACTTACCCGTGAGAATGAGAGATTTCCTTGGTTTATCACTTACTGCTTTAATTGTTATTTTTTTAGAAAGTTTAATTGGTGCTTGTATTTCTATCCTAACTATTGATTGGTAATATCTCTTGATTCTGATTTTTTCTTTTGATTGGAAAGTGACTTCTGCTTAGGAAGGAGTTGAGGGATGATTACCTTGAATTAGTTTTTGTTTTTGTAAAAATACACTAGGGATTAGAATTGATTGTGAATGCAAAGAGGTCTCTTGCTTGAGGACAAGCAAGAATTCAAGTTGGGGGGAATTTGATAAGTGAAAAATAGTTGATAATTTAGTATATATTTTATTTCACTTATCAAGGACAAAATGGTAATTTTGCCCCATATTTATCCTTTTTTATTTAATATTTAATAATTTGTATTTATTAATCCTAGTTTTGAATTTGATGCTATTTTAATAGATTTATTGCTGATTTTTGCAGGATTCTTGCAAAGATTCAATTCAGAAATTAAATGGCATTAAATGAGGAGGATTTATGCAAGATTGTAGATTGATTGAAGACAATTAATTAAAGATGTGAAGAAGATTTGAATCATTAATGAGGAGATCAGAGCCAATCAATCAAAGATATTGCAGACAAGCTTCCCAAATAAACAAGGATTGTACAATAAATATAAAGATATCAGAAAATAAAGGGAAACAAGGAAAGGCAAACAAGCGAAAACCAGTCTCGGGGAGAGATCAACAAATTAAAAGAGGAAAGTTGAAGCTGCAGACGCTAGCTGCGCTTCACCCCGCGCTATAGCGCAGGTGAAGCTCAACTCTCTGGAACCTGCGCTACAGCCTGCGCTGTAGCGTAGCTTGAAGCGCAGAACACGCAGATCACGTCCCAGTTGCTGTTTTTAAGAAGATCTCTTCCCAAATTTGCTTTGTCTTTCCTTATCTATAAATAGAAACCTCTTGCGTCAGTCCTAAGGGTGACGAGGTTAGGAAGTTACAGATTTAGTGAATTTGTAATGTATTCTAGCTAAGTTTAGAGTAGGAGAGGAGGAGCGCTTCACGAGGATTGAAGATGGTGACAGCGTCTTCGATGGTTTGTATGGCTACTTCATGTAGTTAACTCTCTAGTGGGATTGGATGTAATTGATTCTATCCTTGAGTGTATATAAATGCTATATTATTGTGTCAATAAGGTCCCTGTCTATAATGGTGGTAGTTTTATTCTGTGTTTATTCCTATTTCCCACGCTTGCGTCTGGAGTTATAGGCTAATCTTTTCTATTCTTATAGTTTAGATTAGGAGCGAGAGTGGGGGAGCGGATTCTGAAGAAACTCACTCACTGATTGAATAAGATTACTCGATACTCTGTGACTGAAACATGAGCGTACTAATGAGCGATGGGTAGTTTGAATACTCTAGCGAAGGCGTTTAGAGGATAGGCCTTAGTATCGATAGCAAAGGGTTAATTAATTGTCAATCCTGGAGTCGAGAGGTGAGTATATCTAATGAGTGAAGGTAGTGACAGTACTGGAGTGAAGGTATATTCAGTTCATAGGGCCACGTATTTCAATTAATTCTTTACAAACAGAACAAAAGAGAGCAAAATAAGTCGAGGGTAAGTCTGTCGCCTGGGAGAGCCTGCATGGATTACATTTGAGTGTGTGAGGCTGCTGGTAACTCGGGGTCTTAGCAATAAAGTTTGTCTACATATTTTATAGAGTATACCAACATAAATAAGTAGTCTTTATATGCACAATGGGTGTGATGAGATGAAATCCAATCCTGATCCAAGTAAAGTGTCTCTAACTCTACCTTTCTAATTCCAATTAATTGTCTACTTTCTTACCATTCTGCAATCATACTCTCTAAACTATTGCTTTCCCTTGATAAATACGATTTCGTTCTACATAAATAATCGTTCCCTGTGGATACGATACTTTTACTTACTATTATATTGCTAGTTTTGTGGTTCGCTTGCCAAAACACCATCAATTCCATGCATTGCCTACGTAACTTTGGCCAAAAGTATCCAGCTCAGATCACCTTCAAAGCTAAAGCTCCACCTCCTATGTGGCTGCCACATTTTCCTGCATGAATTTCTGAAATTACTTTTTGCCCTTCCTCTTCTGTCAAGCATCTCAAGAGAGGAGTAGAGATTCCCCTTTTGAAAAGTAAGTCGCTCATCAACACATATCCTGCTGCTTCTTTTTGAATTTTTTTGGCCACAGCTTTGTCTTCAGGTAGCTCATCTTGTCTTAAGTACTTATAGATCGGACTCATCCATGAAGCATCCACCACTGTCATACATAAAACCTCCTTCTTCCTCTCAGTAGTTGGCAGGGCTAAAGTCTCATGTATCACAGAGTGGTTGTTGCCAGGCCTTTTGGTACTAGCCAATTTGGATAGCAAGTTGGCCCTGGAGTTCTGATCCCTGGGCACAAATTCCAAACTAACTTTGTCAAAATGTTCAAACAACTCTTTGACTAAGATTAGATACCTGGAAAGATGCACACCTTTAGTCTGATATTCTCCATTAACCTATCCGACCACCAATTGGGAGTCACTTTTGATTTGCAAATTTGATATAGACATCTCCTTTGCCAAGTTGAGGCCTGCCACCAAGGCTTCGTACTCTGCTTGGTTATTGCTGGCGCAAAATTCAAAGCGCAATGATTGTTCAATCAACACCCCTCTTGGTCCCTCCAATATGATTCCAGCTCCAGTGACTTTTAAGTTTGATGCCCCATCAACTGATAACGTCCATATGAAACTCTCCTCCTTGTTCAAGTCTACGTCCTCTGGGGCAGACAATTCAGCTACAAAGTCTGTTAACACTTGAGCTCGGATATGGCCTCTTGGTTAGAAAGATATGTCGAACTCGGACAACTCGACTGACCATTTCATCAATCTTCCTGCTAAGTCGGGCTTTTGCAAAACCTGCTTGATTGGTTGATCTGTCTTCACAATTATAGAAAAACTCTGAAAGTATTGGCGCAATCATCTGGCTGTGGTAACGATCGCTAAAGCCAATTTTTCAATTTTCTGGTACCTCTTCTCTGGTCCTTGCAAGACTTTGCTGATGAAATAGACTGGATATTGCTCGCCTCCTTTCTCTTGTACCAAAACAGAACTCAACACCTCATTAGTTACAAAAAGGTAAATGAGTAGGGGAAAACCTGTAGTAGGTCGGACCAAGATGAGCGGGCTAGCCAAGAACTACTTCAGTTGTTGAAAAGCCTCCTCACATTCTGTAGACCACACGAACTTTTCATTCTTGCGCAAACACTTGAAGAAAGGTAGAGCTCTATCCCCTGACTTTGACAGAAATCGAGATAGCGTTGCCATTCTCCCAATGAGCTATTGAACCTCTTTAGTTGATGTTGGACTTCTCATTTCCATGATCGCCTTACACTTGTCTGGATTGGCTTCAATACCTCTTTCAGTCAACATAAAACCCAGGAACTTGCCAGATGATACACCAAAAGCACACTTCTGCGGATTCAGCCTTACTTGATATCGCCTTATCTCCTCAAAAACTTCTTCCAGGTCTCCTAAGTGCGTAGCCTCTGTCGTCGACTTCACTATCATATCATCAATGTAGACCTCCAGGTTCCGACCTATCTGCTTTGTGAAAATTTTGTCCATCAAGCGCTGGTAAGTGGATCCCGCATTCTTTAACCCAAATGGCTTCACCTTGTAGCAATAATTCGAATGCTCTGTCATAAACGTTGTTTTCTCCTCATCCATGGGGTTCATTCTAATTTGATTGTACCCGGAATAAGCATCCATCAAGCTCAACATCTTATGTCCTGATGTCCCATCCACCAATCTATCAATATTTGGCAGCGGGTAGGGGTCTTTAGGGCATACCTTATTGAGATCAGTATAATCGGCACACATGCGCCTCTTCCCATTAGCCTTCTTCACCAACACTACATTCGCCAACCAAGTCGGGTAGACTACTTCCCTTATGAAGTCTGCTGCTAACAATTTTCCAATCTCCGTCGCCACCACCTTCCTTCTTTCCTCTCCTAGTTTCCGCTTTCTCTGTGCCACAGGTTTTGCTTTGGGGTCCATTGACAACCGATGACATAAGAAGTTTGGATCAATGCCCGGCATTTCGGCTGCTGTCCATGCAAAAAGATCCTGATTCTCTTTCAGGAATTCGACTAGTTTCACCAACAAGTCGCCAGGTAGCTTTGAGCTCACATTTGTCTTTTTGTCTTCGGAATCACCTATCTGCACCTCGACCAATTCCTCAGTTGGTTGTGGGCGTCTATCATGGAAATCTTCTCTGGGGTCCAGCTCCGCGAAATACACCTTATGATTCATAGGTACCTCCATGTTCCTATCCATCTGACTTCCCCTTCTGACTTTCAGGTTGTCTCTGTAACATCTGACTGCTGCTTCCTGATCGGCTTTCACGACCCCTACCCTGTTATTGTCCAAAGGGTACTTCATGGTCAAGTGAACAGTAGACACCACCGCCCCTAAGGAATTCAATGCAGCTCGACCAATTATAATGTTATAAGAAGACGAAGCATTGATGACGAGGTATTTCACACGCACAGCCTTCTTGTGCTCTCCTTCACCAAAGGTGGTCATCACGTCGACGTAGCCTCGAACCTCTACCAAATCACCTGCAAAACCGATTAAAGAACCAGAAAAAGGTAAAAGCCACTCCTGGGGAATCTGCAGCCTCTGAAATGTGCTCCAATATAGGATGTCTGCCGAGCTTCCCTGGTCCACCAATACTCTCTGCACTTTGTATTTTGCCATGACTATGTCGATCACCATAAGGTCGTCCTCATGCAGCTTTATTCCTTTCATATCTTCATTAGAAAAAGAAATGATTGGAGATTTGCCTTTCTTCCTGCCTGCAACCTCTGCACTTACTGACATCATTGATCTGACTTACTTCTTCCGAGCCGAGCTTGTTTCTCCTCCTCCACAGAACCCTCTTACTATGGTCGTTACCACTCCCATTATCTCCTCAGACTCTTCCTTATCATCACGTCCACCCTCCTCTCTTCTCCGCTTGTTATAATTCTCGCGTCCTAAACTGCCTCCTTCATCACGAGCTCCCCTATTTGATCGTATCCTTTCCACATAATGTCCCAGGAAACCCTCCTTTATCAACTGTTCTATCTTGTTCATCAAAGTCCAGCAATTCTCCGTGTCATGACCCTTTGCTCTGTGATAATCACACCATTTGTTCAAATCAGGACCTTTTGCTCCTTCTGCTGGTGGTGGTGGTTTGAGGAAAAGAATACTACTCATACATACACATAGGAGGCTACCATATCCTCACCCTCATATAAACAACATCATCATTAATTACACCACATACCCAAACATCAAATAATTCATCAGATAATAATCATCTATAAATCATCATATAACAATTCATCGATATCATGATATAAATCTCACAACATCATTCACCAAAGAAAGCACATACGCTATTCTCAACACAATATACTCATTTACTCACAGCATCATCATATAATTCCATTTCAACATCAATATAGCACAAGCTCATACATCATCATATAACTCATTGTCAGCATCAATTTTAACTCATAGCATCATCATCATATACATCGAAACTCATCAACATCATCCCAAAGATCATGACTTGGAGCTCCACACAATGGGCGCACCTCGTCAATCACCCTAGTTAGTACCAAGATAGTCTACCGGTGTTACACACACAATCCGATAAGTTGTACCCCCTCAATGGGCCCGCACAACGACATCCGACCCTAGGTTGCACCCCCTCAATGGGCCCGTGCATCGAACGCCCCATCATGGTCCCCTGAGTTGTACCCCCTTAATGGGCCCGCACAATTTAGGTCTCATCACATATGCTCAAGGCATCTCTCCTAAGTTGTACCCCCTCAATGGACCCGCACAACTTAGGTAACATCATCATCATAAGGTGATATACACCATCATCATTATCATCATCATCATGCATCATCATGCTCATCATCAAACATCATCATTTTACATCATCATACTCATCATCAAATATCATCATTATACATCATCATACTCATCGTCAAATATCATCATTATACATCGTCATACTCATCATCAAATATCATCATCTTACATCATCATACTCATCATCAAATATCATCATTATATATCGTCATACTCATCATCAAATATCATCATCATAAGTTATTATAAGCATCATATAACAATATCAATCACCATCATCATTATCATCATAAACATCATCAAACATCATCAATCATCAGCACCATAATCATTATAAAGCATCATCAAACAACACCAATCATCATTAAGCACTCAGGATCTCAAAATCCACACCGGTAATCGATTACCAGCCTCCAGTAATCGATTACCTGCAAACAAGGTCTCTGGTAATCGATTACAACCCCCTTGCAATCGATTACCTGGAAGCAAACACACTGGTAATCGATTACAGCATCCTTGTAATCGATTACCTGCGAGCAATCTCTCTGGTAATCGATTACAACAATTCTGTAATCGATTACCAGCGAACAAACAGCACTCCCAAGCTGCCCAGAACACCCTGGTAATCGATTACCACCCCTGGTAATCGATTACCACCCCTGGTAATCGATTACCCGCGACGCAGATCACAGTTCGCACGATTTCTAACACTTCTAAATCACTCTATTCAGTCTTTAATCACTCATCTTTGTTAAAACATCATTCATGGTCGATTGTATTCATCAAATTCAACAAAAGCATCAATCTTTAACAGTTTTACACAGTTTTCCCATCAAAACCCCAAATCATCAAACCTTTCATTAACCCCTTTTCACTATTCTCATTATTCTCATTCCATCCACTCAATATTCATCAAGATTAACACACATAAGCATCAAATCACAGATTTTCATCTCAAACCAACACATATTCGCATAATGATTTCAATTATTAAACTTTAGAAGTTATTCTTACTACCCAAGCACCCCTACATGCACATACAAGCAACACCCTCTCCCCCACCGTACCTTAGAGATGACAATCCCAAAAGCGAATGGTGGCTTCCTCTTACTGATCTACTCTGCAGCACCTTCTCCTTATGGAATCATTTCTCCCCTCCTTAAGGTTTCACTCTCTAACGTTTTGAAAAATAAGGATTAGGGTGAATTGGTAACCCCTCCTTACTTAAATACTTAACTGGGTTGGACCCACCCTCAACCCACTCATTCTTATTTTATTAAATAACAATATTCATAAAAATATTAATATTACTAATACTATTATTTATTCCCCTTATTTAATCAATTAATATTATTAAAATAATAATAATACTATTATTTCTTCCTTTTCTTTTATTTTATTCATTTATATTAGGAATTATTAGTATATTACGGAGTCCTTAACCATCTCCATTCAAATTTAAATTCCAATCTTATAATTAAATCTTATCCTCAATTTGTATTGATCCTTATCCTTAATCCCCGTGATCTCATTATTCCTATTTTAAAATCTTATCCTAATTTAAAATACTAACCATATCTCTCTCGTAAGATTATCATTACTAATCCTGATATTATTTTATTAATATAATAATTACTATAATTATAACAATTAATGTTAATTGCAATCTTATGATTTATCTCTTAATAATATTATTATATATTCAATATGACCTTATTTGATTAAGATCCTAATAATTTGACGCCTCTCCTAATATTTATAATATTATATTATTATTATCTCATAAATACAATTATATTAATATTTACTATTATTATTATGTAACTTCTATTTTTACAGCTGATGTCATCTAAATATAATTATACGTATTTAAATTATATGTCTAAATTTCTAAATTTTGGGATGTTGCACTCCTATCCGTCGACCACGACCCTTGATACTTTGATTTAAATCTTCCATCATTTCCATTAAATCCTCTTCCCTGTCGACTAGTGTAATTAGCCGAGTTGAAAGTATCATTTTTACGACCTGGCTTTGTAAGGTCCAAGACCCTTTGAGCAAAGGTTTTAATGACAACAAACTTTCACACCAATATTCTAAGTATTCTGAATACTTTGGTACTAATGTCTTCACTTGAGAAAGAATACAGGAAAAGTTACAGAAGGAAGGTACAAAGATCATAAACATCATTTAACATCAGAATATGTGTCTAGAAGCATGTCACATAGAGCTTTCATGTCCAAAGTGATGAAACATATTCAAGAAGTAGCTTCTTAGCTTCAAGAAGGTCAAGACAGTTCATCTACGATCCCATGAGTATTAAAATAAGTTGTATCAAGCTTCAGAAGCAAAGTTGAAGATTTAGAAGGATCATTCAAGACCTCTAGAAGCATGAGAAGGAGCTTTTCATTAAACCGGAGACCTTCTGAATCTGAAAGATCACTTAAGCAATTCAAGCATATTCATTCCAAGTGTTGCTGATGCAAACAAAGCAATTGGAGAAGATCAATATCATCAGAAACATAGTTTTGTCTTTAGAAGCAGAACTTACAGCTTCTGCAGAAGCATCAAATGCATATTTCAAGTTCAGAGTATCTTTAGAAGCACTGAGCAAGTTCCCACACTCCTCAAGCTACTATCCTTGAATATATCAAGTTGAAGAACACTCAAAGAAACTTCCATAAGAAATAGTTTGCTCTAGAAGAAGAAACAGAATTCCTGCACACTGCAGAAGAAGCAGTTACAGCAAAGCTGCAGAAGAAACATGCTGTCAGGAGAGCTGCAGAAGAAGCAGAATTGATCCAAATCTATTTTTCTCATTTCTGAGACTGCATCTAAGTTAAACATAGTTCAAATAATTTATGTCAAATTATTTGGAGCCCACAATGTGCTTACAGAAGAACTGGCTATAGAATCCACAAGTTTCATAGTCTGCAGAAGATAGAGAACATACAAGACAAAGTGAGTTTTTCACTTTCTGAGGTCACAGCTGCAAAATTGACTCAAAAATATTCTCCATCAAGCAAATGATAAATGTTAAAAGGATCTGCAAGAAAAATGTCATTCCAGATATCCTGCAGAAGGAAAGAATTGCTGCAGAAGGTGCAAATAAGGCAAAACTCAAATTAATCATCTTCTTCTCATCTTCTCATAGTTCCAGTGGGCCAGCTGACCCTAAAATAAGAGAAAATACTATACTGGAAAGTTTCATCATGTCTACAGAAGAAAAGCCTTGAGAAATAGCCCAAAAACAGCCTGCAGAAGGAACCCTGCAGAAGGAAGAGCTGGTCAAACTTGACAGCTGTAAAGCTTGTACTTGCTGCAGCAGTGAAAGTGACATCTCCTTGGACCCAGCTGGCTGTCCAACGGCTATATTCTTCCCAGAACTCTATAAAAGGATGTTTTCTCTACAATTGGAAGGCACCTCACTCCAGAAGATACATCAGTTGTTGCTTCTACACTTCCTAATCTTCTGGAAAATTTCTCTCTCCTTCTTAAGAATATTTTCTGGTCTGAAAAGCTTTGGAGAGAGTCTTGGCTCATCAATTTTCTTCTGCTGTGCAAGTATTGTAATAGTTTGAGCCTTGTTTGTTTTTATTCTTTCTCATTTTCATTGTAAAAGTCTCAAGAGTGGTGTGCAGGTGCATTTCCTTCTTCTGAGCAGCAAGGGAAAGAGTTTTCAGTGAGGTTTACTGAGATTTGGTGATCTCAGTGGTTTACAGAATCTGCAGAAGGTACTTGCAGTATTCTGGGACTGAATCTTCTGCAGAAGGTTCTGCAGTAAGTATTCAGTGTGAAATCTGTGTTTGATAGGTTATTGACAGCCTGAAGAGGCAGGTAAAGAATACTAGTGGTAAGGTTACCCAAGAAAGTTGTAATTAGGTTTTCCAGTGAGGTTTACTAAGATTTGGTGATCTCAGTGGGGTTACAGAATCTGCAGAAGGTACTTGCAGCATTCTGGGTAGTGAATCTTCTGCAGAAGGTTCTGCAGTTGATATTCAGTTGTAAAACTGAGTTGGTTAGGTTGTTGTTAGCCTGAAGAGGCAGGTAAAGAATACTAGTGGTAAGGTTACCCAAGAAGATTGTAAGTTGTTTGAAAGAGTGAGAAAATCCTACAGGTGTAGGGACTGGAGGTAGCCTCAGGTTGGAAGAGGTGAACCAGTATAAAATTTCTGTGTGCCATCTTCTTTACCCTTCTCTCCTTTATTATTACATGTGCATAAAACTATTTTGAGAACTATATATTACCTAAGTAAGTGTTAACTATCAAGATTCCAAAGAAGGAATCATATCTTCTGCATATTGCATTGTACCTAACTTCTATCTTCTGGTGGTTAACCTATTTAATACTAAGCCAAGTAAGACTTGAGCAGATTAAGTATTAAAAGGAATTTGCAGAAAATTTTAATCAATCACAATTCAACCCCCCTTCTTGTGATTGAACCCTCAACTTCAATTGGTACCAGAGCTTGCCTCTAGGGTTGAACTTACTTAACAGTAAGAGAGGAAAAGATCAAGGGAAATGGCAAATCATGGAGCTGCAATGTTCATACCAGAAGGTTCATCCACAAATAGACCACCAGCATTTGATGGAAAGGATTACTACCATTGGAAGAATAGAATGAAATTGTTTCTAGAATCCCAAGACATTGATCTTTGGGATATTGTAGAAAAAGGAAATTTCATTCCAGTAGTAAGAAGAACAAGAATTCTTACTCACCCTAAAGAAGGAGATTCAGAAGTAAAGGAAGAAGCTCCTCAACCTAAAGCAAGAGAAGACTGGACCTCAGAAGATAAGCAGAAGCATCTTCTGAACTCCAAAGCCAAATTCTTTCTTCTCTGTGCACTAAGCAGGGGAGAGTATGACAAGGTTGCTGGATGTTCAACAGCAAAGGAGATATGGGATACACTTAAAATAGCCCATGAAGGAACTGATCAAGTTAAAGAATCTGGAGAAGAAACAACAAACTTGTGTCTCATGGCTGGAAGTGATGATGAGGTAATCACATACAATCCCACTGCATATAGAGAACTAGAAGATGCATTTGAAAACCTATTATCTGATTCTCACACATTAACTAAAAAATGTGCATTTCTTAAAGAACAACTCATTAAGACTAAAGAAGAAAATGAAAAACTTAAAGAAGATAATGATAGGTTAATTAAAACAAATCAATGTCTTCAACAATCTCATTTTAAACTATCAGAACAAGTAAAACAAATCAAAGACAGTTCTGCAGAAGATGCAAAGTCTGCATCACTGCAGAAGGAGAACCATCTTCTGCAGAAGAAAATTGGTGAACTGCAAATTGATTTAAGTAAGTTTGTTAATAGTACACATAACCTAAATAAATTAATTGGAAATAGCAGAGAATATTTTGATAAAAGTGGATTAGGATTCAGTCAAGATTCATTTACAAAAATGCACAAAACTGTTTTTATCCCTGCCAAAAGGCAACCTCCTAAGTGCTCTTGGTGTAACAGATTTGGACACATTACTCATAACTGTTACAAAAGAAAAGGGAGCTTTAGAAGAAATGTATCTAACCCTTCAGGACCCAAAAAGATTTGGGTACCAAAATCTCTACTATCTTCTGATGTAGGAACAAGCAAAGAAGAAAAAGCAATGGCTCTTGGACAGTGGATGCTCAAGACATATGACTGGGGACAAAAACAAACTCATCCAATTACACAGAATGGAAGGTGGAACAGTAACCTTTGGAGACAACAACAAGGAACATATCAAAGGTATTGGAAAGATAGGTATGAACAACTCTACCCAAATTAATAATGTGCATTATGTGAAAGGGGTTAAAACATAATCTTCTTAGCATAAGTCAACTCTGTGACAGAGGCTATGAAGTTATGTTCTAACCAACATTTTGTGAAATTAGAAAAGCATCTACTAAGAAGGTCTTGTTCTCTAGGATTAGAAGCAAAAATTTATATAGCAATTAGAAGAACTATTTATATGAGAGATGCAATGGTATGAGTTGTTAAATCTTTTAAGAATTCAACTACTAACACTCAAGGACCCAATATGAAATGGGTACCAAAATGCCTCTTTAGCAATTTTGTTATGTAGAGAAATCTCAAGAAGATAGGACCATTGGCTAAAGGAAGTACTTCCAAGGCTTAAATGAAAATGTTCCCTCCAAAGAAGGAACATGTCTCTAGCCAATGCTTCTCAAATGAATAGTGTGAAATCTCCAAAGGTTCATGACTTGCATAATGAAGCAATGGGTAAGAAAAAGTATTGTTCAATTGACCAAGAATAAGGTATCAAAGATTTCTATCCCCAATGCATATTCTTTTCATAGAGTCAATGAATTTGAAGCACATTCCCCATAGGTTCATGCTAAGGTCTTGTGTGCTTGATGATTGAATGATCATCATTGATTGACATTTATATGGGCATTCTATTCTAATTAGTCTTGAACATAAAAATAAAATGATTAGAAGATCAAAAGTAATGTGCTATAGTGCTGCTAGTTTAAAATTCTGATATAGCTACCTTTAAATGAGCATAACTTGACTTACAGAAGTCTGTTTTAGGTGAAACCAATTTTGTTTGAAAGATTATTGATGGTAATATCAAACTGGAAAATATGAGAATTTTACCTTAATCACAAAAGTCCCAGTAAAAGTTTGAATACAGCTGTTCTGTAATAGGTTCTGATATAAACTAGTCAACTTCAATTTATCATATCTTGAGCTATAGAAATGATTATTGAGTGAAACCAATTTTATTTGAAAGCTTATTCATGTTAGTATTAAACTGGAAAGTTTGAGAATTTTATCAGAACTACAAGAGTCCCAGTAAATTCGTGAATATAGTTGTTCTGTTATAAATTCTGATATAAAGCAGTCCACTTCATCAGATCATAACTTGGGCTACAAAAGTGATATTTGAATGAAACCAATTTCATTGGAAAACTGATTTATATTATTTTCATACTGGAAAGTTTTAGAATTTTATAACATCTAAATGATTCCCAGTAAGTCATTAAAGTAGGATGTTCTGTTATATGATCATGTTTAAGCCTACTATCTTTGGATGTTCATAACTGGTGCTAGGAAACTCTTTTTCAAGTGAAACCAGTTGGATTTGAAAGACAATACTTAATAGTTTAATCCCATTAAGTATCTAAGATTTTGGTTGCATTGATTTGTATCAATGCATAAAAAACAGAACTGTCTCATTCTGCACTTTGTGATAAACCAGTCAACTTAAATGCATCATATCTTGAGATAGGAAAATTCAAATTGCATGATCTTTGTCTTGTTAGAAAGCTTGAGATCTCCAGTTTATTATGGTGAAATCTCATACTTATGTGATTTGAAAATAATTCACAGATGCAGTTTGAAATACATGAGTAAATGAGGTTTTCATGATTTAGAGCAGCAACTTGCTGACTAGAACATCTTTGAATATATAGTACTAAATGAGATGATTTCTTATGGGCTTAGAAAATCTGTGTGATGTTTGCTGTGATAAAATATCATCTCTTATTTCAAAAGACCTTTCAAGATGGGGCTTTGATAAACTACTTATTAGTTTTAATCACAAAGGATGAGTCTTTTAGAAGCTTCTGCAAGAATGTCGAAACTGGAAAATGATCCAGTATTGATTCTGTGAATTGTGATCATAAAGGGAAGTTTAAAAACTCCTTATTCAAAGACCTCTTTGATGAAAATGACATTTCTCCCAGTTTTTTCATGTCATGGAACTCTATAACAGAATGGAGTTGTGAAAAGAAAGAATAGGAAACTACAAGAGATGGCTAGAACCATTTTAAATGACTCTTGTGTTAAAAATATTTTTGGGATGAAGTTGTAAGCATTTCATGTTATACTTTGAATATAGTCACTATTAGAAGCATGTGAAACAAGACTCTATATAAATTGTGGAAATGTAGAAAACTAAACAATTCATACTTGCATACATTTGGATGTGAATGCTATATTGGTAAGTTTGATTCAAAATCTAATAAGGCATTCTATCATGGATATTCACTAACTTCAAATCCCTTTAGAAATCAAACTGATTGAGGAAAGTATGCATGTTATTGCTCTTTGAATCTAATGCTTCTCTTGAGAAAGAAAGAACTGCAGGTTTAGAAAATGAAATAGAAAAACTAAATCTAAACCAGAAGGATAAAACTGACTTCAGAAGCAGAAGTCATGAAACAAAAGATGATCAGAAGAAGGATTAGAAACTGATCAGAAGAAGGAGCTGAAACACATGAATGCAGATTCTGATTCTAAATTATAAAAAAAAACAGAATGGGGAATATTCAACCAGCTTCCAATGATCCATCCATACTTAGGAGCGGGAAACCAGAGTTAATGCTCACCCTAATGATCAAATCATTGGAAATACATTTGAAGAAGAACTTGAACATTTTGAAAAGAATAAAGTGTGGACAATAATTCCCCTTCTAAAAATCAATCCATCTTTGGAACAAGATGAGTTTTCATAAACAAGATGGATGAGAAAGGTAAAGTGATCAGAAACAAAGAAAGCAAGAAGATGATGAAATCTCCAAGAGATCTTCTCATAAGATTCAAGATGGATGGAGCTAAGCCAATGGACAAACCAATGCATTGATCCACTTTGCATGATAAAGATGAATATGGTAAGTTTGTTTCTGAAAAGGAATACAGAGGTATAATTGCTTCCTTATTATGTTTAAAAAGTAAGTAAGCAAGCTATTGCATTTTCAATTGGATTATGTGCAAAGTTTCTATCTTCTTCTAAAAAGAATTTCATGTCATATCTATAAAGTAAATGCTTAGATTCCTTGTTTGAACTACTAATCTTGGCCTTTGGTACAAGAAAGGAACAAGTTTTGATCTTGTAGGATTCCATGATGTTGATTTTGCTGGAGTTAAGATTGAGAGAAAAAGCACAAATGGTGAATGCCAATTTCTTGATGAATCTCTCATATCATGGATGTGTAGCAAGCAAAATGCTATTGTTCTATCCACTGTAGAAGCAAGATATATATCAGCAGTAAGATTATTCACAAATGTTGGGGATTAAACATTAAATGGAGGATTACTCCCTGAGGTACACTGAAATCCCAATCTTATGTGATGATGAAAGTTCTATAAACCTATCTATCAATCCCATGCATCATTTTAGATCAAAACATATTGATATCATAGTCATAAGCATGACATTGAACTGAAATATGTTGAGACAAAGTCTTAACTTGCTGATATATTTTCTAAACATCTTCTAGAAGAAAGATAAAGCTTCATTAAAGATCAAATGCATAATTGTTGTGTTCTAAGTTCAACATGAGCCTTATTTACCTAATCTAAAACACTTAAAATATAAATTTCCCATCTAGAAGCAAAAATCATGCTTTTGAAGAGAGAGTAAAGAGAGATGGATTTCTTTCTATTGATGATATTCTCACATTCCTCAATGCCTAAGAGGGAGTTGTTGCCTTCATTTTTACTCACTATAAATAGTAGCTATAACCCAAAGTGAAAGATAGGTTGTTTCCTTCATATATTCATTTCTCTTTCACAACATTACTTGTTTTTGCCAATTCCTTGTATCATTCCTATTATTTTCACGAGGATCAAAGTTATAGGAAGGAATGGCATAAAAATTTTTAGCTACTCATGTCCATAAAAGTTTACCAATTAGAGTTGTCCTTGTTACAACTGTTCCGGTAACAAAATCTCTTCCACTAGAACTCCTAAACCACTCATAAGAGAAGATTGGGGATGTATATGTCTTCTTAGAAAGACTAGGATGGCTCAAATTCTTTAAAATATAGGAGCCTATGTATCCAAGATTAGTGAAAAGCATCTTTGCTGCAACTTCTAAGTTTAGCAGTGATGATCAATATCTTATGAAGGATATCAAGGGATACTCAATGTTACTCACTCATAGGTATATTCATGAATATGTACATGTCTTCCATATGACATGTTTCTTACCAAGCCTTTTAGGTTTTACAAAATATCCTCTTGATGATATAGAAAAGGAGTAAGATCATTTCTTCTTTGCATGGAAGAATATGTAGCAAGTGCTTTTTGAGGGGTGATAGAGAAGAAAAAGAAAGAGGTTACATTGGAAAAAGATAGAGCCTCCATAGGCAAACTTTGGAACGAACATGGTAAATCAGTTTCATACCTCTTCTATTCTTATATCCCATTATCTTATGATAAAGTCCAAGCCCCCTATTCTTGATGATTCAACTTAGTTTGGATAAAGGGATCTTATCTTCAACATCTTACTAATGAGAAAAGTTAGCTTAAGATTGAATAATATGCAAGAGAAGGAAGTAAGGATTGTGTAGTATCAATTCTGGTTTAACACATTTGTGTTAACTAGCAAGTGCTTCTCATGTTCTACCAATGCTTTTAGCTCACTCCCAACAAACTTAAGACATAAAGATGGATGCCATTTGATCTTATCTAAATCATTCCTCACATTCTAAGTAGCCTAGGCTAGGCAATGATAAGAACTTATTCCTTCCTATCATTTTCATGCCCATTTTGATGGATGACAAAAGGGGGAGAAGAATATAAAGATTCAGTCATAACAAATTTCTATCTGAATAGCACAAATTCAGGGGGAGAAATAATTCTTTATTGTTAAATCTCATTTTTGTTATCTGAATGTTATAAATGGCACAAACTAAGGGGGAGATTTAATTCTTTATTGTTAAATCACTTGATTATTATTTCCCTCATTCAGAAAACTTAGAATTTGTTCATGAAAGTTTGTCATCATCAAAAAGGGGGAGATTGTAAGGTCCAAGACCCTTTGAGCAAAGGTTTTAATGACAACAAACTTTCACACCAATATTCTAAGTATTCTGAATACTTTGGTACTAATGTCTTCACTTGAGAAAGAATACAGGAAAAGTTACAGAAGGAAGGTACAAAGATCATAAACATCATTTAACATCAGAATATGTGTCTAGAAGCATGTCACATAGAGCTTTCATGTCCAAAGTGATGAAACATATTCAAGAAGTAGCTTCTTAGCTTCAAGAAGGTCAAGACAGTTCATCTACGATCCCATGAGTATTAAAATAAGTTGTATCAAGCTTCAGAAGCAAAGTTGAAGATTTAGAAGGATCATTCAAGACCTCTAGAAGCATGAGAAGGAGCTTTTCATTAAACCGGAGACCTTCTGAATCTGAAAGATCACTTAAGCAATTCAAGCATATTCATTCCAAGTGTTGCTGATGCAAACAAAGCAATTGGAGAAGATCAATATCATCAGAAACATAGTTTTGTCTTTAGAAGCAGAACTTACAGCTTCTGCAGAAGCATCAAATGCATATTTCAAGTTCAGAGTATCTTTAGAAGCACTGAGCAAGTTCCCACACTCCTCAAGCTACTATCCTTGAATATATCAAGTTGAAGAACACTCAAAGAAACTTCCATAAGAAATAGTTTGCTCTAGAAGAAGAAACAGAATTCCTGCACACTGCAGAAGAAGCAGTTACAGCAAAGCTGCAGAAGAAACATGCTGTCAGGAGAGCTGCAGAAGAAGCAGAATTGATCCAAATCTATTTTTCTCATTTCTGAGACTGCATCTAAGTTAAACATAGTTCAAATAATTTATGTCAAATTATTTGGAGCCCACAATGTGCTTACAGAAGAACTGGCTATAGAATCCACAAGTTTCATAGTCTGCAGAAGATAGAGAACATACAAGACAAAGTGAGTTTTTCACTTTCTGAGGTCACAGCTGCAAAATTGACTCAAAAATATTCTCCATCAAGCAAATGATAAATGTTAAAAGGATCTGCAAGAAAAATGTCATTCCAGATATCCTGCAGAAGGAAAGAATTGCTGCAGAAGGTGCAAATAAGGCAAAACTCAAATTAATCATCTTCTTCTCATCTTCTCATAGTTCCAGTGGGCCAGCTGACCCTAAAATAAGAGAAAATACTATACTGGAAAGTTTCATCATGTCTACAGAAGAAAAGCCTTGAGAAATAGCCCAAAAACAGCCTGCAGAAGGAACCCTGCAGAAGGAAGAGCTGGTCAAACTTGACAGCTGTAAAGCTGTACTTGCTGCAGCAGTGAAAGTGACATCTCCTTGGACCCAGCTGGCTGTCCAACGGCTATATTCTTCCCAGAACTCTATAAAAGGAATGTTTTCTCTACAATTGGAAGGCACCTCACTCCAGAAGATACATCAGTTGTTGCTTCTACACTTCCTAATCTTCTGGAAAATTTCTCTCTCCTTCTTAAGAATATTTTCTGGTCTGAAAAGCTTTGGAGAGAGTCTTGGCTCATCAATTTTCTTCTGTTGTGCAAGTATTGTAATAGTTTGAGCCTTGTTTGTTTTTATTCTTTCTCATTTTCATTGTAAAAGTCTCAAGAGTGGTGTGCAGGTGCATTTCCTTCTTCTGAGCAGCAAGGGAAAGAGTTTTTCAGTGAGGTTTACTGAGATTTGGTGATCTCAGTGGGTTTACAGAATCTGCAGAAGGTACTTGCAGTATTCTGGGACTGGATCTTCTGCAGAAGGTTCTGCAGTAAGTATTCAGTGTGAAATCTGTGTTTGATAGGTTATTGACAGCCTGAAGAGGCAGGTAAAGAATACTAGTGGTAAGGTTACCCAAGAAAGTTGTAATTAGGTTTTCCAGTGAGGTTTACTAAGATTTGGTGATCTCAGTGGGGTTACAGAATCTGCAGAAGGTACTTGCAGCATTCTGGGTAGTGAATCTTCTGCAGAAGGTTCTGCAGTTGATATTCAGTTGTAAAACTGAGTTGGTTAGGTTGTTGTTAGCCTGAAGAGGCAGGTAAAGAATACTAGTGGTAAGGTTACCCAAGAAGATTGTAAGTTGTTTGAAAGAGTGAGAAAATCCTACAGGTGTAGGGACTGGAGGTAGCCTCAGGTTGGAAGAGGTGAACCAGTATAAAATTTCTGTGTGCCATCTTCTTTACCCTTCTCTCCTTTATTATTACATGTGCATAAAACTATTTTGAGAACTATATATTACCTAAGTAAGTGTTAACTATCAAGATTCCAAAGAAGGAATCATATCTTCTGCATATTGCATTGTACCTAACTTCTATCTTCTGGTGGTTAACCTATTTAATACTAAGCCAAGTAAGACTTGAGCAGATTAAGTATTAAAAGGAATTTGCAGAAAATTTTAATCAATCACAATTCAACCCCCCTTCTTGTGATAGAACCCTCAACTTCAGGCTTGTCCTCCCACCATTTGTTCTCACGCTTATCTGCATTGCTCTCCTCTCATTTTATATAACAAGCCGCCCGGTTCCTGATCTCTTCCATGGACGCTGTTGGTCTTTGAGCAAGGGATTCATTAAAAGGTCCTGGCAATAAGCCTTCCTCAAATGTTGACACCAAGAGCTCTGGATTAGGGTTGACTACTAAGAGTGATGCTTCATTAAATCGGCCCAATAACTCCCTCAATGGTTCGCCGGCCTTTTGCCGAACACTGAAAAGTTTCCCCGAAGTCATCTTTCTCGACCGTCGAGCCGAGAATTGTGCCAAGAATTTCTTCAAAAAGTCCTGGATATCATTTATAGATAATGGGGGAAGTTTTGAATACCAAATCATCGCCGAACCCGTGAGAGTTCCAGAAAATAGTTTACACTACAATGCATCACCAACTCCTTTCTTCAACATCTGTATCTTGAACGCAGTAACATGGACATGGGGATCCGTAGTGCCATCATAATCCTTCAATCTCGGTTCCTTGAAGTCTGCTGGGAACTATGCTTCGGCAATTTCTGGAGAAAACGGATGAAACTCACCTAAACATGCTTCAATATCTTCATCTTCTGCTCGGCCTCTGGTAAGAGCGTTCATCCTAGTTTGCAACGACTGGCTCTGCTGCTGCAGAGTTTGATTCTGCTGCTGGAGTTGATCTACACGCTCCAAAATCTGTCGTAACATCGGATTGTTACTCTCCTCTTCCCTCTCAAGAGTTCTCTCCCCTTTTGCTTCATGTTGCCTTCCATTAGCTCTTCGGGTCACCATATCTACAGACAAAGAATGTGGTCGGCGGGAAGAGTTTTACCGCCGCTCCACGGTGGGTGCCAAATGTTCTCGGTAAAGTATGATCGGTCGACTCCTCAACCGGGTAGGGTACTCGCTCAAGGAATCTCCTTGTGTCTTTACTCTCAATGTGAACTGAGGGCTCAATACCCCCCGAGTGTCTTCTTAACCTCGGCCTTCTCAACTGTCCATGTTCCCCACGTCTACGCCCCACTAACCCCTGCTTTCTCTTTTCTCTCTTCTCTGGCAACCGTCCAACCATGTGATGGGGGGTGCAGACTTCCTAATTAGGAGGGTGTAGACCTCTCCTTTGGGCTTATTAATCGACCCAAATACCAGGGAAGTACACAGCCCCACGAGCCTAAGCCTACTCGTAGAGTAGTGTGCAAGGCGTAAATAATAAAATACGTCGACTAAGTAGACCAATCTAAGGAATACATAGGGGAGTACATTGACCAATTTTAATTAAATAATAAAAATGATATACTAGGACACGCAGGTGCATAAATATTCCCGATTTGTTTTCTCATTCCTAGCTCTTTTGTTTTTGTCCTTATGCGCTGACGTTATCTTTTCTCATCAATTTACGCTGAGCTAGCTCACCTTGCTAGCTTTGGCTGTACATCTCTCAAAATCCAATATATGATTATATTTTTTAAGAACATGATCATATGTTAAAAGAGCGCAATATCTTTTTAATTAATTGCAAATTAAATTGCAATATACAATAAAGTTTGACTTTAGAGCGCCTATTTTTTTTAACAAAAAAATTTAGAGTGAGGGGATGACGTCCCATGATAAGGAAGGTCTTTGGGCTCAAAGAACAAGATGCTGTTTGGAAAAGCTTATTTAAACTTATCTTATGATATAAGCACTTATGTAACTGTTTGGGTAAACTTATGAAAAGAGTTTATGACATGTTCATAAGCTATTTTCAGCTTATTTTAATAAGCTCCTGAGAATAGCTTATAAACTAACTTATGGAGAATTTAAGTACACTACATCCTCTTCAATTTTCATTATTTTTTCTAAGAGCTTATTCATTAAGTGCTTATTAAATAAGAGTTTATGTTATAAGCACTTAAATAAGTTGTATTTCCAAACAGGGCCGTAAAGAAGTACTTACATTTACCTTAGTACCCCAGGACGGGTGGGGGTTTGAACTTTGAACTACGACCTGTTAGATGTGAAACCATGTCATGTTTCACTCGACTAAGCTCTTGGGGTTTTAAAGTGCCTATTTTAAACTTTTCTCAAGTATAGTTGTATTTTTATAAGATAAAATAAATGCTATTTATACATTAATATTTGTATATCACTTTTGCACCTATATTTTATTGCAAAAAAGTATATATTAAATAAATTCTTATTTTTTATTTTTTATAAAAAATAAAATAAAGCAATTAAAATTATATACAAAATAATATTCTTCGTAATTTATAAAGTCGTCAAATAATGGAATATATGATGTGCGTGTCAATACCTGAACCCAGTTAACTATTTTGTCCAGAAATTGGACTTTACATACAAGCAAAAAGGAAGAAGTTGTACTATTTGAACCCAAAAATCTTAGCATCTGTTAATTTGTTTAAAAAATTTCTCACCAAAAAAGTATAATATTTGACTTTTTAATTCATGAAACGTACGTTAGTAAAAAAAATCGCCAAATGCGAAGCCGCAATAAGGATCATCTTATATATACAACATACTGTTAAAAGTACGTATATCGGTTTTAATGACGAAATCAAAATAAAAAATTTTTCTTTCAGTCGAAACAATGCAATTTTTTAGATGAGTTTTTAATTTAATTTATTGCGTTAGCCATTTTTTTCTTTTTTTTTCAAACCAGGAAACATAATTTTATGGTGGTAGTTAGAGCCGGTGAAATGGGTTAACTCGACCTCGCCAACTCGTAAAAGTCCGTGAAAATGTAGGGCTCTGACACTTATTTTAAAAACTCAAATAATTTCTAGACTTTTTAGCCCAGTATGATAATAAAGCTCACAACCCGCAAAAAAACCCGCAAAAAGTCGGGTAGCTTGCAAAACCCAAAATAATTGGGCTGCCCGCAAAAAAATAGAGCTCTGACACTTATTTAAAAGACTAAATAACTTTCGGGTTTTTTAGTTTAGTCCGATAAAGTCCGCTACCCATATTAGACTAAACCAGGTCGGACCAAGTAGTTCGAATTGCCAACTCAAGTGGTGGTGCTTACAGACAATTTAGGTTGTCCGCCCCAGCCCAATGTGAATATCGAGCTTTACTGGATTGGGTTACAGAAATTATTTGAATTTTTAAAATAAATGTATAAATCCTACATTTTATGGATAGTCCAATTTTTACGGGCTATTTAACTTTTTTATGAGTTTTTGTTGATATCAAATGTTATTGGATTGCGCTAAAAAAAATTCAAAAATTATTCTGACTTTAAAATTAAATATATGTCTGCCCTATATATTTTTGCGGGTTTTATGAGTGGGCCTATTTTAGCGGCTGTAATAATGCCACCACTGGATGATTAGGACATGTTGACTTGAGAGGGTGTAACCGTGTAAGGTCAGCTTAGACAATTAACTAGGAGAAAAGTATCTCTACTATTACTATTAGGCAATAAAGAAAATGTTTTTCTCCTGAATTTATTCATAAGCCTCCAAACTATCTATCAACTTCGCTTAGATTCGTATGAAAAAGGTTTCAGCACCCCAAATTTGACATGTTGGTTCATGTCTAACACCTGTCAACTTTCTGTAAGCCACATTAATTCTCAAAGGTCTTTTCTAAAGATCTGTCCCTAAAAGGTTTTTCGCTCTGTGAGTCAAAAAGCAGCTTTAGTAGAAAAATGAGGACTCTATACAGGTTACCAAAATTGACAACGATACCACTTTTATCTACCCATAATTATTATTTGAGGCACAGAATAAACATTGAATTTTTTTCTAAACAACTATTTCTTGACAATACCCAATTAGTAGTTTATTGTCAATGTCAATTACTTTTTAGATTAAATCAAATATTTATAAAAACATTCAGACAAAAAAATTCATTGCACCGTGGTGTAATAAGTGATTATTATGTGACCGTTGTTATCATTGTTCCATAAGCCCAACGCCAAGGTGCTAAACTGATGGACTGGGCTTACTCCCAAGCTGTTAGCCCAAGCCCATTATGAAATGATTTCCCAACCCATAATCTGAATAATCTCTCAAGTTTCAACCACAATAGAATCATATATAATTTTTCCTACTAGCTCGTAAACCCATTCAATCCCATGATACTCGTTCTTGTGTACAAGATTAACGGATTTCAGTTATTTTGATTGCTTCATACCCCAAAAGTTTTTTTTTTCTTTTTTTGGATAAATTCATACATACAGAGGAGCTTAATTAACAAAAGCATTTATTTAGTTTCTCTGATCTTGATCTGATTAATTATCAATATTGAAGGATGAGGAAGGAGGTGGTGGTGGTTCTGAGCACAACTCTTACGGTTATAGTAGTAGGGGCCTTAATCAGGAGGTGGAGGAGGAGGAAAGAGCAACAATTGAGGCAAACAAGGAATATTATTCGAAAGTTCGCAAGGGAATGTGCCACCCCAGTAACAAAGCTTTGGATGATTGCTGATGATTTGGTTGCTAGCATGAAAACATCTCTTGCCTCCACCACTGAAACCTCCAACCTCAACATGGTCATTTCCAATGTTACATCCCTCCCTCATGGGTAATAAAATATGTATCTTCTTTTGTTTTAATTTTGGTTTGTAATTGGATTGAAATAATAATGTGCATTGTTGGCACTTGGCAGAGAAGAGGGAGGTTTTTTTTATGGGGTGAATTTACAAGGCACGAATTTGTTGATGTTGTGCGCGCGGCTTGGAGGAAAGAATGTGCCTATTTCTGGTCTACAGAGGGAAGAGATTTCCATCCCTGCTAGTGTCATGGCTGGTACTGCTCAGGTATTTTTCCCTTCCTTCACCTTCTCCAAATTTTGATTTATCTTATCTTTTATTTTCAGATTGAACAGAGCATGTAATGTAATGTAGGCAGAGTTCACGCTCTTATCAAAATTCAAATAATTAATTTCCAGATGGCTAAGCCAAAGTAAAAACTCACCATAAAATGTTGGAAAATAAAGCCTCACTTTTCTTTAATTTACAAAAATTTAGGGTGAGAGCACGGTGACTCGGCATAAGATAGGGAAAGCCTCTTGGCTCAAAGAGAAGGTATTTACATTTACCTCACTCCAAGGTAGAGCCGTTAAATGGGCTAACTCAACCGGGTCGGCCCGTAAAAACCCGTAAAAATGTAGGGTTCGAGAACTTATTTTAGAAGCCCGAATAATTCTCGGGTTTTTTAGCCCAGCCCGATAAAATTTATTACCCGCAAAAAAATGGGAATACCCGCAAAAAGCTCGCAAAAAGGTAGGGCTCTAACACATATTTTAAAAGACGAATAACTTTCTGTTTTTTTAGCCCAGTCTAATAAAGTTCGCTACCCGCACAAGTCGGGTCAAGCCAAGCAGCACGGATTGACAGCTCTACCCCAAGGGGACAAATGAGGGTTTGAATATGTGACTTGTTAGATATGAGACCATGTCTTGCTCCACTCGATCAACCACCAGAATTTGCTAAAATTTAAAGAATTGAATAGGACAAAAACATATGTTCTATGTTTGATTTAAAAAATAGTCAAAGGGCAGAACAAATTAATGGTTGAGTTTCAGGACAAAAGGCCAAAATTTGGTTACTCAAAAAATCGGGGAACAAATTTTTGTCCAAGGCATAACACAACAATCTCTAGCAATATGGTGTTGATGGCAAGGACGGAGTTTGCAGGGAATAAGAAAAAGATGGAGATGTTGAGTGTGTGCACTAGTAGCATTCACAAATCATATAATGTGGGACATATATCCTCTCTTTTTCTCTCTCCTATAGGACATGTCTTGTAAACATGAGAGGATTTTAATTCAAAGAAATAAGTTGTGTTGTGATTTGACTTATTTAGAATTGGTTATTGTGTGTTGATTATTTCTGCCTCTCTATGTAGATTGAGGTGAAGCGATTAAAAGATTGTAATAAGGGATGAAAGTGCTAAAGAAAAGGGCATTTGTTGTTTTACTTGTGTTATATTCCAAAGTGTTTCAAACACGTCCTTATACTTTCCCACATTGCAAGAACTTATTGAAAACAAACTAAAAAAAAAGTAAATGATTGGTAGTATAATTTAGATATGATGTTGGTTTGTATATATTGTAATTTCTTAATTCTTTAATTTAATTGATATTATAAGTTTAATACCCAAAGCTCATATGATAATTCCATTTTGTCAGGAAATAATTGACTTCATAGCTACAGAGATAGCAAAGTTCGTCTCGGCCCATCCTGAGAACGTGAAGGGTGAACCCAACACGAATAATAAATTGGGCTTCACCCTGTCATATCCAGTAGACAAAGCAGTACCTTTGACGAGCACTACATTTCAACGGAAAAAACCCAAACGACCCAGTTGAGTTTAGCTACTCCTTCATGGTAATTACATACTCACACAATCAGCAATCTTTTATTGTTTTGACCAAAAAAAAGCAATCTTTTATTGTGTATACTATTTATAATAATAAATATAGAGAACAAAATGATATTAAAATTATTTTATTAAGTCTTGTATAATTGCATCATTAAATTATTTTCAATACAATCTTAATTTCATCAATTCACTCATCAAGTTATATAATATTATTATGAAAAATATCATGCATATTAAACTTAAGATAATTTAATATATATATATATATATATTATTAACTTTATATACTTTTAAAAAATTAATTAAACTATTAAATTGGTAAAATTGAAAGTTATTAATAAATTAAGTGTCCAAGACTAACTAGAAGTCATTCAAAGAAGGAGGTAAGCTTGCTCACAACTTGGATCGTTAACAATTAAACAGTTTAGCTCATTTATAAATTACTTGACCAAGATTAAGAATTTTACATGTTTTCGGTGTATAAAGAAAGCAATAAGGTTTGAATCTAGAACCTCATATTAAATTACTTAAACCCCCAACCATCAGGCCGACCCTAATGGATTAGAATTTTACATGTTTGACTTAATAAATTGTGATATATATATATTATAACAAATATGAGAATAAGGATATAATTTGATTTAAATTGGTATTTAACTTTATTCTCGATTTAACTAAATATTTTTAGTAAAAAATATGTTAAAAAAGATGGAGATATTTAAACTTAACTCAAACCTAGAATATTTAATCAACATCCAGTTCGACATCTATCAATTATAATATATAAAAATTGATATGTGAATTATAATGATGATATTTCAAACAATTTATTTAACTCTTTTAACATTAGCAATTTGTCCAAAATGTCACATTTTTTATTAAACTGAGTTTGAACAGTGCCTAAATTAACTCGGCTTGACTCACTTTAGTGTAGGTAGCAAGACTAAAACGTTCATGTTGTGGAACCAGGTTCGCAAAGGATTGGTGAACGACCTTAATCAAGCGTTGAAGGATCATGGAATGAAAATGCCTGTTTTTGCACTGGTTAGAGGCTTTCTCTCGCTCACCCAATTAGTTTTGCAATCTTTCTTTCTATGTCTCAAACAACATTGGATTCAAAAAATAAATAATATACAGGTTGATGACACCATCGGAGGTTTAGCTGGAGGAAGATACTATAACGGGGACAGTGTGGCTGCAGTTACCCTTGGCATGAGCACAAATGCTGCTTATGTAGAACCAACAGAGGAAGTTGAAAGTGAACTTGTAAAATCTCCCAAATCAAGCGAGTTGGTTAGTGACTATTATATAAAACACACACATACATAAATACACAGCCTTACAATTATGAATTAAGCAATTTAAATGATTATGGTGTAGCATTGCAGGTAATTAGCATGGAGTGGGGAAACTTCAATTCCCCTCATCTTCCTTTGACACCATTTGACACTAGTTTAGATGCTGAAAGCTCAAATCCTAATAGCGGGGTATATATATATTTAGCTACTGAAATCACAATTGTGCATTATTCACCATCATAATATATTGTCTAGAATTGGTCCCTGAATCTCTCTCTGTTTTCTTTTAACCTCAGATTTTCGAAAAGCTGATTTCAGGGATGTATTTGGGAGAAATTGTGAGACGAGTCTTGTTGAAGATGGCCCAGGAAGCAGCCCTTTTTGGAGGCAGCGTGCCTCCAAAATTGAGGACTCCCTACTCGCTAAGGTATGTTAGAAGATTAAATTTAGAGTGTATTTATCAAAATCTTAAATGAACAGAAAAACAAGTTGAAAGTAAAGTTGAAAAATTAGATAAAAACTGATAAAGCTAGTTGATTTTATTAAATGTATTTGGCATGCGGTTTAGTTAATTTTATCAAACACTTTCAATGAAATCCGTTGATCAACTTTTAGTTGGCTTTCCAACTTTATTAGCTTTTATTTAGTTGAAATGTCTTACCAAACTCACTTTGGACTTTGGATAAAGGAGTGCTAATTTCTACAGCAAAAACTCACTTCTAATCCCCATAGCAGATAAACATTAGTTCCATTTTGATGTCCAAAATCAATGATAAATTATTATTCAAATATTGTGACTAACTTGTCACTTGATGTAGGTCCCCTGATATGGCTGCTATGCATCAAGATACATCAGAGGATCGTGAAGTAGTCGCTGAGAAACTCAAAGAGATTTTTGGGGTAAGAATGTCAATTATCACCTTTTTACAACAAGATAGAAACAAATGAAGTATATATAGAGTAAATTAACATGGGAAAATGAGAACACTTCTTAATGTGAAATTGAACAAAACCCAGATCACTAGTAGCACTCCAATGGCACGTGAAGCTGTTGCTGAGGTCTGTGACATAGTAACAGAGCGTGGTGCTCGGCTAGCAGGAGCTGGAATTGTGGGGATAATCAAGAAGCTTGGGAGAATTGAAAACAGAAAAAGTGTGGTCACAGTAGAAGGTGGGCTTTATGAGCACTACCGCATTTTCAGAAATTACCTTCATAGTAGTGTGTGGGAAATGCTTGGCAATGATCTTTCAGACAATGTCATCATAGAACATTCTCATGGTGGCTCTGGAACAGGAGCTCTATTCCTTGCTGCTGCTCAGACTCATACACAACATGTCGATTCTTGACTGTTCTTTGTTTCAAAAGATTTCTTTTTTCATATAGTTTTGGTTTGTTGTTTTGCGATGAAATTAAAATGCATGATGGTTGAACTCAATAGAATTTTTTGTTGCTCTTTCTTTTCTTTGTAAGTTTGTATGCATTATTATTTTTCTCTTTCATCAAAGAGCTTATGGTGAATTGGACTATGTCACTTTGAGATCCATTTTTTTTTGTTCAAAAATTGAATTAAGTTGTTATTGTAAATTGGGCTTGTAGTGATTGAAGACAAAAATGTATCATTGAGTTTGGATTTGGGTAAGGTTAGAATGGGGCTTCCACCCCCACCCCTCTAAATGAAGGGGACAAAAGTCAAAATCCCCCATGGTTAAAATTGGGCTTCAACGATATGGCAAACTTCTGTCCAAAAAAAAAATAATGGGACAATCTACCTTATCATTTTGTCCCCTACAAAATGTGGAAAAATGGGTAGAAAGAGAACCAATAATAATATACGCTGGAATGTAAGGATATTAATGTGGTCTCGCTCTATATGTGTAGGTGGGAGCTAGGGGTGGAAATAGGTCATGCTACTCGTCGGGGGTCTACGACCCAGCCTACTTAAAATCTAGTTTGGCTCGACTCTTTTAATAAAAATGTCAGGTTTAGGCTTTTGAAAAAGTCTTTTTAATTAAATAGGCCAGATTTAGGTTTTTTAAAAAGCCTATTAGGCTTGACAGGTTAGCTTATTTATAAATAATATTATTTTTAATAAACATATAAATATAACTATATTATATTATATATAATAAATGGTATAATATTATATACTTTTTTTTAATTTCTTTTGTTGGCCTATTTAAAGATAGGCTTATTGTCATATCTAAACGTATATGTCAGTGACATATTTACATTATAAAAAAGTAAGTCTATGAGTTTATAAATGCACTGACTTATTTAGAGATAGATTTACTAGCTTATTTAAAAGTCATAATATGAAATAGGCTTTTAAACATGCTAATAGGCCAAATCAGGCTTTAAAACATGCTAGACCAGCCCTAAAAAAATTGCCTATGAAAAGTAACAAATTAGACTTAAGCCACAAAAATATAAGGTAGGTCAAGCTTAGGCCCTATAAAACCTAATTTTTTTTGGTAAAACTGACCCTATAAAGTCTAACTTAACTCGGCTTACTTTTACCCTGTCTTTTGAAAACGTGAGAAGCAAAACAAAAATATAATAGGCAAAACAAACTGTAAAAGGACTCGGCCCATTAAATTTTAAGAAACAAATTCTGTCATATCGCCTGTGTCTTGTTTTTTCCCTAATAATCATGATCCAGCATTTCATTCTTTTTTTCGGTACATTCCAGCATTTCATTCTAATCCTATGGGAATTTTCAATCCTAATATGCTAGACCCTGACCTGTGGGTTTCACGGAAGCCCAACCCAGCACCAGACAAATTTAAAATTATTGGTGGGTGTGTGGATTCATCCCTTTGCAGTTTGCACCTTCCTTATAAACGGGCTTTTGGGTTTTGGCTGTTCTAGTCAATAACGTGTAGTTAATTATATATTTTATATATTATGTTGCGTGAAAAAATTATAAAAAAGAATGAGACGATAAAGTGCTGGTATTGATAATATTAATCTTATTTTATTTATTTTATAGTTTGGACTTTGGATTTAAATACAGTAATTCACATGTTGGTGCATTTTAAGTAATAAGTTTTGTAAACCATAATCTGACTTTAATGTTTTTTTTTTTAAAATCACATGTATCATCCACGATAAACAATCATGTCCGTGTCTATGTAGGACCTTTATGGGTGACAAAGTTCTTCCTCCGAATATTTAACACAACTGCATACTAAGAGCTCGAACTCGAGACCACTAGTTAAGTGGGAATAGTCCCGTATACCAGTTGACTCACGTACTCGGTGGTTTGTCTTTAATGGTTTAACACTTAATATGAATATTTTTAAAATTATTTCATATCTCATATATGTCATAAACTCCCAAATATTTGGATTGAAAATAAGAATTTGGGGGTTTTATATAGAAGAAAATTAACAAAGAGACTAAATTTGTTTAACTTTAAAAGTAAAGGAACTTAATTTACTTTTAATAAATTTGAGGACCAAAATTATACAAATTCAAATTAAAAGGATAAATAAATATATAAGTAAACCTACATATTAATAATATAGTCCTTCAAATTTTAAGGACTTAATAAGGTAGCTTTTTATCCATCTGATTTAGTTTAACATTATGAACGAAATTCTAACTTAGCATCATAATATTTGGATACTAAATATTGATATTCAATATTTAATACAAACTTTAAATATTATATATTATGATCCCATGTTTGCATCTTAACAGTTGACATGACTTGTAAATTCACTTGGATGATATTAGTGTGACACCCATGCAACGCACGAGTTCACGATAAGTCCAATGTGAAATTGTGAAATTGCATAGGAACGTGGTTATGTCTAAATCTATAATTCAATATGTTCATTTATCATTGTATTTTTTTACTACTAATTTAAACTTAAAAGGCTCTATTTCAAGGCATCGTAGTGTTATGCAAGGAATCGTATATTTGAGAGTCTTTCTTGTCCCACTTTAGATAGTTCTGTCAATGAGGCTTTCAACCTATTTCTTTAAATTATCTTGTTTTTATTGAGCATTTATTTCTAAGCAAACATAAATATATTAAATTAAAAGGAGTATAAGGAATACTCCAACCCATATAACCTTACAAAGACTTCAAGTAACTGAGAGACAAAGGAATTAAAATAAAAATACAGCCCAACAAAATACAATTGCACCATTCTAAAACCAGAACCAAAGCAAACCTATTACCCAAAGAAAACCTAATACAAAACACAATATAATTAGCTACATCAAATATAATCATCGCAAAAGATAAGAAAAAGCACCCCTGAGGGTTGAACCACAATTAGAATTTTGAGTGCATACCGACCATATAACCCAATAACTGCACTAATGAGGGAATTTTGAATATAAATCGGGAGCAATAAAATAATCATGTCGAGACCAAAGACAAAACCAATAGCATAGAGAAATAAGACCAAAAACAACTTAGACCACCTTAAGAAGACCAAACCACCACCATAGACAAACCAGAATCGCCAGACTACTAATACAACAAAGCCACATCTTGTTGAGTCTCAGAATTAATTTAAGTATTCAAATTAGATTCAAGACTCATTATCCTTGGTTTTAATGATTAACAAATTAGATTGTATAGAAACAGGTTCTACTGAGAAATGTATTGTCTTTTGTATTTCAGGAATCCTGAAGAAGCAATTCTCAGAAGAAGATCAACCTGTCGAACCAAAATAAGAAGAACGGAGCAAGAACCAGAAGAAGAAAAATGGGGCAAGAAGAAGAAAGAAGATCAGCATATAAGAAATGAAGAAGGAAGCCATCAGAGATCAACACCCTGAAGAAGCAACTCTCAGAAGAAGATCACCCTGTCGAACTAAAGAAGAAGCAGAAGAAGAACAGCACAAGAAGAAATGAAGAAAAGAAGACATCACAGATCAACAATAAGAAGAAGAACTCAGAGCAATGAAGAATTCATTTCTGTTTGAGCAAGCTACCGAAGAAGAGAAGAACTACTGAAGAAGAGCAACTAAAGAGAAGAAGAAGGACAAATGAGCAAGCTGAAATGAAGACAAACTTAATGCTCATAGAAGATCATAAAGAACAAGGAAGAAGAAAGCAGCAACCATCTGATGAAGGAAAGAAGATGCAATTCGTTGAAGGAAGGAACCTGCTGAAGGCATCTCCACATTGAAGAACTAAATTATGCTGGAGTCAATCAACCTTCTCAAAGTATGTGCTCAATAAAGTTGAACCTACCGAACACATACTCGCTAATGACGTGGCATTTCAAACACTCTGAAGGAGAAGAAACCAGAGACGCCATGCTACTCTCTGAAGACTTGTGAGTCAATCTGAATGATGCATTAAAAGACTCAAGTCTCAGCAAAGTTTAAAGGTGAAGCTAAACTTGTGCAAAGAAAAACAAAGGCCTTCGAGCACAGCTTCATTTCCCGTCATAAAAGAGGAAGCCTACTGCAGAAAAGTAAATAGAGGTCAGAGATAGAGTCAGCACTGCTGCAACACCTACTTTGTACCATCTCTGCAATACGTTATCAGAGGCGTGCACCTCAAGTGAGAAGAAAAGCAGAACTCACAACGGGACAAAGGAGAAGTCTAACAGATCTTAGCATCCTATCTCCTTTATACTCACAGAAGAAAGAGAAAGAAGAAGAAGAAGAGAGAGGAATATCAACTTCCTGAAGACGAAGAAAATCTCTCAAGATTAAGAGCCTACCTGCTGTGTGTCAGAACTAACTCATCTGCACACCTAATCCGCTTAAGTCAGAAGCTACCGAAATAGAAGTTATCTCACAACGACTCTAAGAGCATTAATCATTTCTTCTCAACGGTAAACTAAGAAATCTTCAACGGCTATATTTCCAGAACATATAAATAGCCTTAAGAAAGACTTTGAAGATGTCGGCCAAATTTCCAAAGATTCATTCACAAGGTGTCGACCAAAATGGGCAGCCATGAATTCCTAAACATCTATTATTACGCCATGGCACTGGTCAAGCCCATAGAAGAGATTGGCCATGCTCAACACAAATTATATCTAGCCAACCTTATAAACCTACATAGATGAGTTTTAACTTAGATTTATATACTTGTATCTCTGTATAGCCTTGTACTTAGAATTCACCCATTGTATCCTGAGTAGTACTCAGTAACCCCTTAGTACAAGATGAACATTTGTTTAAGTTTCTAGGAAACTTAAACTTTATGTTGTAAACACTATTATGTGTCTGAGAGCCTGGAGAGGCTGGGGTACAAAGAATACTGCATGAGTAGCCTGGAGAGGCAGTTGAAAACAAAGAATACTTGTTCAACCTGGAGAGGCTGGGGTACAAAGAATACTGCATGAGTTTCCTGGAGAGGCAATTGAAAACAAAGAATACTCGTTGGGCCTGGACAAACCAGGTGTGCAAAGAATACTCGGTGTTAAGCCTGGAGAGGCTAGGGTAAAAGAATACTAGTTGGGCCTGGAGAGGCCAGGTGTGCAAATAATACTCGGTTGTAATTTTGCGGGATTATTGGAAAATCCAGTGGTGGTTTGCCCTGTGATTGGATGTAGCTCACTGGGTTGGTGGGTGAACCAGGATAAATTGTTTGTGTCTTTTTCTCTCTTCCCTTACCTCTTTATTTTTCGTTGATATCTGTTTAAACTAACTAAGGAGGGTTAAAGAAAAGAGTTTTATTAATCTGAACAGAAAACAATCTTTTCTTTAAAGGGAAAATAATCTATAAAAGGTTTTCAGACAACCTTCCGAGTTGCATCAGCAAGTTGCTGAACAACCCAGTTTCGGAAGGTTGATCAAATATCTTCAAATAAGTTTTGCTTGTTTCGAAAGGTTTTCCAAAATCTGTAAAGATTATTAAAACACTATTCAACCCCCCTTCTAGTGTTTCCTGTGGCCTTAACACATCTAATACACCAATACACGACCAGAAAATAGTTAAATACATCTCCAACCAAAGTGATATCAGGGAACTTTTACTGAGTCGTGGAAACAACCACCACCAACCTCCAACTTTAACATCATAATTGAGCAACACTGGAAACATACAGTAAATCTCATTCAGGACAAAAGACTCTATGAACCTCTAAGCATTTTTCCTCATTACCACTGCTCTTGCTAGGCAAAAAGACCCTATAAACAATATTCAGCAACAGGATTTGGTGTGCTTCTGTTTGGGTATAATTGAGCATCGCCTATTTTATAACATTTTTTTCATATTGTGTGTTTGTTTTATGGGTATGATTGTTTTTTTTTCAATGTTTGATGTGCTTCTGTTTGGGTTTGCTTTATTTTATTTGTTTTGATTAAAATAAATTTAGTTTAAAATCCAACCATGTGTTCATTAACAAATATGGCCGTGAGGCCAACAAAAGAGTTATGGGTTGCATTTTTTTTCTTCAATAATTGGTTTTATTCTAGTCACTTTTTTTCATTTATGGTTAATGTGCATTTTATTCTCACGAATTAAATTTATTATTTGTGGTTAAATAAATATGTGCCTTTTGTGGTGTGTTATGCCCAATGTTTTTAAAGTCGGACCGGTCATTGAACCAGTCAAGGCACTGGTTCAAGGTTCAATGGTCGAATCGTGGTCGGACCGTGGTTGAACCGATAAAAAATTAAATAATATATTTTTTATATTTTTACATAATGTATTAAAATTTAAATAATAAAAAATGATATCCATCACTTCAAGTCATTTAAAATTACTTATCATTCATAAAAAATAGTTAACGTAACTATTTTATAAAGAAATCCTAGTCAAATGAGTAGATCACTAGTAATAGCACACCCTATAACTTTGCACAATATACAATAAAAAGTTAAACCTTCTGCGTGCAAACTATCTGGTCAAATCTAAATTCAAGCTTGTTCAAGTCATAAATATAATTAAATACTATGAAATAGGCAATAGGGGATCAGTTGCTTAATGCCATGAAAAGTTGTGCAGCCTAGCTAAACATCAAATATATCTTGTGGCTATTTGGAGGAGATGAGCACATTCTGCATAATGCAAAAGCAAAATGGGATTGGGGCAAGGTAGCTTTCAACAAGCTGCAGCGGTGGCGGAGCAGCAGGCCGCAGCGGAGGACGGAGCAGCAAGCCGCAGCGGTGGCGGAGCAGTGCGCGGTGCAACAGGAAAAAGGGCAGGGATCAGATCAGACATGGCCGACAGAGAAGATTGGGTTTCTTCACTTTCTTGCCTTCCAATTTTTGAACCAATGAAAATCGTTTAAACCACCGGTTCTGCACCGGTTCATCGGTTCTTGGCCGGTTTTTTCCGGTTCCTGACCAGTTCTTTAACCATCCGATTCTCTGGTCCAATTAAACTGCCCCTACCACCGCTTACCGGTCCGACCGGTCGAACCGACTGGTCCTGTTCGGTTCTTACAACCATGGTTATGGCATGTGATGTTAAGTTGAGGCCTAACCTTTTTGTTTGTGTTTCGTTGATGCGTAGTTGTATTTTGAGTCGGTTTTATTAGTGTATCTTTTTGTTTATTTTTTGCCAATGATGTGAGACTAAGGCCTAACATTTTATTGTATGAAATTATTTTTGTTCATTTATATTGTTATCCATTTATTTTCTTATAATTTTTAAGTCCACCCTCTTGTATCTCTTTTGGGAATTTTCGTCAATTGATTTTATAATTGTGTAATCTTAATGTGTTTGTTGAATTGTAATTTTGTAAATATTTGTTTGAATATAAAGTATTATTATTGTTGTAGCGCCCTTGAGCCGCTTGCAGGAGTGATGAGGGTCCCCACAAACCAACACGAGTCTTTCCAGTATGCTTTGTCCTCACTTGCACACTTTCTGGGAAACTTCCCAGAAGGTCACCCATCCCAGAATTGCTCCAAGCCAAGCACGCTTAACTATGGAGTTCTTATGTTATGGGCTTCCGAAAAGAAGATGCATCATGTTGGTATAGTTCTCCACAACAATTTCCTTTAAGCTATCCTCAACTGTACAGTCCCATACCTACACAACCTCTGGATCCCTCTCATTCGGGTGTGGGCACGGTTCATCCATGTGTCCCTTTCTTGCTTAGAAGTCTGCCAGGAGCCGCTCCTTGTCTGTGCCTCTTTGCACCGGCGATCACTCCCCGCCCTCATCAGCCTCCGGCTCTCACATGCCCACCAGCTTCCACCTAGTTCGTCCCCGAACCACACCGTACTAGGAGAGGCTCGGCTCTGATACCATTTGTAACGCCCCCGAGCCGCTTGCAAGAGTGATGATGGTCCCCACAAACCAACACGAGTCTTTCCAGTATGCTTTGTCCTCACTTGCACACTTTCTGGGAAAGGTCACCCATCCCAGAATTGCTCCAAGTCAAGCACGCTTAACTATGGAGTTCTTATGTTATGAGCTTTCGAAAAGAAGATGCATCTTATTGGTATAATTCTCCACAACAATTTCCTTTAAGCTATCGTCAATTGTATAGTCCCATACCTGCACAACCTCTAGATCCCTCTCATTCGGGTGTGGGAACGGTTCATCCATGTGTCCCTTTCTTGCTTAGAAGCCTACCAGGAGCTGCTTCTTGTCCGTGCCTCTTTGCACCGGCGATCACTCCCCGCCCTCATCAGCCTCCGGCTCTCACAATTGTGGTTGTTAATAATGTCATTGTGTGATTAAACTTCATCTCACTTATAAGTATTTGATTCAAAATCTACATCATTTGTTGTAAATATATTGTTTTTTTAAAAAATGTGATCCTGTAAATATTAGTCTTTTTTTTAAGTCTTCTAAATATTAGTTTTACAAATAGATGTTTTGTTCTAATTGGTTTAATTTAATTTTTATATCATTATGTAAGTATTATTTGATTAAAAAATTATCCTGTAAATATTCTGTAGTTCATTCACTTTTTTAAGTTTAATATAAGAAAAAAATTTAAAAGTGATAGTTCAAAAAATTTGACTAAATGATAATAATTACATGCAACAATTTTTAACGATTGATCCATCATTTACGAGGTATTCATTTGTTAAAAATATTGTAAGAATAAACGTATTGCTCAGTCTACTCTTTTTTAGCCTGCGCGTTCAAAACCTATATTTTCCAAAACTAAAAAATAAATTGAATTAATTAAAATTCATCAACCAATCAAATGTGTTTTTTTAGAAGAACTATGTGACTTTTGAATTCCTCATTGCACCAGGGGATATGTAGGAGTAGAGATTATCCCTGTCAAGTCAAATTAATAATTTTCATAATTTAAGTTTTGTAAATAACTTGCAATTTAATTCTTACTTGTAAATAATTTAATTCTTTCTTGTAAATAAATTTTAATTTTGATTCATTCTCATAAATAATTTTCTAACATAGGGGTAAATAAATATTTGAAGCTCATTACTAATTTGCACATTTAAAACTAGGTAATCACTTTCTAAGTTGATGTATCAGGGGTGCTCTGAGAATCAGTCTCTACCTTTCCCTGTACATAATTGACTCCTAGACCTTGATAGGATGCCAACTTTTTTTCTTTATAAATTTGGGCATGTGGTGGGGCCAGGTTGCCTTGATACTATCATGAACATCCTCAACCATAATTTAGACCCATTTGCCATCAACAAAACTCATATATGCATGATTCCAAAAATTAAAAAACCTAAACACATTCGGGACTTCATGCCAATCTCTCCATACAATATGATTCTCAAGTTGGTTACAATTTCATTCTGATGGCTAGACATTCACCCGGGCATTCAAACTCTTATGTAAGAAGTAGGGTTAACGCCTTTGGTCAAACTTTTCTTTCATCTTTTCCAAGTGTATATAATCCCTTATTAAAGGCGATGGCTGGGATTGGGTTAGACTAAGATCCTTTGACATGAGAAAGGTTTATAAGACATACATTCCTACAAAAGTAGCAACCAATCCTTTCAAGTTGAAATTCTTCCTTATTAAATTGATAAGAAACATGGATATTTGATTAAATCCGGAATAAACATCCACAAAATATAAATATTTATAGCCAAAGGAGGTATTTACTAAGCTTATAGAATATGAGGCCATGACCTTCCTAAATATGGTCTCTTATCCCATATAATCTTTACATGTACATTCTCCTTGCTAATTTAAGCATCATAATAATTTGTAGATTTTCTGCATAAACATTCAGTGATTTGTGACTTGCAACATTTAACCACCCACGATTTAGCTAGATATTCTTCACATTTATATAATTGCTAACTAAACATATAGTAAACGTGTTATAATATTATGGGTCAGTTTATTTGTGCTTAAAATAAAGTACCTTTTTAAATTGTTTTAAAAAATGATTTTATTTTAGAGATTCTTGTATAATCAAAAATAAATTTTTGTTTGATTACAATCATAAAAGAACAATTTGTTTTCCATAATAAATGTCTTCACATTGTTCAAAAGTTTTCTCTCTTTTCTATTACAGCTGTTTTTTTCAATAAGCAACTCTGAGTTACTTCATAAAAAACATAAAATTGATTATTTCCTGATTCTGCTTCTTGAAAAAGTTTAGACAAACATCTTCAAAAAATTTATAAGTGATTTTTTAAAAAGAAATGATTCTTTTAAAAAATAATTTTAAACAAACTGTCTCTATATCTCTTACCTTAACTAATGTTTTCGTCCAATGAAAGATTATGAAGATTTTGATAAAAAAAAAATGAAAATTCTCTCAAAGGAAATGATTAACGGTTATTATTAACTTATGTTTTCAACATATTTAAAAATAGCAACAATATTAACTGAACATATAATTATCTTTGGTATTTTAAAATAAAGTATTTGATGGTTTGTATATTTATACTCCCTCCGGTCCTATTTATATGAACTTTTTCTAGGTGGGTCTTGGTCCTTTTTATAAGAACCTTTTCAAATTGTCCCGTGCATTAATTTTTTTTGACAAAAATACCCCATTAGTGGAGGTAGGTGTGTAATTAATTAGTAGAGAGAGTATGACACAATTGAGTAGTTAAGTGGAAAGAGAAAGATAATGAGTATCAATAAATTTAAGGGTAGTTTAGGAAATATCATACACATTCTTGACAAATTTATTGCAATCAACTAAATTAACCAACTTCCTTAATTCGTGTGATATAGTTAAAATGTTCTTATAAATAGGACCGGAGGGAGTAATTATCATTTAATATATATTTTATAATTTCTTGACATGTGACAGGAAATGCGACAATATATTTCTGGTGTGGTTGGTTTACAAGTTTCAGGTAGAAGCTACTCTCGGTAACATTTGTTGAAATTCATGTTTAAAACATAATTTTAGGATAAATTAAACACACACTTCATAATAAAAAAGACCAAATACGCTTGCATACAATTCACACGTGACATGTCCACCACCTAAATGGTGTCACCTTCCATTGGAAAGTTAGGTGTGCTCTTGAATGGGGTGAAAGGTGTTGCTTACCCATAAGCAATTAAAGTTAGGTGTGTCCTTTTATTTACCGTTTGTGGTTTGGTATAATTGATGGATTTATAGATAGTGTGTTTAATATTTTACACTGAAACGTGGATATTGACCGTAATGTTAGCTTTATCCACGTTTAAAGTGTGTTTGGTAAAATTAGCTGAAAAGTTAGTTGAAAACTTAAAACTAGCTGAAAGTTGAAAAGCTTACTGAAAGCTTAAAATTAGCTGAAAGCTGAAAAAACTATTGAATGTGTTTGATAAAATTAGTTGAAAATGGTAAAATGAACAACATTAATTATTAAATAATGATAAGTGGGAGTGGTTGAGGGTTAAACGTGTAATTAATTTTTAGCTAGTAGCTGAAAATTTGAGTTTTTTTTTTTAAAAACTACCCCATCCCCAAGTATAGCTTTTTAAGAAAAGTTTGTATAGCTACCAAAAAAGTTACTTTCCCAAACACTGCTGAAATGGTTTCAGCTACTATTTTCAACTTTCAGCTAACTAAAATGGCAAGCTAAACACACTCTTAAAACATGATTTTGATGGTAATCAAACATTTACAAAATCAATAATAAAAAATGAATGATACATTTACGAAACACATTAGATAAATGTGATTAAAATCAATTTTATGAAATTGATTCTCACTCATCATAACTAGGAACCAAAAGATTAAGCATTAACTCCAACCTTCGTTTAAAAAAGAAAAATGAAGAAAAACTCCAACCTTCGTGCATGGCCAACTAGATATGTTTCTTTTTTAAAGGAATTTTGCCTTTTTAATATTATTTTATCTTTTATTGTTTATATTTATATGTGTAAGATAATTTAAAAATTTTATACCATAAAGGATTTAATTGATATACATTGTCCGTGTAAAAAAGTTTTACACATATAAACAACAATGTGCTGCCACATCATTTAATGAATATGACATTTTATATGTGTTATTAAATTCAATAAATGATGTGACAATACATCATTGGATGTATGTGTAAAACTTCTTTATACTGACCGTGTATATATATTAAACTCATATTTAAATGCAACGTAATAATTTAAAATCAAAATATTTCTCTAATTATATATGAAAATATAAGAAACTAAGTAAAATATTTAAAAATAACAAGATGATGTATAAATAATAAAGTGTGTGTTCGGTTTACTATAAAACCACGTTTCAAATGTGGATCCGGGCCAACACTACAGAGAATATCATTTGTCCAGATCCACGTTTAAAAATGATTTCAAATAAACCAAACACACTAAAAGATGACAGAGTACATGGACCTTTGACTTGATATGTTATGTGTGAGGTAGAATTGGAGTGAGTTAGAAAAGTCAATTGCAAACGTGGGTTTAAGTTCACAAAATTATGATTTTATACTGGGTTTATAATCAAGTAAACTAGCAGTTTCGTCCTTGATTTTTACAGCGTCTTGCAATTTTATCCTTGACTTTTTCAAAATAGCACTTTAGTAAAGTCAGGGACTAAAATGCATGTTTTTTTAATAAAATTAAGGACTAAAGTGTATGTTATAGGGACTAAAGTGCAATTTTAAAAAAGTTAGAGACAAAAGTGCAAGAATATGTAAAAGTCGAGAATGAAATTAAGTGATAGTTTACTCATTTATAATCTCAAAATTATGATTCGGACAAAGCCATGAGAGACAAGCTTTTGATTATATCTTGAATGGAAGCATTTTCAAGGAAAATCAACATACTACAGTCTACACATATTCTCTATTAAGGGCCAATTTGTTTGTTTTTAAAATAGTACCTTTTAAAATTATTTAAAAAAATTGATTTTATTTTAAAGATTTTTGTATAATCGGAAGTTAATTTTCATTTGACTACAATCATAAAAAGTACTTTGTTTGCGCTACAATAAATGCTTTCACATTCTTAAATAAATATTTTCACATTGTTAAAAAGTTTTCTCTCTCTTTTATTTTAACTATTTTGCTTCTTAAAAAAAAGCAAAAAACTGATTATTTTCTGATTCAGCTTCTTGAAAAAAGTTTAGACAAACATCTTAAAAATTCATATAAGTGATTTTTTTAAAAAAGAAGTGATTCTCATAACAAATAATTTTAAACAATTTAGCGGGCTCTAAGTAAATATGTTTTTGGTTTGAAAAGCACTTTAGATTAAAGTCTTAATTGCACTTTTGGTCCCCCTACTATCATCAATCCGCGATTTTGGTCCCCCTACGTTTTTTTTTTGCGATTTTGGTCCCCCTATTTCCAAATTCGCGATTTTGGTCCCTCTAACACATACTTGTGAGGTATAGAGGGACCAAAATTTTGAACTACATCGCGAATTTGGAATAATAGGGGGACTAAAATCGCGAAAAAGAAAAAGTAAGAGGAGCAAAATCACGAAAAAAAAGTAGGGGGACCAAAATCGCGAATTGATGATAGTAGGGGGAATAAAAGTGCAATTAAGCCTAGATTAAAAGTGAAAAAAAATATAGCTTTTGCATTGAGTTTAAAATTTAATTATCAATTTTATAAAATCATTTAATAAAACAAATTTGTAATCACACACTTAAATGCATATTTACTAAGTAAATTTTTTATGTAAAATAAAATTAATTTATAGGAAATACAAGATCCAATACAAAATGAGAAATATTAACTGTACAACATTTACAACATACAATATAAAGAGAAAAGGGGGGAGAAAAGAGAAATGTGGGTTGTGATGGAAAGAGATAAAGAAAAAATATATATTATATAAAATATTTTATGATTTTATTGTATAATTTGATATCTCATATAAAATAGAACAAATGTGCTAAATTACACTACTATATATATCACCCAACAACCCAATAAAGCTAAAAGAACCCATAAAGTCATGGAAAACCCGAAAAGGGATACAATTCACCTATATATACAAATAAACCGGAACCTCTCGACCAGGAAAAAAGAAAACCTATACACAAAACTATTTAGGAGTGATGATAACACCAAATTGAAATTATAAGTATAGCAATTGTATCCACCATAAACCTATGAGAGAAGTATAACTTGCTGCAAAGAGGAAGGTATATTTACGATTACGAAGTAAATTTGTTTATTTTTATTTTTAAAAAGTAAATTAATGAATTAAATAGATCAATTTACCAAAAGTTTAATGATAAAAAAGTGGCGATGGGTGAATTTGCCTAACCGGTCACCAGAATATCTTAACAAAAAAGAATAAACTATGAAAATGACTCAATAACTATTATAAAAAAAATGACTCAATAAGATAAACTGTCACAATTTGTCACGACTAGTCAACCTAAGAAAATTAGTAAATAAAATAACATATACGATAATTTTTTAAGGTTAAATGGACTGATTCATTAAGTCTAATCCATCTTATCAATTCTAATGAATAGTATATACCAATTTTTTTTTATGTAATACATAATATAATTAATTAAAAAATTAAAGTATACTGGTTCAAACCAAAACAAAACCCGAGAAAAAAAATTAATTTGATTTTTTTATTTTTTAATTTAATTGAAAATATTGTTTTTGAATCAAATAAATTTTCAATATCAAATTATAAAGAATCATGATCAAAATCTATGTATAATTGTCATTATTGTTTGACTTTATATATTTTTATTTTATGATATAAACTATATAATATTTTTATTAATTTAAATTTTTATATAACTTTTTTATAGTTTTTGTTAATTTATTAATTATTATATTATATAATATAAATATATAAGCTAATTTCATTATTATCAGTTAAATAATAATTTACTCATAATTAAATTATTAAAATTTAAATTAGTACATGTATTAATTTAATCACTGATTCAATTCTAAAAATATTACATAATATAAATAAGTAAAGTAAATTATCATTAAATTATATAAACTTATATGAAAATTTTATATTGGATTTTGGTTATTAACAAAGATTAATAAAAAAAACATTGATCAGTATGTATTGACTTGAGTGGAAGTAGCTTAATTTTTTTTATGTGTTATTACCAAAAAAAGCTTAATTTTTTTTTATGTGTATGAATAACCTAGATATAGGGTTGGTTTGGCGGTAGAACTGATTTTGATAGATTTATAGAATAAAATGAATGTTGCACGTATTATGAAACACGTTGAACAAAAATGATTTAAAATTAATTTCACGTAATCGATTCTAACTGTTCCCAATGGAAACCAAACAGACACATAGTCTTTTAAGTTAATCATCGAATTTAGAGCGTGTTTGCTGAAAGCTGAAAAATGTGTTTGGTAAAATTAGCTGAAAGCTGAAAAGCTAGCTTATTTGATTAAGTTGTTTGGTAAAACTAGCTGAAAATGGTAAAATGACATACAAGGACATCATTAATTATTAAATAATGATGAGTGGAGGTGGTTGAAGGAAAAACTTGTAATGAATTTTTAGCTAGTAGCTGAAAATGAGAGCTTGTTTAAAAAAGCTACCTCAAGTAGCTTTTAAAAAAAAGTAGTAGCTACCCAAAAAAGCTACCTTACCAAACACAACTAAAATAGTTTTAGCCACTAATTTCAGCTTTCAGGTAGCTAAAATGACTTACCAAATTCACTTGAAAACTGGAAAGCTAACTAAAAGCAAGGCATGTTAGGTTTGCATTTTCATTTCCTGTTTCCCGTTTTCTAGAATTTTACAAAGAAAAAACTGGAAATGCTGGAAACAAAAATTTGCTGTTTTCAGCATTTCTAGTTTTTCCTTGGTAAAATTTCAGAAAACAGGATATCGAAATAGGAAATGAAAATGTAAACCAAACAGGCCCTAAAAGATAGATGAAAACTGAAAAACTAGTTGATTTGATTGAAGATGTTTGGTAAAATTAGCTGAAATTGGTAAAATGACATACATAGACATCATCAATTATTATATAATGATGAGCGAGGGTGGTTGAGAGATAAACTAGTAATAAATTTTCATCTACTAGTTGAAAATGAGAGCTTTTTGTAAAAAAGCTAATAGCTACTGTTCTTACAAAGACTATCAAAACCCTACTCAATGGTCGAATACAGTTTGACAGAGTAACTAGTAAGGAGTCAAGGTGTCTGATTCCTAATTGCGATGGTCCTTATATAGCCAAGTGCAGGTTGATCTCCCCTTTAAAGTTCGTATCCCCTGGGCGTGATTCATGGCCTTCAATTACTCCGGGCCAAGTTGTTTATTTGAATTCTTTTCTTTTTGGTCACGGTCTGCGAGATGTTCATTGTGGCTGATTGATACGATAATGATTGTGATTGACTTTCCTTAATTAACTCCTTCGTTACCCTTTGGACGTGGTGTCGGCAGGTGTGTTGGTCGACCGACCTTCGTACTGCCGAGGTATGTGAGTTGTCTCGGGCGGTATGCTACATAGTCCCACAAGCTATGAAGCATTTATGCGAAATAGCTTCAAAAGGTATCAATGTATTTTGATACCTTGGGCGGTACGCTACAGCTACCTATAAAAGCTCCCTCTTACCAATACAATTGAAATGTTTTTAGCTACTAATTTTAGCTTTCAGGTAGTTGAAATGACTTACCAAACACACTCTCATAACTATGAAAACAATATTGTTAAGAGAATTTTTCACTTATAGTGCTTAAAGTTGAAATTGTATATATCAATCTCGACAGAACATTCGTTCGTGCCCATTTGGTTTATAATTGAATAAAATTGATTATGGAATTAATGGTTGAAAATAAGTGATAAACATTTTATAAAATGCGTTGGACAAAAGAAACTTAAAATCAATTTTGTAAAAATTTATTACAAGTTTATCCCTCAATCATCCCCACCCGTCATTATTTAATAATTAATGATGTCCTTGTAAGTCATTTTATTAATTTCAGCTAATTTTGCCAAACACCTTCAATCAAATCAGCTATTTTTTAACTCTCAATTAATTTTTCAACTTTTATCTAACATTTTAACTTTCAATTAACTTTACAGCTAATCTTACCAAACACAATCTATATCAAACCTAATTGCTAACCAAACAAATACATATGGAGAATGGGAAAATACTTGGGGAAAAAAAATAATAACGGCGAGCAAAACATGTGGTGATAGAAGAAAGGAAAAGACCCTTTTGGTGCTTAATATTAAGCTCTAACAAAGCGGCGGATCGGGATATTCGTTCGGGTTTGGTGAGACTTGTCGAGCACCTTTTTCAAACCTACTTCTCCCCTCTTTGAAACCAAACCAACCAAACACTTGTTACATTCACTCACACTTGGCCTTTCTTTTCCCTCGCACTCTCTCCCTTACAATGGCACCACCTTCTGCTTCTTCCGTACCTAACGGTGTCCTTGTCCACAGTTCAGTCACCGGTCGTTTCGCCTCCGTCTACAGTGAAGTCCAAAACAGTCGCGTAGACCACGCCCTTCCTCTTCCCTCTGTTCTCAAAAAGCCCTTCACCATTCTCGACGGTCCTCAAAGCTCCGCCGCCGGCAACCCTGGTTAATCTCCTTCCCTCACTTCGATCTCCACCTGATCTGTTTATCTCACTCTTCTCACTCTCAATGTGTTCCTTCCTGCAGATGAGATCGCCAAGCTGTTTCCACATTTGTTCGGACAACCTTCCGCTACGCTGGTGCCTAGCGATTCGCAAACGGTGCAGCCGCATCGGAAGTTGAAGATTGGTGTGGTTCTCTCTGGAGGCCAGGCCCCTGGAGGTCACAATGTCATTTCTGGAATTTTTGGTAACGCTCTTTTTCATTCCAACTCAATCCATTAATCAATGTATGTATGTATGTATGTAGTGCTAGGTTTCAACTCTACTTTTTGGTTTTCTGCCTTAGATTACCTGCAACACCTCGCCCCTGGTAGCACATTGTATGGTTTCAGGGGTGGTCCTGCTGGCATCATGAAATGCAAATACGTTGAACTCAACTCTGACTATATTTATCCTTACAGAAATCAGGTCCGTTTTCTTTTTTCTCTCTTACAAATTCATATAGCGTAATTGTACTTGTTTTGCTGAATTTTGGAAACGAGTGATTTTTATTTCTTGCTTTCACATCTTCCTTGTCACATTGTCACTGGTAAAAGTAAAACCAACTTCTGTTATTTCAAGTAGGATATTTGAAATAGATTTTACCTGCCACAGTGATATATATTTCTTTTTATTTTTTGACTTCTGATTCTATGTAAGCGAGATGGTTTTGAGATTTGACATGTTTCTATTTTGGCTCATTCATGTCAATATTTTATCACATCGATCGAATTGTTATTGCTCTCGTTTTTTAGATTAATAAGTATAAGATTTTGACATCTAATAATAAAAGTAATAATAGTAATTTCTGTTGGCAGGGTGGCTTTGACATGATTTGCAGTGGGAGGGACAAGATTGAAACTCCAGAGCAGGTGAGGGCCGTGAGACTGCATATTTACTATATGATTAATTCATTTAAGCTCTTATATATCTTCTTTACGCCTGAAGAGTAATTTAGTTTACTCACATGGTATAGTTTAAACAAGCTGAAGAAACAGCTAAAAAGCTTGACTTGGATGGACTTGTTGTTATTGGTGGAGATGACTCAAACACCAATGCATGCCTCCTTGCTGAGAACTTCAGGTTTGTCTTAATCGAATTTATTTCTGGTATAATCTATTTTCCAGGAAGCTTTGTTAATGAATTGATGATTTCGTGTTGGTTTATATTTTCCTTCGAGGTTCTTTTACCGGTCTGTCTATTACATAATTAGTTGATATACACATTTGAAGAGAAAAAAAATATATGTAAAGTGTTGACTGTTGACTAATATTTGTTTTATACTTTAATGTTGAGTCATACAGGAGCAAAAATTTGAAAACACGTGTGATTGGATGCCCTAAAACCATCGATGGTGATTTGAAGTGCAAAGAAGTTCCCACCAGTTTTGGATTTGATACTGCATGCAAGGTGAATGAAGATACATATTTCAATCTTCATTGTGCATTTGTAGTTTTGTATTAGTCTAGTCCCTACTTTTCAAACTGTAACCTTTTCAAGTATGTAATTTTGTCTCTTGATCACCTTTAATTTGCTAAGAAAAATGTTTAGTAACCAGCTTTCCACTTTTATGTATGGGAAAGGGAATATATATATAAAGTATATTAGGATGCTTTTGAGAGCACCAGATGCATTGCAGTTTCTTCAGCGGCACAATCAGCATTTTGTAAAATATTTATTTCTCCAACCATACATCTCTTTTTGTTCCATAGTGAAGTTATATATTTTTTAATTAAATATACAATTTGTTTATTCCACAATCCATTGGTACCTTCCTATACTTTTCCTCTATGGGGGGGGGGGGGGGTCATATGGTGACTTTTTTTACCACTCTACTTGTGCTTGGTTTATAAGTCATTGCAACGGCATTATGATATTTATAAACTCATTTTCCTAGAAATACTTATGAATATTAATTTAGCAATCCATATTTTATAATTGCCAGTTATTGGTAGATAGTTGATAGTGATAGATACCCTTTTGAATGCGTGTTGTGTGATTACATGATGTCATGGCCTGACTATTTTCACATTTTATGTTAATTTAATGCAGATATATGCAGAAATGATTGGAAACGTTATGATAGATGCTCGATCAACTGGAAAATATTACCATTGTAAGTATATGAAATTGAGAATTCTTTAAATCTATATAGCAAGTAAAGACTTTGATTGCTGTTACTATTCTATATAGAATTCTTTAAATCTATATAGAAGTCTTTGGAGAGTTGCATGTACCAATGTTCAATGCAACTCCTTGGACATTGATTGCTGTTACTATTCTACACTACTTCCCACTTCATACAACGTGGACTGCTGTACTTGTTAAACATTTTACACTTCAGAATGTATCATCTGAAGACCTGGGCTCATATTTTCAATTCTTTTGTCTGATATTACCAATACAGCCATAAGATTACAAAACCATATTCCAATACCAAAATGAGGCATGTGCTATATACCTTTTATCACAAATTACTAATGATATTTTATCCCGTCTTTGCCCCTTTGCTTATTCAAGCAGAATATTGACAAGATGCTTATAGCCATCCTTATCTTTGTCCCTTTGCTTGTATGATCTCAATCATTCTACTTTTGAGTGATAAATGCTTGATCACACATCATTCTTGCCTTATGTCAACATTGCTCTTGTTATGTGATTTTTCTACTTCTGATTCTTCTGAGCTGTATTCCTGCTAAGTAAGTACTCATGCTTTTGTGGTCTTGAAAGTTTTATTTAATTTCATGGCACTTTATTGAGTCAATACATGAAAATCAACTATGTCCTCTAGATTAGATTTAATGGAAAATGGTTCTTCACTATGATGCTTCAATTTGTATAATGGATATCAAGCATCATTTTTTCACCAGCTAATAGCTCTCTCTCTCTCTCTCTCTGCCTGTCTGTACGTCTATTTATCTATCTACATATGTTCATTATTATTCCACTGCATTTCAAAAAATAAGACATGATCTTCTGTTCTGTCTGCAGTTGTGCGACTTATGGGGCGTGCAGCTTCACACATCACGCTGGAATGTGCTCTACAAACTCATCCAAACATTACTATTATTGGAGAAGAGGTTTCTCATAGATTTTATCATTTTATCTATTGTTTGTACATTCTAGGAATTGATGAAATCAATGCAAAATGATTCTGCGTTGATTTTGTAATTAAAGTTTCCAAATTGGTCAGGAACCCTTTGTCTAAATTTTATTTGACTTGTAAATACACATTACAGGTTGCTGAGAAGAAGCTGACACTGAAAAATGTCACAGACTATATTGTAGATGTTGTTTGCAAAAGAGCTGAAAACAATTATAACTATGGGGTCATTCTTATCCCTGAAGGTCTAATTGATTTCATTCCTGAGGTATCTATCACTCTGCTTAATAAGAATTGGTGCTGTTCTTGTACAATAGTAGGAAAGCACACGATTGCTTATGGTATTCATTTGCACATGCTATTGTCTTTTGCAGGTCCAACATCTTATTGCAGAACTCAATGAAATTCTGGCCCATGATATTGTAGATGAGGGTGGTTTGTGGAAGAAGAAACTCACTGATCAGTCGTTGAAGCTTTTTGAACTTTTACCTCAAGCAATTCAGGAACAATTGATGCTTGAAAGAGATCCACATGGAAATGTTCAGGTGCCTGATGTTGTTATTGTGCTATCTTGCTGTGTTTATTTGGCTCATGTATGCAATTGGAGTCAGCATCATTGTTAACATTGGTATATTCGCATTTAGGTTGCCAAGATAGAAACCGAGAAAATGCTTATTCAAATGGTTGAAACTGAGTTGGAGAAGAGAAAACAAGAAGGCAAATATAGAGGCACATTTAAAGGGCAGTCTCACTTTTTCGGGTATTTTATCTTGTTATATTATTATTACAAGTTAAGTTATAAATTCCAATAAATATTGCTGTGATACAAAAACTGGTTCGAGCTACATGCTTTGTTATTCACCATTAACCTTGGATTAAAATTTCTTTTGTTCATATATAGTTATTTGTTAAGAATGATCTTTGCCAGTTTGGCTTCATTTTCTAAGTTTGTAGTGACCCACACTTGTTTAAATATGCAGTTATGAAGGGAGATGTGGTTTGCCAACTAATTTTGATGCTACTTATTGCTATGCTCTGGGTTATGGTGCTGGAGCCCTCCTTCAGAGTGGGAAGACTGGACTAATATCATCAGTTTGTGCTTCTATCTTTTGATTATCAACTTCAGTATTTCTTCTAGACTGATGTTTATTATTAATTGTGATTTAAAGTTGTTTTTCTTTTGTAATATTGAAGCCAACTTGATTGAATTTGCTACGATATTTTGATCAGGTTGGGAATTTATGTGCTCCAGTAGAAGACTGGACTGTTGGTGGAACTGCACTCACCTCACTGATGGACGTGGAGAGGAGACATGGTACACATTTTGATCTATGGGAGCTTTTGTTTGCTTCAGTAGTTATTCACTGAATATGTTACAATGTTGTAGGAAAACTTAGACCCATAGTTATGTTGCTACCTTAATTGTTGATCAAATGCATTTTAAGTTAGACATGAGTTCATTTACATGTTTTTGAAATTCACATTGTTTTATTTTGACAATTTCTGGTTATTTTAAAATCACAGAAAATTTTTATGTTGCATTTATATGAATGCTTTGTCTGTTCTACACTTCTACTGTGTATGAATATGTAATTTCTTTGCAGGTAAATTTAAGCCTGTGATCAAGAAGGCAATGGTGGAGCTTGAAGGTATGTATTCATAAAAACTTTAATGATTCATGCCTTATACTCCACTGAAGTAGTAAGTGAATTCTTCCATACTGAATGACTATATTCCATGTTGGATCGTTCAGGGGCACCCTTCAAAAAGTTTGCCTCCTTGCGGGATGAATGGGCACTGAAGAATTGCTACATCAGTCCAGGTATGTATTGAATGATATTTTGCCTATTGTTTAAGCTGTCTTAACTTAAGAAAAGTCATTTTTCTATACTTTGTTTATGTTCACATTTAAGTTTGGCTTCGAAGAAGTTGTATAGGTTTAAATCCACTTTCGTGCTGAACTGGAGTTGGTCTACATTATGTCTTAAGTTCGGTTCTCATGATGATGATTTTCATTGTAGGTCCAATTCAATTCACTGGCCCAGGATCTGATGCGATTAGTCACACTCTACGCTTGGAGTCTGGAGTACTAGTTTAGGCATAATAAGGTCCCTTGTTTTGACGGTGAAATTCTTGTTTTTTGGGATCTTGCAAATATATATTTCATGAGACTAGCTAGGGTTTTTGTGTTTACTTTTGAAATTTACCAGCGAATGGTTCATGAGTCGGTTTATATGTATTAATTTGTAAACTAAAATTGCGTTCTGCATCGGCCATTTATGTTCTTGACAATAATTCCGTAATAAGTTGAGTTCCTATTTGCCTGATACTGGTTATTGATACCGGTGTTTAAGCGAGAAGCAATTCAGAAAATATGGAAATATTTTCCTCATTCTTCTAGGTCATTTGTCTCTCAATTTATAGTAGTTTGAAAATATAAGAGTTTTGACTTCTGACAGGAACTCAAAGGCAAAGATGGACCATCTATTCAGTAATGAATATTGAGTAATGGTACTCTTGTAATTTATGCATGTTTTTACTTTCTTAAATTTTTAGTTGAACAGAAAGTCGTGATTCACGAAAAGGAAATGTTTCATCCAAACACATGATGAAGTTTCAATTCACCAATCATGGATGGGTAAGAATAAACAGAAATATGTTTATGAAACGTGGAGCAGTAGGTGACTGCCGCGTTGGCTTTCGTATACACTTCGTGCTACATAATTCGCATCATATTTAGCTTTAAGTTGTTTTGTCTTTTTAAAATAATTACCTTGGTCAAACAAGCTACACTACCATTCATATTCAATTTGTGCGTATAGCCTTCTTTTACAAATAGCAACGCTAAAATTAAATTTTTGACATCATTGTATCCAGGTTCTACTCTAGTTTTAAAGACTTCATTTGGTGTTAAATTTTTGACAGTCAAGCGGATCTAGGACTAAGACCTACTCATAACTTGAATCGTCAGTCTGTTATCCTTAGACATTGACACTTATCAAGTGTGTGTCCTTAGACATTGACACTTATCAAGTGTGTGTGGTTTAACGTTGAAATTGATCAAACTCAAATTTGGATTTCTCAATCCAAGTATTTCTATCGTTAAAAATGTGAGTTTATCACGTTTCAATACTAATCCAAATATGCTCGAAGTCTATCATAACCGGTGAAGTTGGGGGGCAACACTTAATCCTAATGTCGGGTTTTGATCAGGAGTTCGGAGGCCACACATAAATCGGTCCAGAACAGATACAAAACCACCGGACCTAGATCACTAATTTTGATAAAACTTGGAGGGAAGTGGATTTTTAGCTGCTGGCAGTGTCTGTGACAAATCAACCAGACGCTTTATGACGTAGATGCACAAGAAAACACATCTCTCGCTTTCTTTTTCTTATACACATTCATTCAAACAGATATAAACAGGAAGACTATAAAGAATGTTGGTTCAATAGCATGTAGCAAGTCAAGTAAGTTGAATGGTTTGTGACTCATACAAAAGTGCAGCTAAGTTTGTGGAACCACATGCACATGACCTAATTTATGTCTCACCAACACGGTGCTAGATTGGGTCCATAATACTGTAAGTTTCCCGGGGAAATGGTGTGTGTCGTATATGATGGTAATTTGGAAGCAAATAAAATAAGCACAAGCATTCAATTCTTCTCTCCACTTTTCTCTGCTTCCCTTATTTTCCTTTCCTTTTGCACCATATTGACTTCTTGCTATCGCTTTGAAGATGTAAAACTGAAAAGGACTGCCACTTTTTTCCCTCCAAGACACAGCATGCCCTGCTTTATCTTTTGGCGTTGAGGGGTGCTTGCTATACACAAAGCTCCTAATTCTTTCACATGCTATGCTTTTTGGACTGTTCCATTTACAATGCTATCTCTCCCCCACATCGGCGAAACTTTGATTTGACACTGTTCCAATTGGAGAAGCGTTATTTGTTTATCCAAAATGCACAACAGACTATCTTCCATGGTTGAAAAATAACTACACCTCCGTCCAATTATCATCCAATGGTTTATATTTGAATTAATTATGTTTAAATTTTATTTTCCTATACTAAAATGCCATTATTTTCGTGTTACAAACAATCTATTTCAGCAAGGAACGGGACATATACTTCTATGGAAGGCTCTGTTTCTCACGTAATTTATCAGAGGATCATTAATGATGAGAAGGAAAAAAAGAAAGTGAACAAAAACGGCAAAGATGACTGTTTTGTGTGTTTGTAAAATAATGTTTAAATAAACATAATTGAATTAACTAATTAAAATTCAAGCAAGACTGCCCAGTTGCATGGGGATAGGCTTATGGCATGATCTGAAGCGGGTAACTGATTTTTACAGGTTGGACTATAAAATTCTAGGAATTATTCATACTCTTAAATTAAGTTTAAGCCATATCATAGACGGATCTACTCATCCCATTGTGGAGGCAATTGTCATCACTAAAATTTAATTTCTTAATAATGTTTATATATATATAATTATAATGCTCCCGACATTTTGTGATAATAATTTCATTGTCACTTTTTTTAATTATAGAGATACGGAGAAAAAAATCATTCAATATTTTCAAAATATGAAACCTCACAAAAAAAATATTTATGATACATGTTCATATTTTTAATGATACCATAATATATTACTGGATTTTTTACACAGTCATATATATATTTTATAGATTTTTTTACAAGTAGCCTGATCTTTTATACAGTTTTTAAGTGGTTTGTAACTAAAAAACCACCAATTATCACAATTTTAACTAATTTTCTCTTTCTCATCTATGTTGTACCTCCCTCTTCCTCTTCCTCTTCCTCTAGGGACCTATTTCCCTTCTCCGTTCGCCTGTGGCAAGAGATATACGCATATACTATACTATTACTATACAAAATTACAAATTAAGAGTAATGCACTAATGCAACATTTTCTTTCCTATTTCTTCTCAAATTGCTTGAGTGACCGCATCCGAGAGTAAGTACACAAAAAAATTGGTGGGGCCACCATCAATAATATCGTGAAAATTATAGTAGTCACACGTCACATGAAGGCAAGTAGTGAGTGACTAACTAGGTATATTCAAAAGAGAAATGATAATCATACATCAATTTATTATACAACATTGTATAACATGGAGTGAGATAGAGATAAAAGAAAAAGAAATGTGAGATGTGATAGGTGATATGATGGAGAAATATAGAAATAAAAAGTATGTTGTATGAAATGTTGTATCAATTTGTTGTATAAATAATATATCTCTATTCAAAATAGACACTCAAAATTGAACCATTTGATATATTATTGACTAGTAGACATAGAAACCACTAAAATGCTTCCAACATTTTAGCGAATCCTCGGTAGTGCAATACAAAGTTTCAAGTCTCAACCTCCAATTTCAATGAAAATTCATCTTTGTAATCATGGCAACCTTAAAATCTCTTGACATGTCTTGGCGTAAGAAGGTAAAAGATAAAGTAAAAGTAAAACAAACTTAAGAACTCAAAAGCAAAAGAATTAATGATTGAAATGTCAAAAACATTACCTAAGTCAGTTGTCCAGAACATCCTGCCCAAAATTATCTCTAAAAGTAAAAGATTGAGAGAAAGTGAGCACTACTACTTTGAATTTCGAATGGAAAAGTAAAGATTGACGGGCAGAGTGAAAGTCACAGTTACAGAGAGGCTATTAAAAGGAATATAGATTTGTTGTCATCAATTTGGTGCATTTATACAGTCAGTAAATCTGGCCATTCAATTATCGAACAGTCCAGATATCATGATAGTTTTAAACATTATTTAATCATTCTGGAACATGGACCGTTCGGACGACCCGAATTTACTCAGTCCAGATATCATGATAGTTTTAAACATTATTTAATCATTCTGAAACATGGACCGTTCGGACGACCCGAATTTACTCAGTGCAAGAATGCACCAAATTGGTGACCATAGTAAATCTAGGTCCGTGTTGAAAGTGTGGGGGGTTTTCTTACCAATTAACAAATAAATACTAAATCCGGTGAAAATATGATTAAAATCATCAAGGAAATTCATTAAACCATTTAATAATAAGCAATTATATTAAAATTTTAGTTTATTAAATGATTTACTGAATGAATACTTTGTTAATCACTTGTAATAAATTAAGTTTATGGGTCCTGTTAATAAGTTCCCTTAGGGCACTAGTTAATAAATTCATATATATAGTAGGTCTTTAGTGAAAATCATGTCATTGATTACATGTATAGTATTAAATGTTACACGATTTAATAAAAACTTTTTACTTTTGGTTGCTTAATTAGTGCGATTGGGGCACTCCTTTTTCGAAGTTATACAAGATGTTTAGTAATTAATATATATAAGAATACAACTAAAAATGGTACATAATTTATTACTACCTTCGTTCATATTTAACTATTCATTTAGACAAGGAGTGAAAGAAAAAAGAAGAATAAAAGTGAAAATGGAGAGGATTGAGGATGGGTAAGACACTAGTGGTGAAGGCAACCTTTTCAGCAGATAAGTCTTGAGTGTAGAATCTCCACTAGCTCATGGAGCGAGATAAGATCCACCATGGTTTAAGCAAGAACCACTAAACCACCAAGCCTTCTCAACTCATACAAGGGGAGGAAGAAGCAAAATGCTTTGATTAATGAAGATTGGTTAACCATACAAAGTGTTGGGAGCCTCCCTTTTATAGATGAAGGGGGTGGCCACTAATAGGAAAGTAAAAGGAAGGAAAATAAATCATCCTAACTTGGGTGTTGAACCCATGACTCCTAAGCTAAATAGTATAACTTCAACTTAGAAAATAAAGCTAACGAAATTAACGCCTCCTAGCTCCTAAGTAAGAGGAACATTACAATTAAAATAAAATACAAGGGAAATCCTATCAAACTATAGTTTAGAGACCATGACTGGATGATTCTCTATTTTAGGGAATTAAAAATACACATCTAATTAAAAGGAATAAGAAACTCTGACTCATGACTGGTATTGTCAAGGTTGACCAAGAGAGTCAACGCTCCTTGATTGGGCCTTACGCCCCTTTGTTGGCCTAAGTTGCACAAGTTCCAATCTTCTCCTTAAGTAGCTTGCCATCAAATATTGCATTAAGTTTGTAAGTTGACAGTTAATTATGAACTCATTTTTTCTTCTTAAGTGAACAATTAAATAAGGACAAAGGTAATATATTTTAAAAAAAATTGTCTTTTTATTTCTTATATAAACTATGGGAGTAGTATTGAAAAACATATTACATGTTTGTTATGCCTTGGAATTTTATCAAATTTTTTTTTGTTGGGATATCAAGTGTTAGTCCCACATTGGATAGAAATGAGCAAGGAGAGCAATATATAAGTGACAAGACCATAAACCTAACGCCTTAAGGTTTTGGGTTGGATGTGGTGTCTAGCTCACTTGTGTGGTTTGTGTTAGATTATCCCCATTTGTATTTTATGGATTAACATTAATCAATTATTTAGAATTATATTTTTTTGAATTATTAATATCAATTATAGATTAATTATATTTATTTGAATTATATTTAGAATTAATATCAATTATAGATTAATTATATTTATTTGAATTGTATTTAGAATTAATTATTTAATTATATCACACAAATATAAAGATATATGATATATTGGGCTTTTATTGTAAATAGCCCGTAATGTGTTGGGCTGTTCAATTTGGTAGCATATTGAGAGGTTTCTGGTCTCTACTGGTAAGGAATATAACTAGTATCCCATTAGTCAGTTCATATGATAGACCTTCCTCTATTCTGTCTTTTGATCTCCTACCAAGAAGAGAGCAGTTTCTCTCACTTGTCATGGTGACACCGTAATGGTTGATTCCTTCATTCAAGGTACACTACTCTAATTCTATTGCAAATTGAATTTCATGAATATGCTATATTTTTGTATCTATTTGAAATTGATCTAGGTTACTCTTGATTAAATTCAGCAGTTTGCTCATTGACCATATGTTGGAGGTCTCCCCGGTGGTTTAAGCTCCCCTCGCTATCTAACATTTTCAAATATAACCTTAATTCAATTTTCGGAGGAAAAATATTGGTTGTAAATTGTGAGTACTTGTTAATTTGTGATTCCTCTGTCTTTTTGTTGCGAAATTGTTGTCCAATTTTCTGTTACAAATGTAAGATTTTAAAAAGGAGTGCTTAAAAGGTTCATATGGCAACTGCCACACGAGAGGCACAATCCAGGGGGGGGGGGGGGGGAGTTTATGTCAGTGAAACTTCTTGGAAACACACATCATAAAATTATTTATAAATTTTGATTCAACAACTAGGGAGCCGAAAGTTAAGATACCGGATTATCCTAATTTGCTCACCTTGTAGCTTTACAACTCACTCAAAAGTTTAGGATTATCCTAATCACTTGCAAGATCCCTGTTGACAAGTGATAAATTCTTGAAGCTTTCCCTTGTTCTCTTTTTCCTCTCTGAGTACCTAATTGTGAGGAGGGAGGGAGACAAAGGAAAGTGATTAGAACTTCAGTTCCATATAATTGTATATCAAGTCCATCTAATCTAATTAATTAAAAATTTAGGTATTGAAACCTCTTGTTGGTAAACTAGGACCAGCAATAATCATCTAAAGGTGTTGGTGATGGACGGACAGGCTGCCTAGCAATTGAGGATTCAATTTGGTTATTTTTCTTCTTAATCTTATTATTAATATTGTTCGGTTGTAATATTTTTATAAAAAAATCTGGAAGATCTCTTTACTTTGCATAAGGAGCTAAATTCCAATACCCTTTGTCTTTTTTCATGTCTGGAGTGGGTGTAATCAAGCTACTACGATTTTATATAATGTTTGCACAAAACGGATGAAAAAAGTCAAAAAGGAACCCTTGGATTTAACATAATTTAGCTCATCAATTTTGAAGCTAACTTTTTTTTTCCAAATAACTTTATTTTAGAATATTGTTGTGAGTGCAAATTAAGGATTTTGTCAAACTATTAAACTGACACCTAATTTAGTTTTTCTTTTGTTTAATCATATGTACTTAAACTAATCTTACAGTATTACAGATTCGAGAAATCTCAAACAGAGTTTCATAAGTCTTGAAAGGATTAAAGTCATCTCAAAGTTCAAACTTTACTTTGAGGCAGTGGCGCATAGGGGTGTTCACATCCAATCCAATTAAATACAAACTGCAAAAATCGAACCGAAAAATCGAAAACCGAAAACCGAAAACCGAAATCCAAAAAATCACAAACCGCAAAAAACTGAAATTTTTTATTGGATTGGATTGGTTATTTTCGGATCCTATGTTGAAAACCAATCCAATCCAAACCGAACTTATATATACATATATTATTACTTATAAAATAATTATATATTTATACTTATATACATATATATTTATAAAAATACTTATACTAATATATTTGTTATAATTTTATTATGTAATATTATGTTAATATTTCTGTAAATATATCAATATAAAACTAGTTTTAGTTTAGTTTTCATGTCTCATGTAATTCTCTTTATATATTTTTATATTAATTTTAATAAATGTAAGTTCTAATAAGAAATGTTTATCATTACTTCATTATTTTATAAATTTTATCAAATATTTATTGTCGCTTTAAAAAATCGAAAATCGATCCAATCTAATCCAATTTAAATTGGATCGGATTGGATCAGATTTGAAAAAATATCAAAACCGATCGGATGATGAAATGATAAAATCTCAATGATCGGATCGGATGATTTTTTACCTCAAAACTCATCCAAACCAAACCGCGAACACCCCTAATGACGCAGTAGTATATAGTAAATAAACTATAGGATAGAAACAAATTTACCAGACAAAACATAAGACAAAGGATCGCAGATCCCACAGATTCAGTTACAAGTCTGATATCTGGAAATTTAATTTGTAAATTAATTTGTAAGCATTTAACTATTATCATATGAAAACACTTAGGTTTAAATTTAGAACATCATGTGAGGGTTTAAACTTAAATTTAATATTATTTTATTTTAATATAATGACTGATATGATTGTGTTATATCAAATATTATATTCTTGTATATTAACTGATCCCAGCAGCCACACCAAGAAAATCCCAAGGTGTAGATCAAGTGGAGCAAGACATGACCTCGTATTTGACAAGTAGCAGTTTCGAACCCTCACTTGTCCCCTTAGGGTGAAGTAAAATGTAAATATTTCTTTAAATGTTCAAAGAACCCGGAGACTTTCCCTGCCTTGGACTGGGACACCATCTCCTCACCCTAAATTTAATATCGACCTAATAAAGAAATATTCAAAATACTTACAATCTCTCATAATTAAGAAATAAACAAATAGCCAAGTCTAATTAACATCATGTATATATTAACCTGAATGCAAGAGATTCAAATTATGTAAGCATGTAGTCCTAATTTAATTTTTGAGTAAACTAGCATTTTCACCCTCGACTTTTACAATGCTTTACAGTTTGATCCTTGACTTTTTTAAAATAGCACTCCAGTTCCTGCAACATGCACTTTGATCCTTAATTTTATTAAAAACATGCACTAGTCCTTGATTTTATTAAAAGTCATGCACTTAGGGATTAAAGTGCATTTTTTAATAAAATCAGGGACTAAAGTGCTATTTTGAAAAAGTCACGGATAAAACTGTAAGACGCAGTAAAAATCGAGGAAAACAGAAGTGCTAGTTTACTCTTTAATTTTTAGATTTGTGTATATCATGAAAACCTCTTACTTATCAAATACAAGAAGATTTTAGTGAAAAATTACTGGAAAACCACCAAATCAAATCTAAATAACATATAATTTAATTTCATACATGGCGGATTATTAAAATTAAAGAAAAAATTTACCAAATTACTGAAAAATTATATATAAGTTAACGATGAGAAACAAAAAAAAGTTAACGATGAGAGTGAGACCCCTCATCTGCAACCAGCACACTATATGAGCCAACACTCTTACCTGTTTATGAATAATTAATGATAGGACATTTTTTTTTCTTTTGGAAATAGAAAAAAGTGAATTTTTTTGTGGATTAGGCAAACCATGGACACATGGCTAAATTTTAGCATCAGGTAACAAAGGTGGCTAGTAATCTCATTGATCACCAAAAAAATAGAAAAAGAAAATGGAAGTGGGACCAGATTCATTGATGAAATAATGTTTGCTTTTGCCCCCACATGCCCTTATCATTTTGCCTCCAAACAAACGCCATTAACACTCTCAACTCCGTTCTTTTCATTTTGGGGTATTCAATTTTCAATCTTTTTCTTCCAGGTCCCCACAGGCCACACTAGCCTTCAGCCACTTGTACGTAGTGTCCTCTCGTTGGGCCCACCCCAGTTGTCTTCTAGCCCGGGCCCTACCTCTTGCTCTTACAATGGGCTTCAGCTGCAGCCCATTAACCCTTGGGCTCTTCTTACCATTACATCACAACAGTAATTACCGTCTGATTCTGATGTATGTATTCCTTTCAACTTTTTTCAACCTCTCTCGTGCCTGCAGAGTTTACAACACATGATTCTTGAATATAATTTTATGTGGTTTTCTTAATTTCAAATCTTTATCCCACGTCATGATTGGGAGAAAAAAAAAAAAGAGAGCAATAAATTTAAGGCAAAAAATAATCTTGGTGTCTAAAAGCATTCTATTGTCTGCGTCACTTGAAAGTCGGTTATTGAATGAATTTTAAATCATACTTTTGATTACTTCGTTACCCTTTATCGAGGTATCAGTATCTTTTATGATAATACTTAATATATTTAATTATGTGTTCTATTTCATTAGAAGTACAAGTATAAATTATATTTATTATACTTACCTTTTTAGTTTAATTTATATTTCAATTGAGTGGAATATGTTAATAAATTATTGAAGATGGAAGAGTGCCAATATTCTTGAAAAAATATTCTAGAGAAACCTCCTCGTAAATCATATAAATTGTGGATCAAACCCAAATGAAAAATATTGAATTAAAAAACTATAGTAAGATTTAAATAACGGATCTTCAAGGTAGAAATGTCGAATTACAAGTTTGTTTTAACAAAGTTATCGTACGGATAAGGAGAATTTAACTAGCTAGCTAGCTAGTATAATAATGATTAAAATGTGATTAAGACATGTTATAAAGGCAATGACGAGGGACTTAAAAAGAGCATCAAGCCAAAAAAAGGCTTGGTGGCATGTGATTAAGATTGAAAATGTAAATGAAGCTTTTGAGCAGAGCATCATGTGTAATAATAGAGGCCAAAGTCAACACTCACAAAATTTGGTAGCCTCTCTCAAATTTCCATTAATTGTACCATGAATATGGCTCTGACATGGTTACATATAATGAGGCTTGCAAGTTGCAATTCTTTTGTGTGATTCGACTCTCCCCGTCCTCTTTTTCATTACATTTGCAAAAATGAAACCAACAAAAGACTCACATTCCCTGTACCAAAGAAAAAAAAAGATTCATATTCCCATGATCCTATCATTAAATATTTAATTGTACATAGGTAACGCGACAAATATATTTGATATTGCAGGGTGTCGGCTTGAAATAGGATATGCGAGTTATTAAATTGTATTCTAAATTGTTCTCAATAATGTGTAAAGGATAAATTGAAATTTGCACGCATTACATTTCAAAATCATAACTTTTAAATATATATGAGCCACATGATCTAATTATTTCAATACTTATTTCAGTCCCCGAATTAGGCAAAAAAGTTAAAATGATTAATTTTGTCAAGGTACGTAATTGCATAATGCAAAGTAATTAATCTCACTTTCCTAAGTCCAATTTCAATAATAAAAGTTTAATTTGATCCTATATCTTTAGGCTAATTTTATTATCTTACATTTTTAAGGAGAAAATTGAGGAATTATATGTCCTCAATAATCAAACTTGAATAATCTCTCTTTTTTTCTCTAAGTATTTAGATACATCAAGTGAAAAACCTATTTTAAATTAATCATTGAATCACATTTTGGGTCCGTTTATTTAAACTTTAAAAAGAGATTCTTAAATGGTGTAAATATGTGATTTATATGATTTTTATAAAAATTGAAGCTAATTTATATTAAATATTAATTACAAAAGGCACTTTTTAACATTCTCTCTCCCATTTCATTTAATATATTAAAAATTTTAAAAATAATTATTTTTTAAAGAAAAATGATTTTTTAAAAATAATCACAAACAAGTTATCTCACTTAAAATTCTATATTCAAATTGTGTATTGCATAAAAGAGGGATAGTTTTTTTTTTATGAATGGGAGGGTCAAGAGACCAAATACAAAGGAAAAATGAAAAAAAAAAACTAACTAGCCCCCTCTCTCATACCAAGAACCAACAACATAAAAAAGGAAGGGCACAATAGCAAAATTAGGCAAAGAGTCAAAAACTCTATAGGTATGAGCCATATCTAATTCAGCCTTAGCTAAACTATCAGCAAGAGAATTAGCTTCTCTAAGTAAGTGATTCCACCTTACTTCTTCAAAGACCTTAGGTAGCTCTAAAATCTGCTTTATCAAACCTGAGCTAGGATGGGCAGGGTAGCAGTCTTTGTTAATCAAATTCGCAGCTAGAAGAGAATCAGTCTCGAAGATTATCCTTGCATAGCCTTTTTGTTTCGCCAATCTCGCACCATAAATCAGTCCCCACAGCTCCGCGTCGAGGACGGAGACATGCCTGAGGTTCGCGCTAAAGCCAGCAATGAAAGCCCCCCACTCGTCGCAAAGAACACCATTGCACGCACCCAGCCTTCGAGCTTGAGAGACAGCCCCATCGGTGTTCACTTTCACCCAATTCTTAGGGGGAGGAAGCCACTTGATAAGGTAAGACTCTTTTCCCCGAACATGAGTAGATAAACCCTTACTAGGGTTACTGGAATTATGGATCTCATTTACCTGAGCATGAATCTGATTTATCAACACTGTTTGAGAAACCCTAACATTGTTAAAAATTATATTGTTTCTGTGAAACCAAATTGCTTCTAGGGCATTCCCAAAGATAAGGGAGTGATTCACTCTGGAATGCTTGGAATAACTCGTCTGGAGATTGTTTAAGAGCCATTGGTGGAGATTTAGAGGTTGAAAGAACTTGGACTGCTCCTGATAGGTAAGAACCATATCTCCCAAATGACTTTAACTTCTGAACAGTCTTTGAAAAAGTGCATAGTAGTTTCTAGTTCAGTTTTACAAAAAGTGCATAAGTCATCTGTAGCAATATGCCTGTTCATTCTCTGTACATTTGTGAGAATCGCAAAGGAGGCAATTTTCCATAATAGTAGCCTAATTCATTTAGGTCCCTGCCAAGACCAAATTCTACTAAAAAGAAGGTTATTAGTTGAACCTGTAACTTCAATAAGATAGTTGTAAGCTGATTTGATGGAAAACCAACCATCTGAGGTACCTTTTCAAGCTATAACATCATTGTTGCTGCCTGGAATTGGGGGGGCCTGGTTAAGAATTTTATTACAAATTTCCTCTGGTAACAGGTGTTGAAACTGAGATAAGTCCCATTCCCCAGCTACATTGACAAACTGAATAATAGGTTAGATTAATTCAGATTGATCAATAGTATCTTGAGCATAAGTAGATAAACTTTCCAACCCCCGAACCCAATTATCTTGCCAAAATTTAGCTTATTCCCCATTATTAATTCTCCAAACACGATTGGATAACAAATTCTCCCAGTTATCACAAACACCTTTCCATAAATTAGAGTCACCAAATCTTCTTCTGACTTTAGGAATGATTGAGTCATCACAATCATATTTAGCTCGAAGAACCTGAACCCAGAGATCATTAGGTTGCTTGATTAAGTCCCATCCCATCTTCATCATATAAGCCTTATTAACATCTCTTGATTTTCTAAGACCAAGACCTCCAGTGAGCTTAGATGAACAAATTTTATCCCAATGAATTAAATGGATTTTCCTCTTCACATCTGTATCTCCCCAGAGAAATCCTCTGTAGCTTTTGTCAATTTCTTCACAAATAGATTGAGGAAGGTAGGCAGATTGCATAGTATATGTAGGAATAGCATTTAGCACTGACTGGGATAAGGTCAGTCTCCCAGCAAAAGACAAATTCTTGGCTTTACAGGAGGAAAACCTCTGCCTAGTATGATGAATAACTAATTGGAAAGATCTCCCTGGTAACTCTAATATGGTGAATAGGAACTCCCAAGTACTTTCATTTGTCCTTTGGAAGCCAAGAGCACTAGAAATTTCCTCCCTAACCTGCACACAAACATTAGGAGAGAAAAAAATTCTAGTTTTTTCATTACTTACTTTTTGACCCGAGCTTTGACAGAAAACATCTAGGATAGTTTGGATAATCTCCACCTGATCCATAGAAGCTTCAGCAAAAAGAATTAGGTCGTCTGCAAAAGCAAGGTGAGAATTTTTGGGGCCCTTTTTACCAATTTTAAAAGGATTCCAAAATTTATATTCTACAACTAGGTTAAGCATTTGGAAAAGTCTTTCAATACATAAACCAAACAGATAAGGAGAAATAGGATCTCCTTGTTTAATACCCCTAGAAGGGGTAAAAGAGTCTAAAGCTTCCCCATTAAAAAGCACACGAATTTGAGAAGTGGAAATACAGTGCCAAATAATAGAAATAAGGGATTCAGGAAGCCCAATATCATAAAGAGTATCCTTGATAAAGTCCCAGTTAAGTCTATCATAAGCCTTTTCTAGGTCCAGTTTTTTAGCCATCCAACCTTTTTTTGCCTTTTTTCCTCCTCATAGAGTTAATGATTTCTTGGGTAATAATAATATTATCCCTACTTTGACGACCAGGGATAAAACTACTTTGATGAGGACCAATAAGGTGACAAATAATTTGTCTCAGCCTCTGGGAAATTAATTTAGTTATTATTTTATAAGAAACATTACAAAGACTAATAGGCCTGTATTGTTTCAAGTTAACAATAGTATCAATTTTAGGAATCAGTGTTAGCAAAGTATCATTGAGAAAAGCAACACTAGAGGGAGATATCCAAATATGTTTGATAAGTTTACAAATAGAAGGACCAATAGTATCCCAATGGTGTTGGTAAAAAATAGCATGAATACCATCAAAACCAGGGGCTTTAAAGCCTCCCATAGAAAACACAATATGTTTAATTTCCTCATCAGAAATAGGCTTGGAGAGACAGTTTACCTGATCAGAAATTAATTGAGGAAAGCTATTAGTAAGAGGAAAAGGCTTACACTCACCATCATCCTGAAATAACTTTCTGTAATAATCAGAACGAAGATTTCTAAATCAATAGGGTCAGAAATCCACATACCTTCATCATTCTGTAGGTTTTCAATTTTATTTTTCTTTCTTCTAGCAATAGTGATACCATGAAAATATTTAGTATTCCTATCACAAAATTAGATCCATTTACTTCTAGACTTTTGAAACCAAAGTAATTCCTCCTGAGAAGCTACCTCTTCATATTCCTTCCACAACTTCCTATAAAGATGAGGAAGACTGGGATCATTTGACCAACTAATTTTTCTATCTATTCCCTCTAATCTTTTGATAAGTCTTTTTTCCTATTAAAAATGTTACCAAAATTTTCTTTATTCCAATTCTGCGCCTTTTCTTTAAAATAAGCTAGAGAAGTGGACCAATCAGTATCTTTTTTCCAATTAGAATTAATTAAATTAGGAAAATCAAGGTGAGATAATCTAGAGGTAATAATTCTGAATGGTCTCCTATGTCTATTTGCAGTTTGTCGAGATTCAAAATTTACCATAATTGGGCAGTGGTCAGATTTGAAAAAAGGAGGTGAACCATAGATGCATCGGGGAATCTCATACGCTACTCTAAATTAATAAGAACTCTATCTAATCTTTCATAAAGATTACCTCTTTTCCAAGTAAAAGGGTGCCACAGAAACCTGCATCTAGCAAACTACAATTATCAATCATTTTATTAAAACCATGCATACCACTAAGATTAGGGTTATTACTTCCCCCTCTCCTTTCATCGGTATTACTGATAGAGTTAAAATCACCTAGGACTGACCAAGGTTCATTAATATTTGTAGCAAGATCCTCAATATCATCCCATAAAATTTTCCTATTTATTTGGTGAGGGCTAGCATATACTGATGTAACTAACCAAGGTTCCAGATTAGAAAATTTTATAGACATATGAATGTACTGATAGGATGAAGATAAAAATTTAATATTCCACCAGGAACTATCCCAAAGAATAATCATACCTCCAAATTGACCAATGGAATCCATGATATGATAGGAATCAAAACCAAATTTCTTAATTTGTTTAATAGCTTTAATTCCACTAGCATGAACTTCAAGCAAAAAAAATAAAGTCCACCTTGTATATTCTTCTAATGTCTTTAATAAGACTAGCAAATCCTTTAGAAAAAATGCCTCTACAATTCCATGTGATGTAATTCATAATTAACTATTATTGTGGGTAGAATTCTATTGAACTCCCTGCATATCAGTGCATTCCTCTGAAACAGTTTCAGTATTAGCATGATCATCAATAATCATAGAAGTACCAGGGTTACCTAGATCAAGAGGTTTAGGGTCTATAGTTGTAGGCATGGTACCTTGGTTACTCTGGATAGTTGAGTTACTGGCTGCCCATACCTTTTCATACATTGGTAATTCCTTCTCTGAACCCATTTTCTTGATTAATTGGAAAACATACTCATTTTCATCTGCTTTTTGTTTTAAATTTCTGACTGGAGTAGCATTACCTTTCCTTTCTGAGAGGCTAGTAGTCGGAAGAGCAGATTGATGCTCCTTTCCAGGCATCTTGGGCACCTTAACAGTATCTTTAGATTGACCAGATTTTCCAGCTTCTTTAGAATTCTTGGAAGAATTTAAAATCTTTTTAGGCTACCCGGATTTGTTGGACTGATTGTTCTTTCCGGCTTTAGGGTCCCTGACCCTAATAATTTTCTGTTCAGCAGGTTGCTCTCTCTGGACAGGATTCTCAACTTTTTGTTGCACTAACTCCATTGAATGCTCTTCATTAGCTAAGACATTAAATCTTGAACCTGAAATATTTGCTGATTTGTCTTCTTCTCTTTTTGAAATTTTCTTTCTTGGTGTTCTCTTAACTAACATCCAAGGTCCATAAGGGTTGGATTGGATATTTTGCTCAGAATTAACATTAATAGGACCTGATTCAGTAGGATTAACTTGGTGTATAGGAGTCTTTGAGACATATGAGGATTAGAACCAGCTTGATCACCTTCTTGATTTTGAATATTATCCATAGGGGGAACAATATTGGTAGGATCCGGATTTTCAAGGCATGAATCGTGTCGGTGACCATATTTACCACAGGTAAAACATACTTGGTGAAGCCCTTCATATTCAATATTGAGTTTGTAACCCAATATGTTTACCTGAGGAATAAGCTGTCTTGATAAATCTATTTCCACGCAAATTCTTGCGAATCTTCCCCTAGAATGAATAGATGTAAGATGATCTACTTTCAACATGGTTCCCAAAATATTACCCACCCTGGCCAAGAAATCATAGGTATAGAGCTCAATTGGCAGATTGGGAATACGAACCCATGCTGCAATCTTCTTAACTTTCGTGGCTTCTTCCAAAAAGAAAAGTCTCCATCTTTGTACTATTAGACAATGGTCCAAAACCATCCAAGGTCCATCAAATAGAACATTCTTATAGTCTTATTTGTCAGTGAAATATACTGAATAGTAATCTTGTGGCATGTCAATGAATTTAATAGGAGACTTACAAGCCCAATTTTTGCGTAGTCTTGATTCAAGAAACCTCATAGATATTTTTTCCCCCTTAACTTGTACCACAAGTGAGTTCTGCCAGGGTCTGCACCATTTAGCATACTTTGTAACACCCGTGTTTTTCCGATTTACCCGTTTTTGCTGTTTTAAGCGTTTTAATGGATTTTAAATGATTAAAATTATTTTTTTTTATTTTCAAAATTTATATTTTTGGATTCAGTATTAAAATTCCTATTTTTAGGAATTTTCTGGGAATTTTTGAGATTTTTTCTGCAAAAATTGACCTTTTTGCCCTCCGGTACCCTGACCCGGGCCCGAATACTCTTGATCCGGGCCAGAAAAATTGCACAAACCTTCTTTTCTCCCCTGAAAAATGCGCTGAACAGCATGGTGCATGTATGCCACTTGTCCATGTCTTCCTTCACACCATTAACTCTATATAAGGGAGATGGCTTCACTTTATGGCCATTTTTCACACTTAGCCATCTTCTCCACCTACCATTTTCTCTCTTCTTCTTCTTCTTTCTCCCTTGCTGGCCGCGCACCACCACCTCCTTTCTCCCCAAAATTTCTCCATCTCCACCCAAATCACCAACCAAGCTTAAGTCCCATTCTTGGATTTAAGCTAAAAAATACATACTTTCTACCAAAATCCACTTGTTGGAGGCTTGAAGGAGGAGCTTGAAGGGGCTGTTGGAGGAGGAAAAATTTGCACTTATTCCATTGTAGATCTAAGGTAAAGGGGGGGGGGAGAACTTGAACTCTAGTAGGCCATGTAACTAGAGTCAAGGATTTGCCCTTGAATCCTTGCTTTTCTCTTGAAAAATCAAACCTTTGAGCTTGTTTTTGAGAAAATATTTTCGGTCTTGATGAGCTGGGTGTTTGTTGTTGTTTGCATGTCTTTGATCTTGCTTGGATTGTTGTTGATGGTTGGATTGTGTTGCATGCAAGCCAAGGAAGGATTTTTGTTGAAAAATCCCTCCTTTTCCCCCTTAAGCTCTCGGCCAAGAGAGGAAGAGGTGGCTGCATGTGTGCAAAAATTATTTTGATGGTTTGGATGTGATTATGTGATGGATCTATGTACATGCATGTGGTTAATCTTAAGTGGAAAATTGATTTGGTGATTTATCTTGAAATAATGATGTTTTGAGCTTGAAAAATGCAAATTTGAGCCTTGAGCATGTGCATGTGTGATTTGGTTGGTTTGAAATATCCTATTTGATGTTTAAAATGCATGGATGAGATTATGTGTGATTTTGGAAAAGATTGGAGAAAGAAAGAAAAAAATGAAATTTGGATGAACATTCAAGCTTGTTCTTGAAGTTCATGAGGATTCTTGATGAGATTCATCAAGGGAAACCTTTTTGATCTTGAAAAGATCAAAAAGAGGTTTAAAACATGTTTTTAAGTGTAAGGGACTAAAAGTTAAAATTTTTACCAAAAGGGGCCAAAGTGCAATTAAGTTAAGTTTTTAAAATAATTAGTTAAATTCGGATTTCTAATTTAATTAATAAAAAAGTCTATATAAAAGTCATGCTTTTAAATTACTAAGAGTAAAAATGGGCTCTCATGGGTCCAATAACACTTAGGCTTTTTATTTTAGTCTAAAGTATATAAAAAAAAAACTAGTTTTAAATTAATTAAATAGGAATAATCTAAATTGTTTAGATTAAGCCTGAAATTATTGATAACAATAATTAATTTAATTACTTAGGTTGATTAACCTAAAATTATCTAATATAATTATAATTTATTAATTAAGTAATTAATCACTAAGGATGATTAAGAGTAAATTAATTATGATTAATCTTAATTAAGCATATTTAGAGATTAATCAGGATATTAAATAAGGATTAAGCCTTAATTAAGGAAGGCCAAGGTTAATCTAATTATTGAAGATAAATTATAATTCAAACTTAAAATTTAACCTTAATTAATTGTATAAAGAGGGAAAAGAAATTAGTAAAAGCCTCTCATAAGACATTCCATAAATCTTAGTAAGTATAAGAATTAAGTGGACATAATTATCAAGGGATATTAGTATAAACTACCATAAAAGAATACAACCAACACTCCCTCTGCATAAGACTTGAGAAGCTTAGAGAGGGAGAGAGTGTGTCTTCGATTCAAGAAAGGGTTGATGCTCCCAAAAGAAAAGCAATGAAGTTATGAAGTGGTACTGTGATATGTGTTGATGATGATGAGGAAAAAGATTCGATCAAAAGTATCAGTATTGATTTTATGACATGCATCATAAGGCATAACGTGATGATCAAGGTTGAAAAGCCTTACGACCTATATGGCAATAACGCCCTAGTACAGCGTGAAACTGGATGGGACGGGTGCGCTGGGTTTGGCAAGGAACACCAGCGGCTGCAGAGGGCCACGCACCTGAGGATAAGTCGAGTCCCGAAATGGCACAAGTGGCATAGGCTCGCCTCCTATAGTCGTGCAAGCAGAGATCAGGCTTGACTATCCTGTCGCTCTCAAGTTTTCGTGATCAGTGTGAGTTTGTCTGGAAGTCGGGAAAAATTCAAATCGTCCTGGCCGAAGATTTTGAGCAATGCTCTTCGTACCAAATTACTAGTACAGACAATACTCCTGACTAATTGCATATATGGTCGAGCAGTGGCTGGGTGCCCTGCAATTGGTTCTGCTTTCCCCGGGCCCTCATGCATTGGTTATCTGCATCATGGCAAGCATAAATTGCATACTTGTGATAGTGATTGTGATTGTGTTTGTGTTGTGATTGTGATTGATATTTTGTGAAATGATGTAACGCTTTAGTTACGTTGTCCTACTTGCTAGAGAGTTCATGCGATGTTCTCACCCTTCCTTTCTCTTCTATTCTCCGTTATTGTATTTTCTTGCGACTGCCAGTTGGATTTGAAGAGGATCAGAATGTCGGCAATGAGGGTAATCTTGAGGTGGGAGCCACGGGGGCAGTGGCGGATCACCGACGTTCCTAGGAGATGCGTGTTTACGGGGGACGTCCGCGTCACCATATCTCATCCTGGTCGTTTCCCCCTCATCCCAGAGATCGTCTTCACAGTGCCTGTAGTTTTGGAGTTTGAGACGCCACCGAGACTTCGTCGAGTCAATACATTTCTCAACCGCCATCGTCACCGTCCAGTTCCATCGACTTCTTCCCAGTCGTCTAGGATGGCTACCATGGAGGAACCTGAGTCCCCACGATACACTCCCGGCCCGGAGGCTTCGACTTCACCACCTGTTCGTTTTAGTGGGTTTGGTCGTTCCCCTACTGCTGAGCCTGATCTGATTGTCATCGACGACTCCTCATCTGAGGAGGAGGAGGATCCGGAGGAGGATCCAGAGGAGGACCTTGAGGAAGACCCCGAGGAGGAGGAGCGGAGTGAGGATTCTTCAGATGGTATTCCTTCAAAGGCATTCAGGATGATCACCATCCCAGATATTGGGAGGAGGAGGAGTCGTAGGTCTGCCCCTACTGGGTCAGACGACGACGAGTAGAGATTTGTAGTAAGGATGGTTTTGAGTCTAGTGGTAGCAGCTCTGATCAGAGTCCTCTTATTTTGTATGTACTTGTAGAGGTCACATGTATTCTACTACTAGAACTCTCCTTTTGTATGGTGGTGTTATATTTTGAGGATTTCCAGACATTTATGGTTATGATGATATGTACATGTATATATTTACCACGTTCTGCTTATGCTTCATTCTGTAAATATATCTGTGTGTATGTTAATCTGGTATGAAAGATGGTTTGGTCGACTAGTGTTTTTAGAAAATGAATTTCAGATTAAGGTAAGACTATTTTATGAATACTTAAAATGAATTTAGAGAGAGTTAGGTTGATTATGACTAAAGCTCTTTCAAAAAAAAAAATCCCATATTTTCCAAGTATTATAAACGATAGTTAACGGTAACGTGTCGTAATGCGATATTCTTAGTTGCGTAACTAAGGGTGTCACATTTTAGTGGTATCAGAGCTGTTCTTTCCTTTTGGCCTTGGGTATGGCCTATGATACTCTTTCCTCTGTGTTTTCTCTGTGTGAATTGCTTGTTGTGTGGATTGTTTGCTCTTATATTACTACTCTGTAATGTAAGAAATTGTGTGTAGGATTAATTGTTCTTGCTTGAGTGGTCCTGCGTAAAACAGAAGAGCTAACGTACCCTGTGAATGTAGGACTCGATGGCAGGAAGGAATAATCCTGTAATGAACGACACCTTGGGCAGGATTGCTGATGTCCTGGAAAACCAACAGCAAACTATAAATGAGATGCACCAAGCCCGTCAACAGCCCAATGTCCCCGATGCCTATCGCGGATTATCAACCTTTAAGGAGAATAACCCACCACAGTACAAGGGGGGCCACGATCCCGATGGATCTCAGTTGTGGTTAGAGGAACTAGAGAAGATTTTCTTAGCTATGGGATGCCCGGATGAACAGAAGGTGACTTTCGCTACGTTCATGATGGTAGGAGAGGCGCAACATTGGTGGGAATACGCAAGGCATCAGCTGGAGGCTTCAGGGAGATTGATCACCTGGGTGCTATTCAAGGAGACTTTCCTCCAAAAGTACTTTCCCACCGATCTGAGGAAAAGAAAGGAAATAGAATTCTTGAGGTTAGAACAAGGAAACATGACCGTAGGCGAGTATGCGGCGAAATTTGAGGAGCTGTCCAAGTTTTGCCCATATTTCCAGAACACCCTAGATGAGGAATCCAAGTGCGCTAAATTCGAAAGTGGACTGAGACCAGAAATCAAACAAGCTATAGGGTACCAACAAGTTACGGAGTTCTCAAAGATGGTAAACATGTGTCGGATTTTTGAAGATGACACGAAGGCGAAGCAAGCCCAATGGAAGAGTCCTGGCCCACAGAGGAATAAGCCCAAATTCCAACAAGACAGAAGGAAGCCCTATTATGTTCCAAGGAACAATTCAGATTCATCATCAGGAAGTGTCGCAAGACCTCAATCCGTAGTGGCAAGCAGGACAAATTCAACGAGCAGTACTGGCTATAACTCTGGCAATTGCCCTCGCTGCAAGAGGAATCATCTCTTGAAGGATTGCCCATACAAAAACCAACCTGTCAATCTGCCAAATGAAAGGATTTGTTTCCAGTGCAACCAAAGTGGCCATATTAGGAGAGACTGCCCAGTTTTGAAAGGACGCGGTAATGGTAGTGGTAGTAGTGCTGCAAGTGCCCCTGTCTCGAACCTGAATGCACAAGCTGGGAGACCCAGGACCAGAGGCAGAGTATTCACAATGAACGGTGCTGAGGCTGCGAGATCCGCGGATCTGATCCAAGGTAAGTGCTTCATAAGTGGAATTCCTTTAATTGTATTGTATGACTCGGGTGCGACGCATTCTTTATTTCTCTGGAGTGTGTGAAATGATTAAATTTGCCTGTGGTTAGACTACCTTATGATTTGATTGTCTCTACTCCTACTGCTGAACCCGTTATTACTTCAACGGCTTGTTTGAACTGTCCAATCATTGTTGATGATAGAGCCTTTTCTGCTGATTTGATTTGTTTACCTTTGTCTCAACTTGATATTGTTTTGGGGATGGACTGGTTATCTTCCAACCGAGTCTAACTTGATTGCTATAACAAAACTGTTGTGTTTGATTCTTCTTCTCCTTCTACTCCTACTCTTGTAAGTACGAGATTCTTGTCCGCCAACCAAGTGAATGCTTCTTTGAGAGAAGGAGCTCAAATCTACATGATACATTCTTCTTTGGAGGAAGAGCGGGAATCTGACATTAACAAACTGCCTGTGGTGAGAGATTTTCCTGAAGTGTTTCCTAACGATATCCCTGGTTTGCCGCCAGAACGAGAAGTGGAGTTTAGTATAGAGCTGGTACCTGGAACCGGACCTATCTCTATAGCTCCATATAGAATGTCTCCTTTAGAGTTGGCTGAGTTGAAGAAACAGTTGGAAGAGTTGTTAGGGAAACAGTTTGTTAGACCTAGCGTATCCCCTTGGGGAGCACCAGTATTGTTAGTGAGAAAGAAAGATGGTAGCATGAGGCTATGTGTGGACTATCGTCAGCTCAATAAGGTGACGATAAAGAATAGGTATCCTTTACCTAGGATAGATGACTTGATGGACCAATTGAGGGGAGCAACTGTGTTCTCGAAAATTGACCTTAAGTCAGGTTATCACCAGATACGTGTTAAGTCTGAGGATATTCCGAAGACAGCCTTCAGAACACGCTACGGGCATTACGATTACTTAGTGATGCCGTTTGGTGTAACCAATGCACCTGTAGTCTTCATGGATTATATGAACCGAGTTTTCCATCCTTATTTGGACAAATTCGTTATGGTCTTCATAGACGACATTCTCATATATTCCAAAGATGAGGAAGAACACGCAGAGCACCTTAGAATAGCTTTACAAACCCTGAGAGATAAGAAGTTATATGCTAAGTTATCTAAGTGTGAGTTCTGGTTGAAGGAAGTGAACTTCCTAGGTCACGTGATCTCTAGTGGGGGAGTTAGCGTTGATCCAGCTAAAGTAGAGACTGTGCTACAATGGGAAGCAGCAAGGTCTGTAACAGAGATAAAAAGCTTTTTGGGATTAGCTGGTTATTACCGAAAGTTCATTGAGAACTTTTCTAGGATAGCAACCCCTTTGACCCGCTTGATCAGAAAGGACCAACCTTTCATCTGGAACCAGAAGTGTGAGGATAGCTTCCAAGAGTTAAAAAAGAGATTAACCTCTGCACCAGTTTTGGTTTTACCTGACCCACAGGAAGGTTTTGAGGTGTATTGTGATGCTTCAAAGCAGGGATTAGGCTGTGTGTTGATGCAAAAAGGGAAAGTAGTGGCTTATGCCTCTAGACAACTAAGGACACACGAAGTAAACTATCCCACACATGATCTAGAGTTGGCAGCTATAGTTTTTGCCCTAAAGATTTGGAGACACCATCTGTATGGCTCAAGGTTTAAGGTTTTTAGTGATCATAAGAGCTTGAAATACCTGTTTGATCAAAAAGAGTTGAACATGAGACAAAGGAGATGGATGGAATTTTTAAAGGATTATGATTTTAACCTGCAATATCAAATCCCCTTTTGAAAAGTTGACCCAGTTATACATTAGGGAAGTAGTGAGATTACATGGGGTCCCATCCAGCATTGTGTCAGATAGAGACCCTAGGTTTACATCTAGATTTTGGGGAAGTTTGCAACAAGCTCTAGGATCTAAGTTGAGGTTTAGTTCAGCCTATCACCCACAAACCGATGGTCAGTCTGAGCGAACCATCCAAACATTAGAAGATTTGCTGAGAGCGTGCGTACTGGAACACCAAGGAAGTTGGGATCAGTTGTTGGCACTGATCGAGTTCACCTACAATAACAGCTTCCATTATAGTATTGGGATGGCACCTTACGAAGCCCTGTACGGCAGAAAGTGTAGGACACCCCTGTGTTGGTTCGAGTCTGGCGATGGCCTAGTTTTGGGGCCTGAGGTGATCCAGCAAACCACAGAAAAGATTAAAATGATTCAGGAAAATATGAGAATCTCGCAGAGCAGGCAGAAGAGTTACTATTATCAGAGGAGGAAACCCTTGGAATTCAAAGAAGGAGATCACGTATTTTTGAGAGTTACACCAACGACTGGGGTTGGCCGGGCAATGCGATCTCGAAAGCTTACACCTAAATTCATTGGTCCTTATCAAATTTTGAAAAAAATTGGTCTTGTTGCCTACCAGATAGCCCTACCACCTTTCCTTTCAAACCTGCATAATGTGTTTCATGTGTCACAACTCCGGAAATATGTTCCTGACCCTTCACATGTCATAGAACCCGATATAATACAATTAAAAGAAAACCTAACTTATGAGGCGTTACCTGTGAGAATCGGAGACCGAAGGGTAAAGCAGCTGAGAGGGAAGGAGATTTCGTTGGTAAAAGTCATCTGGAGTGCGACCGACGAGGGTAACGCGACTTGGGAAGTAGAAGAGCAGATGAGAAAGTCTCACCCTCAATTATTTCAAGAAGGTACGCAAATTTCGAGGACGAAATTTCTTTTAGTGGGGGAGGATTGTAACACCCGTGTTTTTCCGATTTACCCGTTTTTCCCGTTTTTGCTGTTTTAAGCGTTTTAATGGATTTTAAATGATTAAAATTATTTTTTTTATTTTCAAAATTTATATTTTTGGATTCAGTATTAAAATTCCTATTTTTAGGAATTTTCTGGGAATTTTTGAGATTTTTTCTGCAAAAATTGACCTTTTTGCCCTCCGGTACCCTGACCCGGGCCCGAATACTCTTGATCCGGGCCAGAAAAATTGCACAAACCTTCTTTTCTCCCCTGAAAAATGCGCTGAACAGCATGGTGCATGTATGCCACTTGTCCATGTCTTCCGTCACACCATTAACTCTATATAAGGGAGATGGCTTCACTTTATGGCCATTTTTCACACTTAGCCATCTTCTCCACCTACCATTTTCTCTCTTCTTCTTCTTCTTTCTCCCTTGCTGGCCGCGCACCACCACCTCCTTTCTCCCCAAAATTTCTCCATCTCCACCCAAATCACCAACCAAGCTTAAGTCCCATTCTTGGATTTAAGCTCAAAAATACATACTTTCTACCAAAATCCACTTGTTGGAGGCTTGAAGGAGGAGCTTGAAGGGGCTGTTGGAGGAGGAAAAATCTGCACTTATTCCATTGTAGATCTAAGGTAAAGAGGGGGGGGGGACTTGAACTCTAGTAGGCCATGTAACTAGAGTCAAGGATTTACCCTTGAATCCTTGCTTTTCTCTTGAAAAATCAAACCTTTGAGCTTGTTTTTGAGAAAATATTTTCGGTCTTGATTTTCTCTTCTATTCTCCGTTATTGTATTTTCTTGCGACTGCCAGTTGGATTTGAAGAGGATCAGAATGTCGGCAATGAGGGTAATCTTGAGGTGGGAGCCACGGGGGCAGTGGCAGATCACCGACGTTCCTAGGAGATGCGTGTTTACGGGGGACGTCCGCGTCACCATATCTCATCCTGGTCGTTTCCCTCTCATCCCAGAGATCGTCTTCACAGTGCCTGTAGTTTTGGAGTTTGAGACGCCACCGAGACTTCGTCGAGTCAATACATTTCTCAACCGCCGTCGTCACCGTCCAGTTCCATCGACTTCTTCCCAGTCGTCTAGGATGGCTACCATGGAGGAACCTGAGTCCCCACGATACACTCCCGGCCCGGAGGCTTCGACTTCACCACCTGTTCGTTTTAGTGGGTTTGATCGTTCCCCTACTGCTGAGCCTGATCTGATTGTCATCGACGACTCCTCATCTGAGGAGGAGGAGGATCCGGAGGAGGATCCAGAGGAGGACCTTGAGGAAGACCCCGAGGAGGAGGAGCGGAGTGAGGATTCTTCAGACGGTATTCCTTCAGAGGCATTCAGGATGATCACCATCCCAGATATTGGGAGTAGGAGGAGTCGTAGGTCTGCCCCTATTGGGTCAGACGACGACGAGTAGAGATTTGTAGTAAGGATGGTTTTGAGTCTAGTGGTAGCAGCTCTGATCAGAGTCCTCTTATTTTGTATGTACTTGTAGAGGTCACATGTATTCTACTACTAGAACTCTCCTTTTGTATGGTGGTGTTATATTTTGAGGATTTCCAGACATTTATGGTTATGATGATATGTACATGTATATATTTACCACGTTCTGCTTATGCTTCATTCTGTAAATATATCTGTGTGTATGTTAATCTGGTATGAAAGATGGTTTGGTCGACTAGTGTTTTTAGAAAATGAATTTCAGATTAAGGTAAGACTATTTTATGAATACTTAAAATGAATTTAGAGAGAGTTAGGTTGATTATGACTAAAGCTCTTTCCAAAAAAAAAAATCCCATATTTTCCAAGTATTATAAACGATAGTTAACGGTAACGTGTCGTAATGCGATATTCTTAGTTGCGTAACTAAGGGTGTCACATACTTCTCTTCAAAAATTGGCACTCTTGGACATAGATCAAGATACTTAATCTCAGAATCTGGAAATAATTCTTTCTCATCCTCTGAATCTTCATGAGGAAATATAATATCATCCACCTCAAAGATTGGCTCCTGTTGAAGACCGATTTATTGAAGTAATGACTCCTTGTATGTAACTAAATATGTATCTCATTGATCCTGCCGAGAACCAGAATTCTCCCCTGGAAGCTTGGGCGTACCAACAGGTAATGTATTCTCTGCAGTAGTTACTTTGATTTTCTTTGTACTCCTGTTAATCAAATCCTATTCCTGTGTTGATAGGTTGGGAATCTCCATAGTTGAGAAACTATGAGAAGTGAAGAACGAAAGTGATTCTCGGAAAATTCTCAGAGAGATTATATTAATCTATTTCGGAATTTAAGAATTCCACCAAAAGAGGGATAGTTTAACTTTATAGAATGAATATAATAAAACACTTCTATTTTACAACTAGATTTTTAAGCATTTTACATAATAAAGATTATTCTTTTTTCCCTACTCCTTTCAAACAAATTCTTAACTCCCCCCATTCTCCATGAAGTTTATTTATAAAGTTTTACAACCATAGGAAAGTGTTTATCAACTCAACACAATGATATTTTCTTACAACAGAACTTTTGCAAAAATATTAATTAAATCATATCTTTTTTGTTGTTTTCCTCTCTTTTTTCATTTATTTTCTTTTTTATGATTTTTTCCTCAGTGTATGCATATAATTAATGTTGTATGCAACTCAAATTATAATGAATTAAAAGTGTTGACTAATTATTTTGTCATAATTTAACTAAATATAGTCATTTAGTTATTTATTTTGGACCGATTGAGTTGGCCCTGAAAACACACACAACAATCTCACGCAATGATATGTGTCAACCTCTCTAGTTCACACTGAATTAATGTTTTTGAAGTGGCGGCCGAAGTAGGTGGTAACGTTGAAGGAAGTCATTGACGTATGGCTGAAGGTCAGCGCTAGCTATAATAATATTACCATGATTCCATGACTATGAAGAAATATATATATATATATATACACATTGGGGTACAAGGGTGGAAATGACTTAGTTCAATTACTATACTATTTTGAATGCATACTTTTATTTGACGAGGAAATTCCACCGGTGTTAATGATTTAAGCAGTCATTCCAATTCTAATTAATAATGTGTTTGGTTTAGCCTATTTATCATGTTCCAACATTATAAAAAGTTGTGTTGAGAGGTCTAAACTTGAATTTAGTCATTTCTCAATGTTAAATCAAACATGTTAGTGATAGAACATGATAAACTCATGTTTTTAACACTATAAATAATTGAATTGAGAGACCTAAACTTGAGTTTCACTAATTTTTATCTTTTCTATGCCATTCTAACCCTTGATCAATCATCACTCACCAGAGCTTTTTTATTTTGTATTGCACGAGTATATTAAACTTTTAAATTTCTAGTACAGTACTACCTAATCCTATTTAATTCATAATAAGCAGATGAAGTGAAAGTCCCTGAGCATGTGCACCCCACGAATATCCACCATTATCTTTTATTTTTCGTGGTGCGATTGGTGAACAGAGCCACGTATAAAGCTGCATAATGAGGTGATTATGCAGAGCCAAATATCTATCCCTTTTTCCTAATAAAACTCCACGAATTATCTTTTGCCAAATACTAATTAATTTGTATGGCACATGCTATGCTCCTTCCATCTCCATGGACCCCAACTCCCTCCCTTAAAATCTATGCTATCCTTTTCTTCTTCTTTTATTCATTCCTCTTCGTTGGGTCATTTTCTCTCTAACACACTAAGAAAGAACAAGAACCTTCTCCCACCCTTTTCATTTTCCCCTTTCTCTCTGCAATCTCCATGGACACCCAAACCAGAACAACAACAACAACTACTTGCAATTCACCCGAATTCGAGTTCTGGATGCTTCGAAACCCATCTTTCCCACAACCCAACCTTCTCTCCGCCGATGAACTCTTCGTCGATGGGGTCCTCCTTCCCCTCCACCTTCTCCCCAAATCCGAAACGCCCAACTCAGTCCCACCCGTTCATGACCCGGATCCGGAACCCGGTCCTCGACCCGAGTCCTCGCCAGCCATAACCGATCAACCCTCTTCCTCCACGTTCTCTGCGTCCAAGCGGTGGAAAGACATTTTCAGAAAGAGCGAGAAGAAAAACTCAGAAAACAACAACAACAGCAACCCAGAAGAGAAAGAGAAGAAGAAGAAAAAGAAGAAAGAGAGGAAAAAACGGAAGCGGAGCAAGCTCTGCAGAGTTGAACATCAATATATGGCCTTTCACGCGGAGCAGGTCCGCAGGGAATACGGGTACCCGACCCAAATTGTTCAACGGAGCTCCGGTGACCCGGAAGGTTAACAGCGCGCCGTGTTCCCGGAGCAACTCCGCCGGAGAGTCAAAGTCCAGGAAGTGGCCCAGCAGTCCGGGCCGGGCCGGGGTCCATGTGGGTCGGAGCAGCCCGGTGTGGCAGGTTCGCCGTGGAGGCTCCAAAAACTCAGAGAAAGAAGCCCAAGCCCAAGCCCCCGCGAGTCGCCGGAGCAAAGTGGGCACCGCCGGCAGCGCAAAAGGCAGGGTTTTGAATCTGAATGTTCCCATGTGCATTGGTTACAGACACCAGTTGGGCTGCAGAAGCGATGAGAACAGTGGTGAGTGTAGTAATGATGGAGGAAGTGGGGGTAACCTTTTTAATCTGCGCAACCTCTTCACCAAAAAAAGCATAGTAACCTCTAACTAGTCTTCTTTTTTAACCACGCCACATGTGACATAATTATTCACTACTACTACTTTTTTTTTGGCTACCATTAAATTAACCTTTCCTTTTTTGTTTTGTTTTTCTATACAGAAAGCTATAGTATAAGTTTCTCTTTTAATCATACTGTGCTTGTAACTTTGTATGTCATGATAATAATGTAACCAAAATAGTCTCTTTCTCACTTACAATTTAGTCTTAGTTTAATTTACATTTGAGTAGAACTTATTTTAAAAATCAATAATTTGGATGAGTAATACATATTTTATAAAATACATTAGATGAAAATAAATTAAAATTAATTTCATAAAACCATGATTTTACATTTTTCAAATTGAGAATCAAATGAAGGCTTAGGAGTTAGGACTAGGTAGTTTCGTTAATGTGTTTATTTGGTTTATCGTTGAGTAAAAATATTTAAAATCAATTATTGTAAATGAGTAATGTATGTTTAAAATCAAATTTATGGAATGGAATTAAAAAAAAAGAGATAGCATATAGTTGGTTGGAATGCTATCTTTTCTGTTGGGCTTCTGCTTCGCCTCGTGTAATCTGAAATGCTTTATCAGAACGTATTTATTGAATTATTATTTGAAGTTGGGTTCCGTATCGGACTTTCCCCTTTCCGGTTACCTCTTTCTGCAACTGGGACTTTTCGCTGTTCTTCATTTTCTTCTTTGCCTTTTTTATGTTAATGCTCCACGTTATAACAGATAGGTTTTGCTTTTAGGAATTGGAAGTGGAAAAGGGTAAGTTAAAATGCCTCGTTGGCTAATCAATTCTTTGGAAAAGGGGGAAAAAGTGTAAGTTAATTGGAATTCAAGGAAAGGAAAGAAAGGTGTTGTTTAGAATTTTTATTTTTTTTATTTGGATCTGTTCAGACTTCAGAGAGCTTTTATGAATGGGCATAGTTATTGATTGTTGAAAGAAATGAATGCTCTTTGACAGAGGCTACTTCAGCTTCTCTCCTGTCATGCCATATATTTGATTTATAATGGCATTTAGGTGTTTTGGACATTGTTCTTGGAACAGAACTTGTTAAATTAGGGTGATTTTATAGAAAAACTTTAGAATTTCTTTTCTGTGAAAACATAATTATGTAGAATCAAGTGTGCAAAATTACTATGTTTGTTCATAACTGATTTTAGAACAAATGAATTTTATTTCAATTATATAAAAAATGCCTATATGTGATAAGTTATGTAAAGAAATATAAGAAATAAGTTCAAACTGATATTATGAGTTTAATTGGGATTTATAATATCGGATCTTTTAGTTCTTTTAGTCACATATCTATGTTTGTAATTGTAGAATATTCATATTTTTATTTTTTATTTGTTTTTCCGTATCCTTCCTCCTCTGCCGCATAAAACGAGAAATCCCAGGATACTTTAGCCTGTCTGTTTTAAATGATCACCTAACAAAATCATGATTTTGTAGAATTAATTTTAAATTATTTCCATCCAACTTACTTCGTAAAACGTTCATTATCCATCTCAACCATTTTTGACTCAATTCCATTCAACTGTAAACCAAGCGTAGATTATATAATAATTCTAATTTCGCTCTCAACTATTGAATGCGATAGAAAAACTTATTAATATTGGATTGGATACTTTGTATAATAGGACATGCTTGATTATTTATTATTTTTTAATTGTTTGGCCTCTCCTTTATCCTTAACCGCATAAAATAAGAGAACCTAGGATCCTATAATGATGTTAATCTTACTTGAAAGCGATAGAAAATGTTCATCAAATTTCCATAGAGTGCATGAACAATTAACATCGCACAACGGTTCTGAAGTGCAAGAAAAGGGTTCTTAAGTTGGCTTAGTTAGTTGGATAAAGCATTAAAGCTTATTGGAAATCAGACGTGCACACATTTATCCATCATTTATATCATAAAATTAGAATATAAATATGAAATTAATTGTAATTAAATAGTAAAAATCGTGTAAATGTAAAATAATATTGTTCTGTGGTATCATAATACCCAACCTTCCGACACGACTGCTAGATCCGAGAAGAAGCATATCGACGATAAGGGATTCCGACATCAAGCTTGTCGAGTTAGCTCACAAGATAGTCGAGGTCATACAATCAATGCGTTTATACGCTGCCACTATATGTTGCCACGACCCCGACACCCCGACATTTCTGTGTTACCTCGCGCGTGCAAACACGCTCCGCACAGCGCGTCTCCCGACACTCATGAGTAACCGTTACGCCCGTAACGAATTTTCCCGCCTAATTTACTCTATATATATACCCCGGATTTAACACTCCAGGTACGCTTTTGATCTGAACATACTATTACTCTGTGGAATCCATATCTTACGTTGAGCGTCGGAGCCCCTGCAGGTACACCCTGCCCCGCCGTGGATTGCCTCCGTCATCACCGTCAAAGCCATTTCTGTCTCGTCGGTCAACCCAGAAGTTCTCCGAAGATCATTGGCGCCGTCTGTGGGAAATCGAAATCTTGACCAAGATTCCCGTTCTTGGATCTTTGGAAGCTTAAAGTTTTAACCTTCGACGCTCCCTGAAGACTCAGCCACGGTAGGAACCAGAAGCACCTCCTCAATCCCAGCCGCTGCCGCTGACAACTCGACTCCTGTAGTAACCTCAGCAACGGGTCCAGCCCTCGCCTCCGCTGCCACCGGGGTTGTTTCCGCCGCGGCAGGAATGCCACCTCCGCACCGAGGGACAACGCGTGCCAGGACAACCATCCCAACGCCACACATTGGAACATCCCCGCCTTCATCTCCTCAGGATCCACCTGTTCGTGGAGATCTCTTGGAAGTCATCCGCCGTCAGGAGGAGCCTCTTGGTCAATATGTTCGCCGCCTTGAAGCGCTTGAAACCGACCGCCACGCCGAAGCAATGCACTGGCGGATCCTCGCTGACTGCCGCCAGTCACCACGACGCGTCGTCGGCGGCCCGAATAACGAAAATCGCGCTTCGACACAGCGCAATCAACCCCCGCCATCGGCTCGTCAGGCACCGCTGTCACCACAAGCCTCAGCTCAATCCGTACATTCGAACTCCCGCCCCAGGGACAGAACCCATCGTGCAGAAGAAGAATCTCGAAATGCCACGGATGACGAAGTGATACAAGTGGTGTTACCGTTCTCGGAGCGAATTATGCTCTTCCCCATCGATAAACGATTTGAGAAGATTCCCGTTCCAGAGCTTTATGACAGGATGGGGGACCCTTTGGAGCATCTCGACATCTACGAGTCGGCTATGTCCATCCGCAACGCTTCCGGACCCATTATGTGCAAGGTATTCCCCCTTTCCTTAAAGAAAATGGCCCTAAGGTGGTTCCAAACCCTACCACCTCGCTCCATCAATACGTGGGCAGATTTGAGGAGCAAATTCATCACCAGTTTCACCACCAGCAAAGTCCAACCGAAAACGGAGGCTTCGCTGAAGCAGATTCGGCAAGGGACCTCGGAATCCCTTCGGGACTAAATCAACAGGTTCACCAAGGAATCCCTCTTGGTGCAAGGACTACAACCCGGGGTACAACTCATGCTGGCCAAGGATGGCCTCATCGCTCATTCCCCATTCTGGGGTGACTTATCCAAGAAGAAGCCCAATAGCATGGAGGAGTTACTCCGACGTGCTGAAGAATACATAAGCCTGGAGGACGAGGAGCTCGCTCTCAAGGCGAAAGAAGGACCCGGGCAGAAAAACAAGGGATCTTGGCAAGACAAGGGCGACAAGGAGCCCCTGGGACGCTACACGTCATATACATCGTTAAACTTGCCGTGAGGAAAAATACTCAACGAGATCCTGAATGTCAAGCTATGTGAGGCCGGAATGCGAAGACCACGGCCTATGAAGGCCGGCCCTGACACTGATAAATCCAAATACTGTCGGCATCACAAGTCCCAGGGGCACGACACTGACCACTGTTTGAAATTGAAAGACGCTATTGAGGAGCTGATCCGGCGTGGGAAGCTCGACAGATTTAAGAGGGAACAGCCAGGGACATCCCGTCGAGGTGAAGACTACAAGAAGAGCTATCGGAGTGAAGAACCCCAACGAGAATCTAGTCGACGTGAACGCAGCAGGTCAAAGACACGGTCTCCCCGGCGTGGAAGGTCGACATCTCGCAGACCCTCGCGAGATCATTCCCCTCCTTCTTCGACGCGAAAGGATCGACGAGAACAGCCATCTTCGTCTAGGCAGCGATCTCCGCAGCCGGAGCCTTCGTCCCCTAAACACCCCGTCATTTATGTCATCGCTGGAGGTTTTGCCGGTGGAGGGGAGTCGAGTAACTCCCAAAAGAAACACATGAAGGAGGTACTGTCGGCTTCAACCTCCTCATTCCGTGGAACTCACGCCGGACACAAAAGGAAATTACCCCCACTCACATTCTCTGATGACGACTATGGTCCGGTGATCCCGGGGCATGACAACCCCCTCCTCGTTACAGTATTCATGGCTAACCACTAGGTCAGGAGGATTTTTGTAGATCAGGGCAGCTCCGCCGATGTTCTGTTCCTCAAAACCTTCCATCTCCTTCAGATTCCCGAATCCGACCTCCTACCATACCGGGGCGCCGACCTGATCGGCTTTATAGGGGACAAGATTCGCCCCAACGGGTACGTAGAGCTCCTCGTTACCTTTGGACAACCGCCCCTCTCCAAAACCGAAAAGGTTCGCTTTCTCGTGGTGGACTGCCCCACAACCTACAACGCCATCCTCGGCAGGCCGACTCTGAACGCCATAGGGGAAATCATCTCCAAAACTCATTTGATAATGAAATTTTGGAGTGATGGGGGCGAGGTCATCAGCCTTCGTGGTGACCAAGTGATGGGAGAATCTTGTTACAAGGAATCTCTGAAGATCACCAGGCCGACAAAGGCGTCGGAAACCCAGAGAAAACAGAAGGCAACCCAACAACCCAACATCGGCAGGGGTGATGTTAGCCGATCTCGACATTCGAGGAGACTTCACCGAGATGCGACCCGTTCCAGAAGGAGACTCCAAGCCCCAGCAGATTGGATCCTCCCAGGACCAGGTCGTTATGGTGGGTTCCGGGATGGCTCCCCGTGATGAAGAAGCACTCTGTGCACTCATCCGCCAAAACTCAGATCTATTCGCATGGACTACAGCCGACATGCCAGGCCTCGACCCCGACATCATATGCCACCGTCTCTCGGTGGATCCCAGAATCAAGCCCGTAGAGCAAAGACGTCGCAAGATGTCAGCAGATAGAGCTGAAGCAGCCACGCAACAGGTCTCCGAACTACTGGACGCCGAATTTATTAGGGAAGTTAAATATACCACCTGCCTGTCTAATGTAGTGCTTGTAAAGAAGCCTAACAGCAAATGGCGTATGTGTGTAGATTATACAAATTTGAATAAAGCTTGCCCTAAAGATTCGTATCCGCTGCCTAATATCGACCGATTGGTCGACCAATCTTCTGGTTATCGCCCTTTGTCATTTATGGATGCGTACTCCGGCTACAATCAAATTCTCATGTATCCCCCCGACCAAGAGAAAACGACATTCATGACCGACAAGGAAAACTACTGTTATCGGATGATGCCTTTTGGCCTGAAAAACGCCGGTGCCACATACCAGCGAATGATGAACACTGTCTTCTGGGATCAAATTGGCAAAATTGTTGAGGTATATGTCGACGACATGATCGTGAAAAACACCACTGATAGTGACCATCTTCATGACCTCGGCGAAATTTTCGACCAACTTCGAAAGTACAACATGCGCCTCAATCCAAGGAAATGCACCTTCGGAGTCCGAGCTGACAAGTTCCTCGGTTTTATGCTTACGGAGTGGGGAGTCGAAGCTAACCCCGACAAGTGTCGAGTAGTGCTCAAGATGAAAAGTCCGACGACAGTAAAAAAAGTCAAACAATTAACCGGGAGGATGGCCGCCTTGACGAGATTCATCTTGAAATCCGCATCTCGAGCACTCCCATTCTTCCGACTTCTGAAGAAAGGAAAGCTTTTTGAGTGCGACCGTGAGTGTGAAGACGCATTCTAGCAGATAAGAGTGATACTGGCATCTCCCCTCGTCTTGTCCAAGCCTAGCCCGGGCGAGTGATAAGTGAAAATTAGTTGATAAATTAGAGCACTTTTTATTTCACTTATCAAGGATAAAATGGTAATTTTGCCCTAATTTAATCCCTTTTTATTAAATATTAGAGAAATTGTATTTATTAATCTAAGATTTGAATTTGATGCTATTTTGATAGAAATGTTGCTGATTTTTGCAGGATATTGCAAAGATTTGATTTGAAGGATAGATAACATTAAATGAGGGAGATATCTGCAAGATTTGAGATTGATTGAAGACATTTAATGAAGATTTGAAGAAGATATAATGCAATTAATGAGATCACTGCTAATCAATCAAGGATTCTGCAGACAAGCTTCCCAAATAAATCAAAGATTGCTCAATAAATGCAAGGATTTTATCAAGAAAGGGGAAACAAGGAAAGACAAATCTGCCAAAACCAGTCCTGGGGAGAGATCAAGATTAAAAAGAGAAAGTTGGAGCTAGAGGACGCTACATGCGCTTCACCTGCGCTATAGCGCAGGGTGAAGCGCAGACTCTCTGGAAGTTGCAGCCCATCCTGCGCTGTAGCGCAGCCTGGAGTGCAGGTTACGCTGATTTACTCCCTGTTGCCGTTTTTAGATAGATTTCTCCCCAACTGCTTTGTCTTTCCTTAGCCTATAAATAGGAACCTCTTGCACCAGATCAGGTGTGCACGATCATTGTAATCCAGTCTATATTTCAGTGATAATGTACCAAAGCTAAGTTTAGAGTATGAGAGGAGGAGCGCTTCACAAGGATTGAAGATGGTGATAGCATCTTCGGTGGTTTATATGGCTACCTTGTGTAGTTAACTCTCCATTAGGATTGGATGTAATTGATTCTATCCCCAAGTGTATGTAAATTCTGTATTATTATTTCTGTTCTCTCTGTCTATAATATTGGTAATCTTATTCTGTACTTAATTCCTAATTCCCACGTTTGCGTCTGGAGTTATAGGCTAGTCTTGACTTAGTTAGTTTTGACTAGGATTAAGAGTGAGGGAGCGGACTATGAAGAAACTCACTCTCTGATTGGATAAGAGGACTCGGTAGCCAGGGTTCCTTTACGGGGGCGTTACTTATGATTGATGGGTAGTGTGAGTACTCTAATGAAGGGCATTCCAATATGTTAGGCATGGTTTTTGAATTACCGATTGCAAAGGATTAGTTGATTGTGAATCCCGGAAGCGAGAGGTGGGTATATCTAATGAGCGATGGGTAGTGACAGTACTCTAGCGAAGGTATACTTTATTTGGTAGGCCCCGTATTTTAATTAGTCCTTTACAAACTGAACAAAAGAGAGCAAAATAAGCCGAGGGTAAGTCTGTCGCTTGGGAGCGCCCGCATGGATTACCTTTGAGTGTGTGAGGCTGCTGGTAACTCGGGGTCTTAGCAATAAAGTTTGTCTACAGTATTATAGAGTAAACCTAAAATAATAGATAGCTTTTACATGCACAAAGGGTGTGATGGTATGAAGTCCAATCCTAATCCAAGTAAAGTGTCTCTAACTCTTCCTTTCTAATTCTATTGATATTAATATGTTATTTACAATTCCGCAACAATATACTCTAAACCATTGTTTCTCCTTGATAATTAGATCACAGTCTACGTAAATTGACCGTTCCCTGTGGATACAATACTCTCTTACTATTATACTGTTGGATTTGTGGTTCGCTTGCCAGAAACCCATCAAGTATTTTTGGCGCCGTTGCCGGGGAATGGTTTCCAATTTGTGTAGACCTTGGAAGGTCCATTTATCAAGTGTACATATTTTTGTTTTCACACTTATGTTTTTTCTAGTCTATTGTCTCAAGCCAGGTGATAAACAAGTATGGAAGGCACTCGAAGAACCTTGGGAGACTATATATCACATCAAGGAATGCGATATGACTATAGTATCGCTATTCCTAAGACCACAAAGTCTTTAGAATTCAAAGCCTCACACCTTCAGTTTGTTGAAAGTCGCCAGTTCTCAGGCTTAGAACATGAAAATCCAAATACTCATCTTTCTACATTCTATGAAGTAGTTGATATGATGGGATTTGATGAAGAAGACAAAGAGGTTGCATACTTACGTTTGTTTCCCTTTTCTCTTACAGGTAAGGCAAATGAGTGGTTAACTTTCCATCCTAGTCAGAGCCTGACCACATGGAAAGAAGTTGAGGAGAAATTCAGAAGAAGATTCTTTCCTATGGAGCAGTACATCAAAGCTAAAGCAGACATATCAACATTCAAGCAAGGAGCTAATGAGCCATTTTATGCCGCTTGGGAAAGATATAAATCCTTATTGTTCACATGCCCGAACCATGGCTTTGATGATATTACCCAACTCAATTTCTTCTACAATGGGCTCAAGCCAAAGTGCAAATCTTTCATAAATGCTGCCGCAGGAGGCTCGATTTTATCAGCAGATGCTTAGCAAGCACGCACAGTCATTGACAAGTGTGCTCACAGCAATCAGCAAGATCTATGCTGGGATCAACCACTTCATACAGAAGAGCTGCCTAAGCAAGACTCATCAAGGTCCTTGAGCAAATGGAGAAGTTAAGCCAACAAGTACAGCTGCTCATCCAACAAAACCAGATCATGCAAGCTGTCAGTGAGATACCTTCAAAAATAGTTTGTGATTTTTGCAAAGGAAATCACTTCAACGGGCATTGCTCTTGTCTTGAAGGTAGAGTGGAACAAGTCTACTTCCTAGACAGCACAGGAAGTCGTGACAAATCCTCCAAGGATCCCAGTCAAAGCAACAACACAGCACCAGATATCAACTCCAGAATTGAAGAAAAGCTAAATAAGTTGACGCAGGAGATGATAGCCAGTCAAGAAGTAATGCAAGCAACATTCATGCATCTAGCCAAGCAAGTGGAGGAGATCAGAAAAGAGTTTGATGAACAACAATTAGTCTGAAAATCAATCTCCACTCGAAGCAGTAAGGAGATAGGAAGGGGTATTGGTGACAACTTATCAACAGAAAAGCAAGGTTTAGAAAGGAAAGAGCAAGAAGCTGAGAAAGAAGAAGAAGGACCAGAAAGCCAGGTAGAATCAAGAGCTAAGGGACCTTCACCAGAGCTCCCTCATCGAGAGCTGCCTTACCCCAGGGTCCCCACCAAGAAGAGCCAAGATAGGGAATTTTTCAATTTTGTAGATGTTATGAAGAAACTGGAGATCAAGATTCCTTTATTGGAAGCCATGAATCAAATGCCACTTTATTCAAAATTCATAAAGGATATCTTGACCAAAAGGAGAAAGATCCCTGAGGAAATAGTAGAATTGGAAGCAAGATGCAGTGCTATCATTCAGAAATCCCTACCACTAAAGGAAAAAGATCCTGGAAGCTTCACCATTCCAATAACCATTGGAAATCTACCAGTTGGAAGAGCCTTGCTCGATCTAGGAGCTAGCATCAACTTGATGCCCCTATCCATACTCAAGCGGATAGGAGTCTCGCATGTGAAGCCAACAAGAATGACCCTGCAATTAGCTGACAGATCCATTAAAACGCCACTAGGAATTGCATAAGATATACTTGTCCAAATGGACAAATTCATCTTTCCGGTGGATTTTGTCATCATGGATATGGAAGAAGATGCTGAAGTTCCAATCATCCTTGGCAGATTCTTTATGAAAACTGCAAAAGTCATCATTGATGTGGATGATGGAAACTTAAAGGTAAGAGTTCAAGATGATGAGGTAAGTTTTAATGTCTTCGATGCAATGCAGTATCCCATAGAAAAATACCAGTGTCATCAGTTGGAAGTGCTAGAGAAATCCTCTGTTGAACAACAAATGCTAATAAGTGCAGATCCTTTAGCAACAGTTCTGACAGGTAGGGAAGATATCCTTGCTAAAAGAGAAGAGGATGAATATATAAAGGACTTGGACAACTCTCCACCACTCCCACCTGAGGAAACAACAATTGAAGAATTGCCAAAGGAGAAGAATACTGAGAGTAAGAAGCTGGAACTTAAGGTACTCCCATCACATCTCAAATATGCTTTCTTAGATAAAATTGGGAGCCAACCTGTGATTATCAGTAAATTCTTAACTTCCTCAGAAGAGGATAGACTTCTTGCTGTTCTGAGAAATAATGTAGGAGCTATAGGATGGTCTTTATCAGATCTCAAAGGCATCTATCCTTCGTACTGTATGCACAAAATCCACATGGAAGAAGACTACAAACCTGTCACTCAGCCTCAGAGAAGACTGAACCCAACAATGAAAGAGGTAGTGAAAAAGGAAGTATTAAAGCTGCTTGACGCAGGTATGATCTATCATATTTCTGATAGTGCTTGGGTAAGTCCTGTTCAGGTTGTTCCAAAGAAGGGAGGTATGACAGTCATAACAAATGAGAAAAATGAATTGATACCTACTAGGACTGTGACAGGCTGGAGAATGTGTATTGATTATAGAAAATTGAATCAAGTTACTAGGAAAGATCATTTTCCTTTACCATTTATGGACCAAATGCTAGAAAGATTAGCTGGGCAGGCTTTTTATTGCTTTATAGATGGATATTCTGGATATAATCAAATAGTTGTTAATCCTGAAGATCAAGATAAAACTGCCATTACTTGTCCATTTGGTATCTTTGCTTACAGGAAAATTCCCTTTGGGTTGTGTAATGCCCCAGCTACTTTCCAGAGATGCATGTTATCCATATTTTCAGATTTAGTTGAAAAATGCATAGAAGTTTTTATGGATGATTTTTTTGTCTTTGGAAACTCTTTTGATCATTGTTTGATGAATTTGGACACTGTTTTGAAAAGATGTGTAGAGACTAACCTTGTTCTCAATTGGGAAAAGTGTCAATTCATGGTAACAGAAGGAGTAGTCCTTGGGCACAAAATTTCAGCCAAAGGGATAGAAGTGGATAAAGCAAAGATTGAAGTCATTGAGAAGTTGCCACCTCCAGCAAATGTGAAAGGCATCGGAAGTTTTCTAGGACATGGAGTATCCTACAGGCGTTTCATCAAGGACTTTTCAAAACTAGCCAAGCCTCTCACCAATCTGTTAAACAAGGATACACCCTTTAAATTTGATGATGATTGCTTGGTTGCTTTTAACTTGTTAAAACAAAGTTTAACATCTGCACCTGTTATAGTTGGTTCTGACTGGACACTTGAATTTGAACTGATGTGTGATGCTAGTGATTATGCGGTAGGAGCTGTATTAGGACAAAGAAAATCTAAAATATTTCATGTCATACACTATGCTAGCAAGGTTTTGAATGAAGCTCAAATAAATTATGCCACTACAGAAAAGGAATTGTTAGCCATAGTGTTTGCATTGGAAAAATTTAGATCTTACCTAATAGGCTCAAAAATCACTGTTTATACTGATGATGCTGCTATCAAATATCTTCTAACAAAGCCAGATTCTAAACCAAGACTGATTAGATGGATTTTACAATTGCAGGAATTTGATCTAGTCATCAAGGACAAGAAAGGAAGCGAGAATGTAGTAGCAGACCATCTATCACGATTGGTGAATGATGTGGTCACTGGCACAGAGGCTGAGTTGCTAGAAGAATTCCCAGATGAAAGACTAATGATGATTCAAGAGAGGCCTTGGTTTGCTGATATGGCCAATTATAAAGCTGCAGGGGTACTACCAGATCAGTTAGCCTGGTTTCAAAAGAAGAAATTCCTAACAGATGTAAAGAAATACCTGTGGGATGACCCTTATCTCTTTAAATTGGGATCTGATAATTTGTTAAGAAGGTGTGTAGCAGGAAAGGATTGGGCAAGCTAAAGTCTCAAATAGAGAACTTAAGAAAATCCTTGAAAAGACAGTCACCTCTTCAAGAAGAGACTGGGCAACCAAGCTTGATGATGCATTATGGGCTTATAGAACAACTGTTAAGACTGCCACAAGATTATCTCCATTTCAGCTAGTATATGGGAAAGCATGCCACTTGCCAGTTGAACTTGAAGACAAGGCATACTGGGCTCTAAAACTCTTGAACATGGATTCAAGAGTGGCAGGACAAAAAAGAGTTTTGCAATTGCATGAATTAGAAGAGATGCGGCTGAATGCATATGAGTCATCCAGGGATTTACAAGGAGAAGACGAAAGCCTATCATGATAAGAAAATCCTTAAAAAAAGATTCTATCTTGGTCAATCTGTGCTACTATTCAACTCCAGACTGAGATTCTTCCCAGGAAAGCTTAAATCCAGATGGACAGGGCCATTCATAGTTAAAGAAGTCAGAGTTTATGGAGCTGTTGAGATTGAAGATATTGACACCAAAGTCTGCTGGGTTGTCAATGGACAGAGGCTCAAACCATATCTAGGAGGTGACTCTGACAGATCTGAGTCTGTCATCGATCTGCAAGACCCATAAAAACAACCAGGCGTCGAGCTATCAGATGTTAAACAAGCGCTTGCTGGGAGGAAACCCAGTGTAGGTGTGGGAAATATAGAAGTAGTTTTAGGATAAAATAAAAGAAAAGAAAAATTTTCACTAATTTCTACGCTTCACCTGCGCTATGGCGCAAGATGAAGCGCAACAATTTTGCTCTCTGACTTTTGCACTTCACCCTGCGCTACAACACAGGTTGAAGCGCAACTTTTGCGAAAAATTCATCTTAACTTGCGCTTCACCTGCGCCACAGCATAGAATGAAGCACAACTTTTCTAGTCTCTGACTTTTGCGCTTCACCTGCGCTACAGCGCAGAGTGAAGCACAAATTTCACGAAAAAACTCACCGTCATACGTGCTTCACCTGCGCTGTAGCGCAAGGTGAAGTGCAACTATCAGAGTTTCTTTAAATACATGCCAAAATTGAAAGATTATCACTCACTGATTTGTTCACACCTTGTGCACAGTTTTTCATCTTTCTCTGATTGCTATTCTTGGGGTATGAATCTTTTTCTCAATCTTTGTTTAATCTTGACAAAGAACGTGGGATTTCTGAGGTATGAATCTAAATTTTTATGTACTCTTTCTAACACAAATCTTTCTCTCTATTCTTTCATGCAGATGGTCCGCACCCGACTGACTACAAGAGAGTGTCCTACAATGGTGAAAAGAAAGAAGATCGATGAGAACCCCATTGTGGGAGAAGGAAGGTTCAGAACTATTGAGGCATGCATGCACTACAACTATATCATGAACTGTCAGTTCTTGCCAGAGAGACCAGTACGACTCGAACCAAAGGATTGCCCAGAGTTCAACTATGAAATTACAAGAAGAGATTGGAATGCTCTGGTCGAACCATACCCATATTTCAACCCGGAGATTGTAAATCAGTTCTACAGCAATGCTGAGCTTGGCCTAGATGGTAGAGGAACAAGAAAGAGCTATGTGCAAGGATACTGGGTTTCTTATGATAGAAAAACGATCAATGAGCTTCTGGATCATCCAGCACCAGAACCCATTGATGAATCTTACTATGAGTACATGAAACGAATGGAGAGGGTAGGGCCTTATAGTAATGACATTCTTGACACTCAAACAGCTCAGAGGTTATGCCTCCCTGGAAAATCTTTTGAAGTCAATGTTTATGGTGAGGCAGAAACAATACCCAAAGAAAACCTCAGTGAATTATCAAGAGTATGGATGGCCTTCACCAATGCTAACATTAGACCATGCCTCCCTTCTACTATGGGCATGCCTACTGCCCACTTAATAAACTGCATAGAGAATGGGGAGCAAGTTGATATTGCCACAGTCATGTCTGATTACTTAGAGATCATGATTGAAACTGCTCGTGATGAAAGAAGACCTTGTTCCAGAGCAAAGTTGACATTCCCTGCTCTGATCACAATGCTATGTTTCAACAGAGGAATCGAGGTCCAACCCAATACTCCAATTGGGCAACCAATTACCAGAGAATACATAGAATCCTGCTGCACCCCAGCTGAAGAAGTCAAGATTATCAGAGAAAATATCACACACCCCCTTCCACCTCCACCTGTAGATAGGCCAGGACAATTTCACATGGATCATTTATCTAGACAAATCACCACACACTACAATGGTATGTTACACATGCAAGAAGTGTCGTGGCATAACTCATAAGGTCCAGATCCTGGAATGTCTCCGGAGCGTTTTAGGGATACCATGGAGTGGCCTGGGGACAGGCCCAACTTTCACAGGGGGGAAGGAGATTCAGATGATGAAGATTAAAGAGAGTAAAGCAAAGCAATTGGTGGTTTCTTTTTTCCTTTCATTAGGACATTTCATTAGAACATTAGGATATTTCTTTTTGCATTTTTTTCTTTCATTCTTAGGACATTAGGGTACATTCATCATTCAATAAGCATGCAAGGATGCATTTCCTTTATCAATATTATAGTTTCAATAATACTCATTCATTTTGTTTTCCATTATATTCTTGTTCTGTTTAGAACTTTTAGGAAATTAGGAATCAAGGTAACTTTTTCAAATTCTCTATAATTAAGTAGTTTAACTAGGATTAGGATACTTTTCAAGAGAACCTATCAGGATAGTTAATTAAGACCATTAAGTGCTTTATCAAGGAATTTTAGCCAATAATCGGTGAGCTGAGAGCCCAAACACTAATATTGAGAGCTTTTCACCGCTGCTTGTCAACTATTATTGCTTGAGTTTTTAACTTTTTGCTTGCTTGAAGAGATATGGAAGTGACAAAGGCATATTTTGTGATTCTAATATTGTGCTCAGTGCCAAATAGCCAACCCTGATTAAATGTTTCCATTTATTGATTGCCCATTTGAGCTTGAATGTTTTCTTTGATGCACCCTAACCATATTCATTGAATATCACCTGTCCCTTAACACTTGGGATAGAGAGCAAGGTGCATCACAACAACATGGGACAAGAGGTTGGTCACAGAGATTCAAGAGAAGGCACAAGAAATCACAAAAGAAGGATCCTCTCCCACAAATAAAATTTCTATGTTATTCTTTCTGTAAAAAAAAACAAAAGTGTGGAATTGAATAAGTTGGGGGGAGATTTTCTTCAAACAATAAGGCCAAGCTGAAAAAGGGTGACCATTCAAGAATGACCAGGTGAATTGAGAGAAGTCCCAAGCACAATCACAAGATTCTCTCTATTCAAAGTGTTCCTTGAATATCCAGAAAAACCATGATTTCTTGATAGCCCAGCCTCATTACAACCTAAGAAAGACCTTTTGATCCATATTAACTGCTTGCAGGTTCAGATTTTGGAAACGACTATCAATTCTAGTTGTTCAACAGTGGTGAAGAAGATTAAGGGAAACACATACTTGTGAGAATGAAAGATTTCCTTGGTTTATCACTTACTGCTTTAATTGCTGTTTTTGAGAAAGTTTGATTGATGTTTGTATTTCTATTCTGATTGAGCATTGGTAACATCCCTTGGTCCTGAGTTTTTCTTATATCTGGAAAGTGACTGCTACTCAAGAAGGAGTTGAGGAATAGTTCCTTGAATTTGTTTTTTTTATTATTAGGAATACACTGGGAATAAAATTGATTTTTAATTGCAAAGAGGTCTCTTGCTTGAGGACAAGCAAGAAGTTAAGTTGGGGGGATTTTGATAAGTGAAAATTAGTTGATAAATTAGAGCACTTTTTATTTCACGTATCAAGGATAAAATGGTAATTTTGCCCCAGTTTAATCCTTTTTTATTAAATATTAGAGAAATTTTATTTATTAATCTAAGAATTGAATTTGATGCTATTTTGATAGAAATATTGCTGATTTTTGCAGGATATTGCAAAGATTTGATTTGAAGGATAGATAACATTAAATGAGGGAGATATCTGCAAGATTTTAGATTGATTGAAGACATTTAATGAAGATTTGAAGAAGATATAATACAATTAATGAGGAGATCACTGCTAATCAATCAAGGATTCTGCAGACAAGCTTCCCAAAGAATACCCGACCTTCCGACACGACTGCTAGATCCGAGAAGAAGCATATCGACGATAAGGGATTCTGACATCAAGCTTGTCGAGTTAGCTCACAAGATAGTCGAGGTCATACAATCAATGCGTTTATACGCTGCCACTATATGTTGTCACGACCCCGACACCCCAGCATTTCTGCATTACCTCGCGCGTGCAAACACGCTCCGCACAGCGTGTCTCCCGACACTCATGAGTAACCGTTACGCCCGTAACGAATTTTCCCGCCTAATTTACTCTATATATATACCCCGGATTTAACACTACAGGTACGCTTTTGATCTGAACATACTATTACTCTGTGGAATCCATATCTTACATTGAGCATCGAAGTCACTACAGGTACACCCTGCCCCGCCGTGGATTGCCTCCGTCATCACCGTCGAAGCCATTTCTGTCTCGCCGGTCAACCCAGAAGTTCTCCGAAGATCATTGGCGCCGTCTGTGGGAAATCGAAATCTTGACCAAGATTCCCGTTCTTGGATCTTTGGAAGCTTAAAGTTTTAACCTTCGACGCTCCCTGAAGACTCAGCCATGGTAGGAACCAGAAGCACCTCCTCAATCCTAGCCGCTGCCGTTGACAACTCGGCTCCTGTAGTAACCTCCGCAACGGGTCCAACCCTCGCCTCCACCGTGGCAGGAATGCCTCCTCCGCACCCAAGAACAACGCGTGTCAGGACAACCATCCCAACGCCACACGTTGGAACATCCCCGCCTTTATCTCCTCAGGATCTACCTATTCGTGGAGATCTCTTGGAAGTCGTCATCAGCCGTCAGGAGGAGATTCTTGGTCAATATGTTCGCCGCCTTGAAGCGCTTGAAACCGACCGCCACTCCGAAGCAATGCACTGGCGGATCCTCGCTGACCGCAGCCAGTCACCACGACGCGTCGTCGGCGACCCGAATAACGAAAATCGCGCTTCGACACAGCGCAATCAACCCCTGCCGTCAGCTCGTCAGGCACCGCTGTCACCACAAGCTTCAGCTCAATCCGTACATTCGAACTCCCGCCCCAGGGACATAACCCATCGTGCAGAAGAAGAATCTCGAAATGCCACGGATGACAAAGTGATACAAGTGGTGTTACCGTTCTCGAAGCGAATTATGCTCTTCCCCGTCGATAAACGATTTGAGAAGATTCCCGTTCCAGAGCTTTATGACAGGATGGGGGACCCTTTGGAGCATCTCGACATCTACGAGTCGGCTATGTCCATCCGCAACACTTCTGGACCCATTATGTGCAGGGTATTCCCCCTTTCCCTAAATAAAACGGCCCTAAGGTGGTTCCAAACCCTACCACCTCGCTCCATCAATACGTGGGCAGATTTGAGGAGCAAATTCATCACTAGTTTCACCACCAGCAAAGTCCAACCGAAAACAGAGGCTTCGCTGAAGCAGATTTGGCAAGGGACCTCGGAAACCCTTCGGGACTACATCAGCAGGTTCACCAAGGAATCCCTCTTGGTGCAAGGACTACAACCCGGGGTACAACTCATGCTGGCCAAGGATGGCCTCATCGCTCATTCCCCATTCTGGGTTGACTTATCCAAGAAGAAGCCCAATAGCATGGAGGAGTTACTCTGACGTGCTGGAGAATACATAAGCCTGGAGGACGAGGAGCTCGCTCTCAAGGCGAAAGAAGGACCCTGAGCAGAAAAACAAGGGATCTCGGCAAGACAAGGGCGACAAGGAGCCCCTGGGACGCTACACGTCATATACACCGTTAAACTTTCCGCGAGGAAAAATACTCAACGAGATCCTGAATGTCGAGCTATGTGAGGCTGGAATGCGAAGACCACGTCCTGTGAAGGCTAGCCGTGACACTAATAAATCAAAATACTGTCGGTATCACAAGTCCCAGGGGCATGACACTGACCACTGTTTGAGTTTGAAAGACGCTATTGAGGAGTTGATCCGGTGTGGGAAGCTCGACAAATTTAAGAGGGAACAGCCAGGGACACCCCGTCGAGGTGAAGACTACAAGAGGCGCTATCGGAGTGAAGAACCCCAACGAGAATCTAGTTGACGTGAACGCAGCAGGTCAAAGACACGGTTTCCCCGGCGTGGAAGGTCGACATCTCGCAGACCCTCGCGAGATCATTCCCCTCCTTCTTCGACGCGAAAGGATCGATGAGAACAGCCATCTTCGTCTAGGCAGCGATCTCCGCAGCTGGAACCTTCGTCCCCTAAACACCCCGTCATTTATGTCATCGTTGGAAGTTTTGCTAGTGGAGGTGAGTCGAGTAACTCCCAATAGAAACACATGAAGGAGGTACTGTCGGCTTCAACCTCCTCATCCCGTGGAACGCACGCCGGACACAAAAGGAAATTACCCCCACTCACATTCTCCGATGACGGCAATGGTCCGGTGATCCCGGGGCATGATAACCCCCTCCTTGTTACAGTGTTCATGGCTAACCACAAGGTCAGGAGGATTTTTGTAGATCATGGCAGCTCCGCCGATGTTCTGTTCCTCAAAACCTTCTGTCTCCTTCAGATTCCCGAATCCGACCTCCTACCATACCGGGGCGCCGACCTGATCGGCTTTACAGGGGACAAGATTCGCCCCAACGGGTACGTAGAGCTCCTCGTTACCTTTGGACAACCGCCCCTCTCCAAAACTGAATAGGTTCGCTTTCTCGTGGTGGACTGCCCCACAACCTACAACGTCATCCTCGACAGGCCGACTCTAAATGCCATAGGGGTAATCATCTCCACAAATCATTTGATAATGAAATTTTTGAGTGATGGGGGCGAGGTCATCAGCCTTCGTGGTGACCAAGTGATCGCAAGATCTTGTTACAAGGAATCTCTGAAGATCACCAGGCCGGACAAAGGCTTTGGAAATCCAGAGAAAACAGAAGACAACTCAGCAACCCAACATCGGCAGGGGTGATGCTGGCCGATTTCGACATTCGAGAAGACTTCGCCGAGATACGACCCGTTCCAGAAGGAGACTCCAAGCCCCTGCAGATTGGATCCTCCTTGGACCAGGTCGTTATGGTGGGTTCCAGGTGGCTCCCCGTGATGAAGAAGCACTCTGCGCACTCATCCGCCAAAACTCAGATCTATTCGCATGGACTGCAGCCGACATGCCAGGCCTCGACCCCGACATCATATGCCACCGTCTCTCGGTGGATCCGAGAATCAAGCCCGTAGAGCAAAGACGTCGCAAGATGTCAACAGATAGAGCTGAAGCAGTCACGCAACAGGTCTCCGAACTACTGGACACCGAATTTATTAGGGAAGTTAAATATACCACCTGGCTGTCTAATGTAGTGCTTGTAAAGAAGCCTAACGGCAAATGGCGTATGTGTGTAGATTATACAAATTTGAATAAAGCTTGCCCTAAAGATTCGTATCCGCTGCCTAATATCGACCGATTGGTCGACCAATCTTCTGGTTATCGCCTTTTGTCATTTATGGATGTGTACTCCGGCTACAATCAAATTCCCATGTATCCCCCTGACCAAGAGAAAACGGCATTCATGACCGACAAGGCGAACTACTGTTATCGGATGATGCCTTTTGGCCTGAAAAACACCGGTGCCACATACCAGCGAATGATGAACACTGTCTTCTGGGATCAAATTGGCAAAATTGTTGAGGTATATGTCGACGACATGATCGCGAAAAGCACCACTGATAGTGACCATCTTCATGACCTCGGCGAAATTTTCGACCAACTTCGAAAGTACAACATGCGCCTCAATCCAAGGAAATGCACCTTCGGAGTCCGAACTGGCAAGTTCCTCGGTTTTATGCTTACGGAGCGGGGAGTCGAAGCTAACCCCGAAAAGTGTCGAGTAGTGCTCAAGATGAAAAGTCCCACGACAGTCAAAGAAGACCAGCAATTAACCGGGAGGATGGCCGCCTTGACGAGATTCATCTCGAAATCCGCATCTCGAGCACTCCCATTCTTTCGACTTCTGAAGAAAGGAAAGCTTTTTTAGTGGGACCGAGAGTGTGAAGACGCATTCTAGCAGATAAGAGTGATACTGGCATCTCCCCCCGTCTTGTCCAAGCCTAGCCCGGGCGAGTGTGATAAGTGAAAATTAGTTGATAAATTAGAGCACTTTTTATTTCACTTATCAAGGATAAAATGGTAATTTTGCCCCAGTTTAATCCTTTTTTATTAAATATTAGAGAAATTGTATTTATTAATCTAAGATTTGAATTTGATGCTATTTTGATAGAAATGTTGCTGATTTTTGCAGGATATTGCAAAGATTTGATTTGAAGGATAGATAACATTAAATGAGGGAGATATCTGCAAGATTTGAGATTGATTGAAGACATTTAATGAAGATTTGAAGAAGATATAATACAATTAATGAGGAGATCACTGCCAAATCAATCAAGGATTCTGAAGACAAGCTTCCCAAATAAATCAAAGATTGCTCAATAAATGCAAGGATTTTATCAAGAAAAGGGAAACAAGGAAAGACAAATCTGCCAAAACCAGTCTCGGGGAGAGATCAAGATTAAAAAGAGAAAGTTGGAGCTGCAGGACGCTACTTGCGCTATAGCGCAGGGTGAAGCGCAGACTCTCTGGAAGTTGCGCCCCATCCTGCGCTATAGCGCAGCCTAGAGCGTAGGTTACGCTGATTTCCTCCCTCTTGCCGTTTTTAGATAGATTTCTCCCCAAATTGCTTTGTCTTTCCTTAGCCTATAGATAGGAACCTCTTGCACCAGATCAGGTGTGCACGATCATTGTAATCCAGTCTATATTTCAGTGATATTGTACCAAAGTTAAGTTTAGAGTAGGAGAGGAGGAGCGCTTCACAAGGATTGAAGATGGTGACAACATCTTCGGTGGTTTGTATGGATACCTTGTGTAGTTAACTCTCCATTAGGATTGGATGTAATTGATTCTATCCCCGAGTGTATGTAAATTCTGTATTATTATTTCTGTGCTCTCTGTCTATAATATTGGTAATCTTATTCTGTACTTAATTCCTAATTCCCACGCTTACGTCTGGAGTTATAGGCTAGTCTTGACTTAGTTAGTTTTGACTAGGATTGAGAGTGAGGGAGCGGATTCTGAAGAAACTCACTCTCTAATTGGATAAGAGGACTCGGTAGCCAGGGTTCCTTTACGGGGGCGTTGCTTATGATTGATGGGTAGTGTGAGTACTCTAATGAAGGGCATTCCAATATGTTAGGCATGGTTTTTGAATTACCGATAACAAAGGATTAGTTGATTGTGAATCCCGGAAGCGAGAGGTGGGTATATCTAATGAGCGATGGGTAATGACAGTACTCTAGCGAAGGTATACTTTATTTGGTAGGCCCTGTATTTCAATTAGTCCTTTACAAACTGAACAAAAGAGAGCAAAATAAGCCGAGGGTAAGTCTGTCGCTTGGGAGAGCCTGCATGGATTACCTTTGAGTGTGTGAGGCTGCTGGTAACTCGGGGTCTTAGCAATAAAGTTTGTCTACAATATTATAGAGTAAACCTAAAATAATAGATAGCTTTTACATGCACAAAGGGTGTGATGATATGAAGTCCAATCCTAATCCAAGTAAAGTGTCTCTAACTCTTCCTTTCTAATTCTATTGATATTAATCTGTTATTTACAATTCCGCAACAATATACTCTAAACCGTTGTTTCTCCTTGATAATTAGATCACAGTCTACGTAAATTGACCGCTCCCCGTGGATACGATACTCTCTTACTATTATACTGCTGGATTTGTGGTTCGTTTGCCAGAAACCCATCAGCGAGGTCCTATACCTTTACTTTTCAGTCGCCGATGAAGCCATAGCCTCTGTCTTGGTCCGCGAACCAAGAGGGATACAACACCCCGTTTTGTTCGTCAGCAAGGCATTACAGGGCCCAGAGCTACGGTACCCAAAGGTCGAAAAAATCGCCTTAAGCCTCGTCGTCACAGCACGACGACTACGACAATACTTTTAGGCACATCAGATTGTAGTCTGAACGAATCAACCGATCAGGCAGGTACTTCATCGACCAGACCTAGCCTGTAGAATGGTATCTTGGGTCGTGGAACTCTCAAAATTCAGGATAACCTATGAGCCACGACAAGCGATCAAGGCTCAGGAATTATCGGACTTCACCGCCGAACTGGCCCCGGCGCACCCGATCACGGACGAATGGTGGGAGCTGCATGTCGATGGTTCGTCAAACCCCAAAGGGAGTGGCGCCGGGATACTGTTAGAAAGCCCGCAGGGGGTCGTGCTGGAACATTCTCTAAGTTTCTCGTTCCCAACCTCGAACAATCAAGCCGAGTACGAGGCAGTGATTGCCGGTTTGCGATTGGCGTCCGAAGTAGGAGCAGCTCGGGTCAAGGTCCACAGCGGCTCTCAACTCGTGGTATCTCAGGTGAATGGCGACTATCAGGTCAAAGATCCCCTGCTCCTCAAGTATCTCGAAGTGGTGAGACGCGTCATCCCAGTTTCTCATTGGTCGAGATCCATTATATACCAAGAGAGCGGAATGCCAGGGCCGACGTTCTCTCCAAATTTGTCAGTACAAGGTCATCCGGGAACAATAAATTTGTCATCCAGGAAGTCGTGCCCACACCTACTGTGATGTTAGCCATCGAAACTTACGAGTGCTGGTATTCCGACATTCAGAACTGCCTGGGGAACGACTCACTCCCCAGCGATCCCGACAAAGTTCACAGTGTGCAAAGGCAGGCAGCCCGGTATTGCTTAATCGACGGATGCCTCTATAAACAGGGACTCGCACAACCCATGATGAAGTGCATCTCGGGTGACACACTCGAGTATGTCATGGCGGAGGTTCACGAAGGGATCTGTGGTCATCATCCCGAAGGATACTCCCTAGCCCGAAAAATCCTCCGCGCAGGTTATTATTGGCCCATTATTGAAGCGGACTCACTGGAGTACGTCAAGAAGTGTTCACAATGTCAGAAACATGCCGATATACACCGAGCCCCCGCCGAGACATTAACGTCGATCTTGGTTCCTTACCCATTCTCCTGGTGGGGCGTGGACATTCTGGGGCCATTTCCCCAGGCCCCAGGACAGCTGAAGTACCTCGCGGTGGCAATCGATTACTTTACTAAGTGGATCGAGGCTTTGCCACTTGCGAAGATCACCGGGAAAAAAATCTCTCCAAGTTCATATATCGATTCGTGCTATGCAGATTCGACATCCCAAACACCATTGTTATAAACAACGGCACCCAGTTTACCGACAAAGGTTTTCGGGAGCTCATGTCGGACTTTCACATAACCCATAGGTTCTCATCCGTCGAGCACCCTCAGACTAACGGCCAAGCCGAAGCCACGAATAAGGTAATCCTCAAAGGGCTTAAGAAGCGCCTCGACACTGCCAAGGGACTCTGGGCAGAACAGCTACCCAATGTCTTATGAGCCTATCATACCACTCCCCACTCCACAACTGGGGAGACCCCATTTCGACTGGCCTACGGTGTTGATGCGGTCATTCCGGTAGAAATCGGCGAGCAAAGTCTCAGGCTACAAATGTATGATCCACAAACCAACGACCAAAGGCTTCGCGAGGAATTAGACTTGATTGAAGAAATCCGTGAGAGAGCCTGAATCCGTGAAGCGGCGATTAAGTCGAGGTCAGCAAGACAGCACGACAAAACGGTTGTGCCACGAACCTTTGATGTCGGAGATCTGGTCTTACGAAGAGCAAACGTCGGCAACAAGAACGCCGCTCAAGGAAAGCTGGCAGAAAACTGGGAAGGGCCATACCGTGTCACGGCCGGCACGGGAACCGGGGCTTATCACCTCGAAACACTTCCCGGGGAATCCATACCCCAGACATGGAACGCGGATAAACTCCGCAGGTACTTTAGCTAATTCTATTTGTAAGCTTGCCACCATGTAACATTGTTTTGCAGAAATAAATACCTATTAAGAAAGTTCATTCCATGACCGCATGCACCCCGCGTCGCATACATTCCTTAAGTCGGGTACGATCCCGAATGTTCTCCGAGTCGGGTACAACCCCGAACGCGCTTTGAGCAGGATTACTTCAAGAACAACTTCAGCCGAGTACAACCCCGAACGCGCACTTTAGTCGGGTACAACCCCGAACGTGCTTGAGTGGGATACACTCCCGAACGCACACCAGAGTCGAGTACAACCCCGAACGCGCACTTGAGTCGGGTACAACCCCGAACGTGCTTTGAGCAGGATACACTCCCGATCGTGCATTTGAGTCGGGTACAACCCTGAGCGTAACAAGCAAGTCGCAAATCCAAGTAGATGACATACAGGAACAAAGTTTAAGTGATAAGCGTAAATTATAGTCGACTACAAGGCCGTCAAAACAGGGCTAAAAATTCAGAATGAAAGCGAAAAGGTTACAACATAAACCGACATTCCAACCCTTTACTCCTGGAAACCCATGTCGACTTGGGATGCCGGACCCACTTTTGAGGTGAGCGCCTCATCTGATCCTCGCTCGACGTTCGAGGCCAGCGCGTCGTCAGGTGCCTTCTCGACATTGGCAGCCGGATCCTCTTCATCATGCAATGGTGGGGATTTTGGCACCACGTCCCTTGGGGCGCTTTCCACCTTCCCGGTGGGCAAAACGTCATACCACTTACCATCCTCGACAGTACAAAGCGTCGACATTCCCCTGGTATTCAGCTCGACCCCTGGGTTCAGGAACTTCATGTGTTTAATGGCAATGTAGAAATACATATCAGCGGCATCCTCTCAGAGGGTTTCTGTCTCTTCGACCTTCTGTTTGAGCTCCTCGACTTCGCCTTCAAGGACCTGTCGCGCTTCCACAGATTCTTTCAGCTGCGACTGGGAAGTCGACGCCGCCTCTTCAGCATTCTTTTTAGCCTAAGTAAGGGTTTTCACCTGCTTCGTCAAATCTGCATTAGTCGTGAGCAGTTCATCCCTTTCCTTGGTCAAAGTTCTCACCGCAGAAAGAGCCTTCTGCATTTTCACCTCGTCGGCCTCCAGCTTGGCCGTCATCTTCTCCAGTTCGGCCCTCATGGGAACGAAGGCAGCAAGATCTCGAGATGCTCCCATAAAGTACCTCGACATCATCGCAAACTTCATACCCCACTCGGAGGCGGCACTGAGGATCTGATTAATCTCCTCCTCGGATTTCCCCTCAAACATGGCGCGGCCTTGAGCGTCCAGGTGTTTGTTTACCTCCTCAGTAGTCATGTCGGAAGGAGGCAACCCGGCACCAAAAATCAGGGGCTTTTTCCCTCTGTCACCGAGCAGCGATGTCGAGGAAGATTCTCTCGAGAGGTTCTCGACCTGAGATTTGTTCTGTGGAGGCGGAACAGGAATGGTAACCCTTATGCGCTTGGGATTCTGTTGATCCGAGGCATCAACCTCAGTTTCAGACACCTCGAGTTTCTTCTGAGCTTCCCGAATTGCCTTCCTCGCCTTTCGCTTTGCCAGCTTTTTGTGCTGTCGGGCCGCCATTGCAACTGCAAAATATGTAAAGACAGTTAGTGCAAGATTATTTCAAAGCAAAATGAACTACTCTAGCCGGCTATTTACCGAGAAGTTCCCGAGTTGCCAAGCCGTCATTCTTTATCACGGATTGACAATCCAGAATACCGTACTTTTCGATGAACTTTTTGATGGCATCCGCCGTCTTCTTCTCACCCCTGGATAAAGAATTATAATCCACGGTGTAGGCGTTTGAGGTCCTCTCAAAGTGACCAGTATTCCAGTACGGGTTGATTATCAATCTCCCATCTTCATGGTACACCGTCTCTCTCCCCTTCTCCTTGGGGACCACGAAGACATACTTGTCCTTGAAGTTGCGATATGATTCTTGAAAGGCCTCAAAGATTTTTCCTCCCGCTCCTGCCTGGAGGGTAAGCCAATAATATCGGTCCGATGATTCCTTGACCACTAGGGGCGGAAAAAGTAAAAGAAAACACTGCTACTAAGTTCCAAACCAAGGGCATGACATAAGATCTCGAAGCTCCTTATAAAGGCCCACCCGTTGGGATATAACTGTGAAGGAGCCACCTCCAGGTGCCCCAGCACTTCGAGCTCGAACCACATAAACGGCATCCAAACCCCCAAGTCGTCAAAAACAGTCTTGTACATGGGAATGAAAAAATCCTCATCCAGGTCCCCCTGATTACAGATTCTGTCGACTTCCGCCGGGCATTTCAACTCCCACTCTTTTTCCTTGCCCGGTTCCACCCATTCGACGTCACGGAAACCTAGCTTCAAGGTGGCAACCGAACTATACATGCTCGAGGTCCCAAGAGCTTCTGTATCCACCCAGTTCATAGATTCGAGGGCTTTCGGCACAGGGAAGTTTGAAGCTGGCGAGGTGTGCACTTTCCGCCTACCAATCTCGGACCTGTCCAAAAGTCCGTTAACAAAGTCAGTAGAAGGAGATGAGGTTCCACCCGGGGACAACTGGGGTCTACCCCGGAGGACCTGGCAGGAAACACCTCGGGATAACCCCATTTCCTCAGAATGCAGGCAGTTTCATGCACTGATTTCTGTTGTAACAGCCCAAGGTCTATCGGCTTAAAACCACTCCTACGCCTCGGAATTAAATCCGAGATGGATGGATCCTCAGCCTCTTCACTTACAATGACACACTGCCATCTGCTTCGGACAGCGAGTGCTTTGACCCCAACCCTCGTGAGTACCATTACTAAAATGACAGAAGATCAAAAGGAGAGGGAGAATACCTTTGAAGACTCTTGCAGAAACCTTTTTGAATTCTTCGAAGAAATCTGCTACCCCCAAAGTTCATACAACGCTCAGGACACATCAGGATGAAGAAAGGAAGGGACTTGCAAGCCTCAACGAGGGAAGGGAGCAAAAGCTTGTGGGATATTAGGCACGAAGGAGACGAAGAGGGAAAATGGGAAACATTTCCCTCTCACTCCTTTTAAATATCTCGCTAAACGACTCAGATTAAACCAGCTGGCAAAGCCCATAGGCCCATTACCGTCAGATCCAGACACGTGGCAAGAAAAGGAAGAGTCATATTTTAAATAAAAAATAACGGTTACTTTTGAAATACCAAACGACACCCCGGAGGTCGTAAAGACTTCGACAACGGAGTCTAGCGCGAACTCATCACGACGGATCTTCATCTCGGATCGGAATAACAACTCGACCATTCTCACTCAGAATGATGGACTTGCGGGGCAACTGTTCTGGGGTATCATAATACCCGACCTTCCGACACGACTGCTAGATCCGAGAAGAAGCATATCGACGTTAAGGGATTCCGACATCAAGCTTGTCGAGTTAGCTCACAAGATAGTCGAGGTCATACAATCAATGCATTTATACGCTACCACGATACGTTGTCACGACCCTGACACCCCGACATTTCTGCGTTACCTCGCGCGTGCAAACACGCTCCGCACAGCGCGTCTCCCGACACTCATTAGTAATCGTTACGCCTGTAACGGATTTTCCCGCCTAATTTACTCTATATATATACCTCGGATTTAACACTCCAGGTATGCTTTTGATCTGAACATACTATTACTCTATGGAATCCATATCTTATGTTGAGCGTCAGAGTCACTGCAGGTACACCCTGCCCCGCTGTGGATTGCCTCCGTCATCACCGTCGAAGCCATTTCTGTCTCGCTGGTCAACCCAAAAGTTCTTTGAAGATCAAATATATAAGTAAATACATGTATGTATTTTGTAACAGGATTGCCTCGAACATGTGAGGATTGTCCATGTGATAGGGGAGATATGTGATTAACACGAAAGTAAATGCATGTATGTACCATTTTTTGTTTGGGGGAAAATGAAAATACTCAAGAATAGATTTTTAGTATCCCTAAAGGTGGTCTATGACTTGACATTATTTTTTTTAGGTCTAGCTTAACTTTGAAAATTCTAACCAATGTTAGTATTTAAAAGTCTCCCTAAAATTTATTAAATACATTTAAAAATGGTTCACTTTGCTATTCTATTTAAGAAAAGGAGCACCATATTATTTATTAGAAATTATAAGTTTTATGTTAAATATTGTAAATTGAATGACCAATGCTAGGGTGAATCTTTTATTAGGTGATGTAGTGGGTGAATCATTTTTTTTACCGTCAGATACATACGGACAAATAAGATTTCTTATAGGCAACCGGTTCTTTCATAATAGTAAAGTTTTGGTTGAAACTACTTATTGTTTGGCTAATGTTCCCTAAATATTTCAAATGTTTGTTTTTGGTCCTCCTATGTTTTGAATGTCTCCTGTAAGCTTTCACCTGCATTTCCTCCCAATTACCATAACGCTCAATGTCGGCACAAATGTCGCACATTGTTTTGACAAATTTATATCATTGTTGAAATGCTCCAAGGTGGAAATGGTGTTCTTAATGTGAAACTGCATTTTGATGATTTGGCAAAAATGTCGCACACTATTTTAGTTGTTTCTGAAATGCCTTTGGTCCATGGAAGCAATTGAGCTTAATAGAAGCAACTTGCGACCGTGCACACTCGTTGCATTGTAGCAAGCTTCCGTCACTTTGTCCACCATATCATTTGCTCAACTTTCATTTCTTCTATCATTTCCTAGTTAATAGACATTCTCTTTTTCTTTGGTAAACAAAATCTGTATGATTTAATTTCAATACATTATACACTATCATTTAAGGATTAAGAAATTGACATTCTTTCAATGGCGTGTCTGAAACCTTAAATAGTTTACTCCTCCTACTGGACCGTTGCGGTTCAAGAATCTAGCTCGTTGGAAGCCAAATTTCCAATTCTCTGAAATTAATTCACGCCATTTTAATATCGTGAAAACACACATTATATATCGATTAAGTTACCAACGATCCCTTAAACAGTATATAAAAACAACATCTGGAATAAAGATACAGAATAAGGCCATCAAGGCTACAATTCGTCCAGTACACAGTAATCCGCTTGGGATACCCCCATACATGTGTCCTACAAAAGGGAAAGCTCAAGATACACATGTACACTCATATCCCCTCAAAATAATACAATCCAATATATCAATCACAACATCATGGCATACATATTGATAAGTGCAAAATATATGATAAATTCTTGTATAAGTACAACACCTATCAAGGGTAAAATAGTAAATTTATTCCCCAAATTACCTCTTTTTAGTAATAAATGCATATTTTGAGATTATTTAATTCAAATTTGAATTTGATGCTATTTTAATAGAAAATCTATTGATTTTGCAGATAAAAGGGAAAGTTTTAAATGGAGAAACATGATATCATCTATTTAAAGAGAAAATCTGCAAATGAGATTCTAAATGACAGCAGATCAAGATAAAATCCGCAGTCATTTAAACAAGGATTCTGAAGATAAAATTCTCAATTTGAATTTGAAGATCAAGCGAAAAAGGAGGAAATCAGGAAAGCTGGAACGAGAACTACGCTCCACCTTCGTTGAGCGCAAATGGAGCGAATTATTTAATTAGCTCTACGTTTCCTGCGCTTCATCTGCGCTGAGCGCAGGTTGAAACGCAGGAATACGAAAACAGTTTTTAGATAAGATTTCAATCAAGATTCCTTCCAAATTTCATATAGCTTTCCAACTTCTATTTAAAGGACCTTTTGCATAGAGCTTTTTGAGGCGAATAGGGACGGCGGAGCAGAGCTAGGGCTGGAGAAAAGTGTGACAGTTTCTCCGTTGGTTTGTAATGGCTACCATGCGTAGCTAAACTCTCCGATAGGATTGAATGTAGTCGATTCAATCCCCAATTGTATGTGAATTCTCTTTAATATCTATGAATCCATGTCTTTATGATATCGGTATTTTTATTCTGTGCTTAATGCGTAACTTCTGCTTGTGTGCCGGAGTTATAGGTTGATTTTATGTGGCGCATTGGAAAATGGTTTTATAAAATCAGTAGCGAGTTTGGGGGAGCCTAGGAATAGGAAACTTGAGCTCTGATTGGTAAGAATACTCATAGTAGTTGTTGAGGAATCAAGGCGAATTGATAGTGTTAACAAATCGAAAACAGATCTTTAAAGCCGGGGTAATTTGTCGCTGGGAGAACCCGCATGAATTATTTCTGAGTATTTCGCGATCCGAGGAACCTACGTGGAATAACTTAGTTTGGCTAAGGTATCACAATTACATATTCATAAATATTATTGGGGTTCACATACGAAAGGGGTGCAATAGATGAAATTCAATCCTAGTCCAAGTAACTAGCTCTACCTATCTCACTTTATTTTCTATTTTTATTTACTTTCGCAATTCGCAACAACCAACAACCATACTCTCACTTGATAGTTGTGACCACTGATCTTTATAAATTGAACCGTTTCCTATGGATACGATACTCTTACTTACTATTATAGTGCTAGGATTTTGGTACGCTTGCCAGATTCTCAACAAGTATTTTTGGCGCCGTTGCCAGGGAACGGTGTATCAATTTTTAAAAAACTTGGGAGGTCTATCCTATCAAGTTTTATATATATTTTTTTATGTTTATTTTTAGGATTTTTAGGAAAATTTTATTTTACTTTTTTTTCTCACCCTTGTGCAAGTTCTTGATTTTGCTATTGCAAGGAAAAGTGTCCCAAAAATCAATTACTGTTTGACTTAGAAATAGAGAGGAAATCTAGAAGGAACATGAGCAGAAATAGAAGAACGAGACAAGGGAGGAATCAATTAGAAAACAAAAATATGGCTGAAGCTCAACACCCGATCCCTCAAAGGAGAGTCTTAGGAGACTATGTCATGCACCAAGGACCTCGTCATTACTCAAGCATTGTTTTACCAGTTACAGCGAAGTCCTTGGAGATGAAGGCTGCAAATTTAAACCTCATTAGTTCCCATCAATTTGCAGGATTGGATCATGAAGATCAACATACTCATCTTTCTACCTTCTATGAATTGATTGGTACTATGGGATTTGAGGAAGGAGATTTGGAATCTGTCTATTTACGATTGTTTCCTTTTTCTCTAATAGGTAAAGCAAGGGAGTGGCTAAAATTGCATCCTAATCAGAGTCTGAACAATTGGGGCGTGGTAGAAGATAAATTTCTAAAAAGATTCTTTCCAATCTCACTCTACATTCAAGCAAAGTCAGACATCTCCACATTCAGGCAAGGAGTAGATGAACCATTATGTGAAGCCTGTGAGAGATTCAAGTTCTTGCTGCGAAAGTGCCCAAACCATGGTTTTGAAGACATTGCCCAATTGAACATCTTCTGCAATGGACTCAGACCCGATTCAAAGTCATACATAGTTGCTGTAGCATAAGGGACAATTTTGGAAGACAGCCAATCCAAATTCAGAAGAAGGGAGTGCTAGAATTAAATAGCAATGATGCACTTTTAGCAAAAAACAAGCTCATCAAGCGACAGCTAGAGGCACTCACCAAGCAATTGGAAGCACTTCCTCAACAATTGCAAACATTACAATCTCAACCCAGCCAAACCCAACAGTTGATTTGTGACCTTTGCGGAGGCGGCCATCCAAATGGTCACTGCTCTTATCAGGATATTCAAGTGGAACGGATTAACTATGTGGAAGACCAGGGAAGGAAAGATAACTTCTTCAACAACTCTGGGAGAAGCCAAGATAGAGAAGTTTCAATGCATGACATAAACTCAAGAACTGAGGAGAAGCTCGATAGACTCACACAGGATATGAATGCCAATCAAAGAACCATAGAGACAAAATTCAGAAACCTGGCCACTCAAGTGGAGCAAGTAAGGAAGCAATTCGCTGCGCAAAAAGAGTATTGGAAGTCAATATCCACCAGAAGTGGTAAGGAAATAGAAGAAGAGTTGGTGATAACCTGGTGGTAGAGAGAGAAGTTCTAAAGAAGAGAGAGCAAGAGAATGATGAAGAAAAAATTAAGAAAGAAGAAACAAAAGAAGAAGAGGGAGAGCCTGAAATAAAGGAAAAAGAAGAAGAAAAAGAGAAATGGAAGGAAATTGAGGTAAAAGAGAAGAAGAAGGAGAAGGAAGATATACAAATACCTCAATTTAGGGAATTACCATACCCTAAGAATCCCTCCAGAAAAGACATAGACAGGCAATTTATCAAATTCATGGATATTATGAAAAGATTGTAAATCAATATTCCATTGATGGATGCCATGGAACAGATGCCTACATATGCCAAATTCATGAAGGAGCTCCTCACTAAAAAGAGAAAGTTTATAGATGAAACAATTGAGCTTGAAGTTGGATGCAGTGCTGTAATTCAAAAGTCATTACCACAAAAGACCAAAGAAGCCCAAAACTCCTTGATGAAAGTTATTGAATGGCTTGGCTATCTTTGTAAAATCCTTGATGAAACGTCTATAGAATCCTGCATGACCTAAGAAGCTCCCGATGCCCTTTACATTTACTGGTGGTGGTAACTTCTCAATGACTTCTACTTTTACTTTATCCACCTCAATGCCTTTTGCAGAGATTTTGTGCCCTAAGAATACACCTTCAGTCACCATGAATTGGCATTTTTCCCAGTTTAGCACAAGATTTTTCTCAACACACTGCTTCAGCACGGTGTCTAAGTTCTTTAAGCAATCATCATAGGAGGACCCAAAGACTGAGAAATTATCCATGAATACTTAAATGTATTTTTCCACCAAGTCAGCAAAAATTGCAAGCATACATCTTTGGAAAGTGGCTAGTGCATTGCACAGTCCAAAAGACATTTTGCTGTAAGCAAAAACACCAAAAGGACAAGTAAAAGCAGTCTTTTCTTGGTCCTATGGATTTACCGCTATTTGGTTATATCCAGAGTACCCATCAAGAAAATAGTAAAATGCTTGTCCTGCCAATCTTTCTAACATTTGATCCATGAAGGGTAAAGGGAAGTGATCTTTTCTTGTTGCCTGGTTTAATTTCTTGTAATCTATACACATTCTCCATCCAGTAACTGTCCTAGTAGGAATCAATTCATTTTTATCATTTTTAATAATAGTCATACCTCCCTTTTTAGGAACAACTTGTACTGGACTTACCCAAGCACTATCAGAAATAGGATAGATCATACCTGCATCAAGGAGTTTCAGTACTTCCTTTTTTACCACCTCTTTCATGGTGGGATTTAATCTCCTTTGAGGTTGTGTGACTGGCTTGTAGTCCTCCTCCATGTGGATCTTGTGTATGCAATACGATGGACTGATACCCTTGAGATATGATAAATACCAACCTATTGCTCCTTCATTTTCCTTCAAAACAGAGAGTAGCTTTTCCTCCTCAGATGGGGTTAAAGCTTTGCTTATAACAACAAGTTTATTTTTATCATCATCAAGAAAATCATATTTAAGATGAGAAGGTAATACCTTTAATTCCAGCTTCTGACTCCCAGTTTTCTTGTCCTGTTGTAATGTCTCAGCATCTTCTTCATCTAGTGGTATTGTCGTAGCCAAATCCAATTGCCTTGAGTATTCTTAAACTTCATTCCTTTCTTCTTCATCAAAGTCATTGTCCATACCTGTTAGAGCTTTTTCTAAAGGGTCTGCCTTTATTAATAGCTCCTGAATAGCTAAAGATGTTTCTTCTACCACATCTAATTGAAGACATTGTTGCTTCTCTTTAGGGTGTTGCATTGCTTCAAACACGTTGAAACTCACCTCGTCATCTTTTACCCTTACCTTTAAGTTACCATCATCAACATCGATGATAACCTTAGTAGTCTTCATAAAGGGTCTCCCAAGGATGAGGGGTCTTCAGTGTCTTCCTCAATATCCATGATTACAAATTCAACTGGAAACATGAATTTGTCTACCTTGACTAGTACATCTTCAATGACCCCATATGGATATTTCATTGATCTATCATCCAATTGTAGTGTCATCCTTGTCGGCTTCACTTCTAGATCTCCAATCCTCTTGAGCATAGATTAAGGCATTAAATTTATGATGGCACCTAAGTCAAGTAATGCCTTTCCTACTGGTAGTGCTCCAATTGTAACTTGTATGGTAAAACTCCCTGCGTCTTTGGTCTTTTGTGATAATGACTTTTGAATTATGGCACTGCATCCAGCTTCAAGCTCAATTGTTTCATCTGTAAACTTTTTCTTTTTAGTTAGGAGCTTCTTCATGAATTTGGAATATGTAGGCATCTGTTCCATGGCTTCCATCAATGGAATATTGATTTGCAATCTTTTCATAATATCCATGAATTTGATAAATTGCCTGTCTATGTCTTTTTTGGAGGGATTCTTAGGGTATGGTAATTCCCTAACTTGAGGTATCTGTTTATCTTCCTTCTCCGTCTCCTTCTCTTTTACCTCAATTTCCTTCCCTTTCTCTTTTTCTTCTTATTTTTCCTTTATTTCAGGCTCTCCCTCTTCTTCTTTTGTTTCTTCTTTCTCAATTTTGTCTTCATCATTCCCTTGCTCTCTCTTCTTTAGAACTTCTCTCTCTACCACTAGGTTATCACCAATTCCTCTTCCTATTTCCTTACCACTTTTGGTGGATATTGACTTGCAATACTCTGTTTGCGTAGCGAATTGCTTCCTTACTTGCTCCACTTGAGTTTCCAGGTTTCTGAATGTTGTCTCTATGATTCTTTGACTGGCATTCATATCCTGTATGATTCTATCGAGCTTCTCCTTAATTCTTGAGTTTATGGCATGCATTGAAACTTCTCTATCTTGGATTCTCCCAGAGTTGTTGAAGAAGTTATCTTGCCTTCCCTGGTCTTCCGTATAGTTGATTTGTTCCACTTGAATATCCTGATAGGAGCAGTGACCATTGGGATGGGCACCTCCACAAAAGTCACAAATCAACTGTTGGGTTTGGCTGGGTTGGGATTGCAATGTTTTTAATTGTTGAGGAAGTGCTTCTAATTGCTTGGTGAGTGCCTCTAGTTGTCGCTTGATGAGCTTGTTTTCTACTAAAAGTGCCTCATTGCTATTTAATTATAGCACTCCCTTCTTCTGAATTTGGATTGGCTGTCTTCCAAAATTGTCCCTCCTGCTGCAGCATTTATGTATGACTTTGAATCGGGTCTGAGTCCATTGCAGAAGATGTTCAATTGGGAAATGTCTTCAAAACCATGGTTTGGGCACTTTCGTAGCAAGGACTTGAATCTCTCACAGGCTTCACATAATGGTGCATATGCTCCTTGCCTGAATATAGAGATGTCTGACTTTGCTTGAATGTAGAGTGAGATTGGAAAGAATCTTTTCAGAAATTTATCTTCTACCATGCCCCTATTTGTTCAGACTCTAATTAGGATGCGATTTCAGCCACTCCTTTGCTTTATCTATTAGAGAAAAAGGAAACAATCGTAAATAGACAGATTCCAAATCTCCTTCCTCAAATCCCATAGTACCAATCAATTCATAGAAGGTAGAAAGATGAGTATGTGGATCTTCATAATCCAATCCTGCAAATTGATGGGCACTAATGAGGTTTAAATTTGCAGCCTTCATCTCCAAGGACTTCGCTGTAACTGGTAAAACAATGCTTGAGTAATGACGAGGTCCTTGGTGCATGACATAGTCTCCTAAGACTCTCCTTTGAAGGATCGGGTGTTGAGCTTCAGCCATATTTTTGTTTTTTAATTGATTCCTCCCTTGTCTCGTTCTTCTATTTCTGCTCTTGTCCCTTCCAAATGTCCTCTCTATTTCTAGGTCAAACAGTAATTGATTTTTGGGACACCTGTCCTTGCAATAGCAAAAATCAAGAACTTGCACAAGGGTGAGAAAAACAAAATAAAAGAAAATTTTGCTAAAAATCCTAAAAATAAACATAAATAAAAAATATATATAGAACTTGATAGGATAGACCTCCCAAGTTTTTTAAAAATTGATACACCGTTCCCCGGCAACGGCGCTAAAAATACTTGTTGAGAATCTGGCAAGCGTACCAAAATCCCAGCAGTATAATAGTAAGTAAGAGTATCGTATCCATAGGGAACAGTTCAATTAATAATGATTAGTGGTCACATCTATTAGTGAGAGTATGGTTGTTGGTTGTTGAGAATTGCGAAAGTAAATAAAAACAGAAAATAAAGTGAGATAGGTAGAGCTAGTTACTTGGACTAGGATTGAATTTCATCTATCGCACCCCTTTCGTATGTGAACCCCAATACTATTTATGAATATGTAATTGTGATACCTTAGCCAAACTAAGTTATTCCACGTAGGTTCCCCGAATCACAAAATACTCACAAATAATTCATGCGGGTTCTCCCAGCGACAAATTACCCCGACTTTAAAGATCTGTTTTCGGTTTGTTAACACTGTCAATTCGCCCTGATTCCTCAGCAACTACTATGAGTATTCTTACCAATCAGAGCTCAAGTTTCCTATTCCTAGGCTCCCCCAAACTCGTTATTGATTTTATAAAACCATTTTTCAATGCGTCCCATAAAATAACCTATAACTCCGGCACACAGGCAGAAGCTACGCATTAAGCACAGAATAAAAATACTAAAATCATAAAGACAAAGATTCATAGATATTAAAGAGAATTCACATACAATTGTGGATTGATTCGACTACATTCAATCCTATCGGAGAGTTTAACTACGCATGGTAGCCATTACAAACCAATGGAGAAACTGTCACACTTTTCTCCAGCCCTAGCTCTGCTTCGCCGTCCCTATTCGCCTCAAAAAGCTCTATGCAAAAAGTCCTTTAAATAGAAGTTAGAAAGCTATCTAAAATCTGGAAGGAATCTTGATTGAAATCTTATCTAAAAACTATTTTCGTATTCCTGCGCTTCAACCTGCGCTCAGCGCAGATGAAACACAGGAAACAGAGAGCTAATTAAATGATGCGCTCCATTTGCGCTCAGCGCAGGTGGAACATAGTTCTCGTTCCAGCTTTCCTAGTTTCCTCCTTTTTCACTTGATCTTTAAATTCAAATTGAGAATTTTATCTTCAGAATCCTTGTTTAAATGACTGCGGATTTTATCTTGATCTGCTGCCATTTAGAATCTCATCTGCAGATTTTCTCTTTAAATAGATGATATCATGTTTCTCCATTTAAAACTTTCCTTTTTATCTGCAAAATCAATAGATTTTCTATTAAAATAGCATCAAATTCAAATTTGAATTAAATAATCACAAAATATGCATTTATTACTAAAAGGAGGTAATTTGGGGAATAAATTTACTATTTTACCCTTGATAAGTGTTGTAATTATACAAGAATTTATCATATATTTTGCACTTATCAATATGTATGCCATGATGTTGTGATTGATATATTGGATTGTATTATTTTGAGGGGATATGAGTGTACATGTGTATCTTGAGCTTTCCCTTTTGTAGGACACATGTATGGGGGTATCCCCAGCAGATTACTGTGTACTGGACGAATTGTAGCCTTGATGGCCTTATTCTGTATCTTTATTCTGGATGTTGTTTTTATATACTGTTTAAGGGATCATTGGTAACTTAATCGATATATGATGTGTGTTTTCACGATATTAAAATGGCATGAATTAATTTCAGAGAATTGAAAATTTGGCTTCCAACGAGCTAGATTCTTGAACCGCAACGGTCCAGTAAAAGTAGTAAACTATTTAAGGTTTCAGACACACCATTAAAAGAATGTCAACTTTTTAATACTTAAATAATAATGTACAATATATTGAAATTAAATCATACAGATTTTGTTTACCAAAGAAAAAGAGAATGTTTATTAATTAGGAAATGATAGAAGAAATGAAAGTTGAGCAAATGATATGGTGGACAAAATGACGGAAGCTAGCTACAATGCAGCGGGTGTGCACGGTCGCAAGTTGCTTCTATTAAGATCAATTTCTTCCATGGACCAAAGGCATTTTAGAAACAACTAGAACAGTGTGCGACATTTGTGCCAAATCATCAAAATGCACTTTCACATTAAGAACAACACTTCCACCTTGGAGCATTTCAACAATGATATAAATTTGTCAAAACAATGTGCGACATTTGTGCCGACATTGAGCGTTAAGGTAATTGGGAGGAGATGCGGGTGAAAGCTTACAGGAGACATACAAAACATAGGAGGACCAAAAACAAACATTTGAAATATTTAGGGAACATTAGCCAAACAATAAGTAGTTTCAACCAAAACTTTACTATTATAAAAGAATCGGTTGCCTATAAGAAATCTTATTCGTCCGTATGTATCTGACAGTAAAAAAAATAATTCACCCACTACATCACCTAATAGAAGATTCACCCTAGCCTTGGTCATTCAATTTACAATATTTAACATAAAATTTATAATTTCTAATAAATAATATGGTGCTCCTTTTCTTAAATAGAATAGCAAAGCTTCTAAAGTTTTTCATGCTATACACTATGCTAGTAAAGTTTTGAATGAGGCACAAATTAATTATGCTACCACAGAAAAGGAGTTACTAGCAATAATGTATGCTCTGGAAAAATTTAGACCTTATCTGATAGGATCAACTGTCACTGTCTATACTGACCATGCTGTAATAAAATATCTTTTGATTAAACCGGATTCTAAGCCTAGACTAATTAGGTTGATTTTATTATTGCAGGAATTTGATCTGGTGATTAAAGACAAAAAAGGAAGCAAAAAAGTTGTAGCAGATCATCTATCAAGACTAGTGAATGAAGAAGTAACGACTGCCCAAGCTGAATTGCATGAGGAATTCCCTGATGAAAAACTTATGATGATTCGTGAAAGGCCATGGTTTGCTGACATGGCCAACTTCAAAGTAGCAGGAGTATTCCCAGATGATCTCACATGGCAACAGAAGAATAAATTCTTAAGGGAAGCAAAAAGATATATGTGGGATGACCCTTATCTTTTCAAGATGGGAGCTGATAATTTGTTAAGAAGATGCATCCCGTGAAAAGAAGCTCAAAGCATCTTATGGCACTGTCATAGTTCACCATATGGGGGGAATTTCAACAAGGATAGAACTGCTGCAAAGGTTCTTCAATCTGGATTCTTCTGGCCAACTCTGTTCAGGGATGCTCATCAATATGTTCAGCAATGTGATAGCTGCCACAGAACGGGAGGAATTTTTAAGAGGAATGAGATGCCACTAAATAACATTCTGGAAGTGGAGGTATTTGATTGTTGGGGGATAGATTTTGTGGGACCTTTACCCTCTTCTAATGGAAAAGAATACATTTTGGTAGCTGTCGAATATGTCTCAAAGTGGGTGGAAGCCACTGCAACAATAAAAGTTGATGCGAAGACAGTGGTGCAATTCTTAAAGAAAAATATCCTTTCACCAAGAGTTCTAATTAGTGATGGGGGTTCTCACTGCTACAATGCACAACTACAGAAGGTTTTGGAGCACTATGGGGTAAGCCACAAAGTAGCATCACTTTACCACCCCCAAACAAATGGACAAGCTGAAGTATCAAACAGAGAAATCAAGAGAATTCTTGAGAAAACAGTAAGTTCATCCAGAAAGGATTGGTCGAACAAACTTGATGATGCACTCTGGGCATACAGAACAACTTACAAAACTGCCACAGGCATCTCACCTTTCCAGTTAATTTATGGAAAAGCTTGCCACTTGCCAGTTGAATTAGAGCATAAAGCATACTGGGCTCTAAAGATCTTAAACATGGATACAAAAGTAGCAGGGCAAAAGAGAATTCTGCAGTTGCATGAACTAGAAGAAATGCGGCTAAATGCTTATGAATCTTCCAAGATTTACAAGGAAAAAACCAAAGCATATCATGATAAGAAGCTTATCAAGCGAAGGTTCTACCCAGGTCAATCAGTTATGTTATTCAACTATAGGCTGAAATTTTTTCCTGGTAAGTTGAAATCTAGGTGGACTGGACCTTTCATTGTTAAGGAAGTAAGAACTTATGGAGCTGTGGAAATAGAAGATCATGATACTAGAAGATGTTGGGGCGTAGAAATGCAGTTTTGCCTCTGTTTTCTGCGCTTCACTTGTGCTGAGCACCAGTGAAGCGCATATTTTCAGTTTTGCTTCTGTTTTCTGCGCTTTACTTTCGCCCAACACAGGTAAAGCGCAGGAACACGCTACAGTCATAACTGTAATGCGAGCTCCACCTGCGCTGAGCGCAGATGGAGCGCAGTAACGTGCGTAAGCATAAAACTGAACCAGAAACAGGGGAAGGTCATTCTTGGCACTCTTCCTTGCTTTCTTGGACATTTTCATCACGATTTTTCTGCTCTTCTCCCCATTTCAAGCTGCAATTTCTTCAATCTTTTTAGTTCCCCAAGGTATGCTTCTGAATCTTTAACTGTTATTGGAATTTTGGAACATTAGGATAGAAGCCATGATGATTGCTAGAAAACCCAGTTTTTTTCAGCCAATGGTACAGTTTGATGAATTGGTTCTTCATTAATGAATCTAGGTAAATCTGAAATTCAATGATGCTTTTCTTGCATTTGCTTGTTGAACCATTAATTGGAGGAAAAACTCTTCTTGCAATAAAAGCAAAGATATTTGATTCAAAAAAAAAAAGAAAGAAAAGTGCTACTTGTTTTTCTTGAAATTGAAAATTTTTAGCTGAATCATTGGACTAGTACATTAGCTGATAATAAGTATTTATGCAGATGGTGCGCACCAAAGTAACTTCAAGGGCCAGCACATCAGGACTCGGGAAAGGGAAAAAGAGAGTTGATAGTCCTTCCCTGGATTATGGGAAGTTTAAGGATATCAGTGCCGCAGTTCACTACAACTATATTCAACACTGTGATTTTTTGGTAGAAAGACCTGTGGAACTAGAAGCTGGGGAATTTGAAGAGTTTAATTCAGAGTTGACCAGGAGGCAATGGCGACATCTAACTAAACCACATCGAAAGTTTGATCCAGAAGTAGTGCGTGGATTCTATAGTAATGCAATGGTCACTTTTGATGGGGAAACTGATAAGAGGTCTTTTGTGCAAGGGTTTTGGATCTCCTATGACCGAGACAAAATCAATGAACTTCTGGATTACCCATCACCAGAGGTTGTTGATGCCTCATACTGCCAATGTAATCAGCGGATCCAGGAGGTCAGCCAATTTGGTAATGAACCACTTGACTCGTTGAACACTCAGTACCTGAGCCTTCCTGGAAAATCTTATGAAGTCAATATTTATGGGGAGGCAGTGAGGATACTAAGACAGCATTTACGAGGCATATCCAGAATTTGGATGGCTTTGGTGATAGCCAACATACGGTCATCGCTAACTTCCTCTGATATAGACTTGGCAATTGCACACCTCATATACACCATACTCACTGGGGCTCAGATAGATATTACAAGAGTCATCTCTGATCAATTGCATTATCTGATTCAGATCACTCGAGAGAGGAGGAGCGCGCACTCCGGGGCAAGTTTAGGATTCCCTTCCCTCATAACGGCTTTATGCCATTTTGCAGATGTAGATGTTCATCCCACTGCTTCCATTGGAGCGCCTATTAATAGGCAGTATATTGAGACTCAGTGTATTCCACTAGAGGAGGTGATGCCACCGTCAGATGTTCGGGAAGTCCTTCCACATCCTCAGCCACCACCACCAGTAGACAGACCATATCAGTTCTTTATGGAACATATGTCTCGCCAGATTAGAACAGTCCATTCAGGTATGATGCACCTGCAGGAGTTCCTCTATCACAATGTCCAGGGTCCACACCCGGACATGTCACCTGATCGCTTTCAGGACTCCTTGGAGTGGCTTGGGGATAGACCAAATTTTCCAGGAGGATGAGAAGACACGGATGATGAAGACTGACAACATACATAAAGGAGTGATAATATTCATACACTGGTGTTTCTCATTCTTTGTACTTTTTCATTTTCTTACATCATTCTTTCATTTTAGGAACCCATACTGTACATGACATTACATTTGATATAGCATACAGAGCATACATGTTTTGTGCAGTATAAATTGTTAGATTTATTAGGATTTAATTTTAGGATAATTATTTTAGTAATTCAGAATTTTTTTAGGATTTTAGGAATTAGGGATTTAAGGAATTAAATTTAAAATCTCAAAACTAGGCAGTCTAACTAACCAAATTAGGAAAGAAATAGGAATTTTGTGATTAAATCTATAATCAGTTAGAATTAGGATATTGTGCAGGAAAATATATCAGAGTAGTTAATTAATTTCAATAAGTGATTCCATCAAGGAAAAGTAGCCAAAAATCCGGTGAGTTGTGAGACCAAACACTGAATTGAGAGTTTTCACCGCTGCTTGCCAACTGATATTGCTTGAGTTTTTGGATTTTATTTTGCACATGAAAATATGGAAGTGATAAAGGCAAATTTTGTGATTATAAATTATTTGTTCAGTGCCAAAAAGCCAACCTTTGAAAAAAAAAATTCAATTTTTTTTGGTAACCCATTTGAGCTTAAATGTTTCTTTTATGATGCACCCCAGCCAAAATTAATGTCTATATCATGTCCCTTACACACTTGGGATAAAGAGCAAAGGTGCAGTTTGATAAAATGGGAGAAGTGGTTGGTTACTTAAAAGTGAAGAAATACAAAGAGCAGGCACAAGAAAGCAAAAGAGGATTACTCCCTCAAAAATAAAAAAGAAAAAGTGAATGAAAGTGAATAAAAAAGGTGAGTGAATCATCAAACAAAGAAAGAGGCCAGTTGAATGATGCAAATCAAGAATGCGATGGGGAATTGAGAGAAAGTTCAAAGAACAAGAAAAATCAAAATTGCTCTCTATTCCAGCGTTTCTTTGCATATCCAGAAAAACCTTGAGTTCTTGATAGCCAAACCTCATTACAACCAAGAAAAGACCTTTTGATTAATGTTGACCATGTGCATGTTTATTAACCAGAAACAACTGTCAATTTTAGTTGTTCAACTGCTGTGAAAAAATTGAGGGAAACACTTACCCGTGAGCATGAGAGAATTCCTTGATTTTTTTCACTTATTGTTTTGGTTACTATTTCTGAAAAAGTTTGAATGTATTTTTATCCTATTCTGATTAAGTCATGGAAATATCACTTAACTCTGATTTTCAATCTGATATTTGGAAAGTGACAGCTGCCTAGCAAAAGGTGAAGAAATTATTTCCTTACTTAGTGAGAATCATGACGGGGGATTGAATCCATTTGATTGCAAAAGGTTTTCTTGCTTAAGGACAAGCAAGAAGCTAAGTTGGGGGGAATTTGATAAGTGCAAAATATATGATAAATTCTTGTATAATTACAACACTTATCAAGGGTAAGATAGTAAATTTATTCCCCAAATTACCTCTTTTTAGTAATAAATGCATATTTTGTGATTATTTAATTCAAATTTGAATTTGATGCTATTTTAATAGAAAATCTGTTGATTTTGCAGATAAAAGGGAAAGTTTTAAATGGAGAAACATGATATCATTTATTTAAAGAGAAAATCTGCAAATAAGATTCTAAATGGCAGCAGATCAAGATAAAATCCGCAGTCATTTAAGCAAGGATTCTGAAGATAAAATTCTCAATTTGAATTTGAAGATCAAATCAACACAAGATCAAACGAAAAAAAAGAGGAAATCAGGAAAGCTGGAACGAGAACTACGCTCTAGCTACGCTGAGCGCAAATGGAGCGCATCATTTAATTAGCTCTTTGTTTCCTGCTCTTCATCTGCGCTGAGCGCAGGTTGAAGCGCAGAAATACGAAAACAGTTTTTAGATAAGATTTCAATCAAGATTTCTTCCAGATTTAAGATAGCTTTCCAACTTCTATTTAAAGGACCTTTTTCATAGAGCTTTTTAAGGCGAAGAGGGACGGCAAAGCAGAGCTAGGGCTGGAGAAAAGTGTGACAGTTTCTCCGTTGGTTTGTAATGGCTACCATGCGTAGCTAAACTCTTTGATGGGATTGAATGTAGTCGATTCAATCCCCAATTGTATGTGAATTCTCTTTAATATTTATGAATCCTTGTCTTTATGATATCGATATTTTTATTTTGTGCTTAATGCGTAACTTCCGCCTGTGTGCCGGAGTTATAGGTTGATTTTATGGGGCGCATTGGAAAATGGTTTTATAAAATCAATAGCAAGTTTTGGGGAGCCTAGGAATAGGAAACTTGAACTCTGATTGGTAAGAATACTCATAGTAGTTGCTGAGGAATCAGGGCGAATTGATAGTGTTAACAAAACGAAAACAGATCTTTAAAGCCGGGGTAATTTGTCGCTGGGAGAACCCGCATGAATTATTTCTGAGTATTTCGCGATCTGGGGAACCTACGTGGAATAACTTAGTTTGGTTAAGGTATCACATTTACATATTCATAAATATTATTGGGGTTCACATACGAAAAGGGTGCGATAGATGAAATTCAATCCTAGTCCAAGTAACTAGCTCTACCTATCTCACTTTATTTTCTGTTTTTATTTACTTTCGCAATTCTCAACAACCAACAACCATACTCTCACTTGATAGTTGTGACAACTAATCTTTATAAATTGAATTGTTCCCTGTGGATATGATACTCTTACTTACTATTATACTGCTGGGATTTTGGTACGCTTGCCAGATTCTTAACACATATCAAGAGAATAAAATCCTAAACCATCTTCAAAATACAACAAATGATGCCCCAAACTCTATGCTCAAGGACCCGTGCGGGGTGGAACCTACGCATCTAAAATGTAATCCACAAAACGTGTGGTGAGGCAGGAGTCTCAGTGAATATAACTATGCAACATGCAGTGTGGGGAGAAACAGACAAATGAATGCAGTAGGAGTAGCATAATCAATTCAATCCCAATAACTTATTTCAAGCAATGAATATGAATGCACATGACCTGCATTACCCAACAGATAGGGTTTTATCACTTATATAACTGTGTGGTTAGACCTGAGCTCAGACTACAAGGAATGCCTTCCTTGGGTACTAATCACCACCACTGGGTACTAATCACCCTTATTAATTGGGGATCAAAACCCGAATCTTAAATCAATGACTATATTATTAGGGTTAACTGGGGCCGAAGCCATTTTTACTAGGGCCGAAGTCAAACTCATTTTCTCAGCATTAACTAGGGCCAATGGCCATTAATAAAATGCTCAACCAAAAATCATACATTATGGTCATAAGAAATGTGTATGAGCAAACCCTAACAAGGGAGAGTCCCCCTATTCATGCTCCTACTTCAATAATCACAAACCAAGCCATCAACATAGAGCAAGATACACAATACAACAATCATATACAAGAGTTAAGAGTTAAGAGAAGAGAAGGAGAGAATAAGGCTCATGGAAGAGAAACAAACCATATGAGTGTGGGTGTGTGAGTTATACTCACCTCAAGGAAACTTAAAGGGAAGAAGAGAAGAGTTGGCGAAGGTCGGGAGGTGGAGTCTTGACTTGAGATCCTCTTCTTCAAGCTTCAAGGGCACTTCCTCTCTTTAAAATCTCACTCTCTCTAGAATGAATTAGGTGGAAGGTGAGGAATTAAATGAGGAACCCTAAAATTAAGTTTTTAAAATGAACTAGAATCGCGTGATCTCTCATGCGCGCTTGAGCGAGACCGGGCGTGAGTGCCTCTCTCGCTCAGGCGAGCCTAGGCGCAACCGGGAGAAATTTAAAAATAGAACCCCCCCTCATTCTGACTCTGTTTTCTCGCTCAGTCTCGCTCGAGCGAGTCTGAGCGAGAAAACCAGAGCAGATCATTTCTCCCTTTTTACCGGTGCCCTCGCCCAGGCGCGCTCAAGCGAGCGTGGACGAGATTTCCACATAGAATTACCCTTATTTCTCTTTTTCCTTGTCTCTAACTTGGTTTTTCTTCCCCTTTCTTAATTCCTTTATAGAAAACACCTTTCTAATCCTATTTTGTTTATGAAAATGGTTTTATAAATGTGGGATGTTACAGACCACGTGAGTTGCATAAAAACCATAGGCCACTTGAACGATGTTGTTTCTGAAGGTTCTAGTGCATGGAAAATATGTAGGTGGTGGGTGGCTTTTGTGACCGATGTGTTAGAGACTATGATATTCAGCGAATCACATTGGCTTTGGTGGTTGTTCCAAGGATCGCGAGGTGGTTAGGGTTAGGATTTCAGAACCGCGGGGAATGTAGAGATTGAGGATAATGTGTTTGCAGCAAGAGGGCCATTATCGAAAAGAAAACCTTAGAAATGGTTGGTGAGGGCGAAGGTGAAGGAGGGAGAGAGTATGGTCCTTTATTGTAATCACTCATAATTTTAGGAGTAACTAGCAAACATTTTTTTATAGCCAACAGGTGATAGAAATCGGGAATATTAGGTCATCTAGGGGGTAACGAGTGAACCACCCATTACTATGATTCACCTTAGTCTTTACCAAATTGAATAATTAAAATTCTAAAACTTATAAAAGTTACAATTTTAGTATTAAAAGTTACTCACGATGTAATTTTTATTGATTATTATTCATTTCGTAATGTTAAATTGGGATACCAAAGCAAATCCCTTAAAAAGCTTACCTTTAATAGGCGGACAAAATTACTACTTTTCATGGACTAATAATTCTAGTTAATTACGGGCAAATGCGACTAATAAGGAGTTTGAGTTAATAAATCCTATTTATAAGACAGATCAAATCACACACATTAAGAAAAACAATTAATGTATTGACTTTTAAAATATTTCTCTATAAGATTATATGTTTTTCACATATTTAAAATTAAATTTCATTACCGTGATAATTGTGTCAATTTAAAATATTTAATGGTTAATAAGAGTAAAAATGAGAAAAAAAATTAAATGCTTCTAGATTTATATACTTTATCTTATAAATAGTACAATAAAATAATTTCAAACATTATGTTGTAAATAGGACCAGAGAGAATAACTCACACATTCTGAATTTCAATGTAAAATAACTTGTTAGTCCGTAGATTCGTTCTACTATTAAATAAAAAGCCAATGATGTGTAAAATATTTACTAATTCATAGACATATTCTTATACCATTTGCGGAGATCCTAATTAGTTAACGTAAGAATCTCCCACTTTAAAGAAATTAAGGATACTTTTAGCATGTTTCATAATCACCAACATTATTATCATCCATTAAGTTGGAAATACATTTTTAAAGGTCTAAAATTTAACACTTTATATACATTTTTTATTAAAATTCTTGATATAATTTATTTATTGAATAGGTAGAGTTTATTTTCTAAAAAGATAAATAAGTGAATAGTAGCAAAATACACATTATAGATTTATTTTTAAAAATGATGATAAGGTATAATAAAACAAATGGTCTTATTAATGAGTGCCCTAAGGGCACTGGTTAAGGAACCATATAAAGAATGTTTTCATTAGAAATCACAGTATTGATTGCATCTGTAACATTAAATTTGCATAATTCAATAAAAATTTCCAAACTTAGTTTCTTAACCAGTGTCCTTAGAATACTCATTAGCATCTTTCTATAATAAAAATTTGAAGGATTGGTAATAAAACAAATTTTGAAGCATGTTATAAAAGTCTTAATTCTTTTTACTCAATAATTTGAAGGACAACTTTTTATATTATACACAACATCATCCAAAAGTCAAACATGTGCAACTTCTTTGTTTACTTTATTTTTTTGAAATAAATTGATTAAAAATAATCAAGCAACACTTCCATCAAGCAAATAGGATCAATGGTCCCCTAAAAGCGATTTTTGATGTTTCATCAAATGTACACTACATAACACAATATACTCACTCAAAATACATGTTCGAAACGCATAAAACTGAATACTATAGAAAGCCAAAAAAGAAAATAAACTCTAATCTCCACTGCGGCTAGCTTTGTCACCAAAGCCAAATTGCTGACAACTAAGTGGAAATTTTCTCTCTCCCTTTTCCCTTTATTTCTTTTTCTCCCCCTTTGTTCAACCTAGCTGCTCTATTTGTGTTGAAAATCAAATATGCAATGAAAAAATGTTAGAAAATCAGAAAGCGAGATAGGAATCACAAAGCTTTTGACGTGTATTGACACTGTCCTCAAAAGTTTATTCGTGAGGATACGAAAACTCCCCATAATTTAATAAGTTCTTCCAACCAATTGGTCAGGATACAAAACAGTCAAGAATAAGCAATCCAGTCTAGAAATTGTGCCACATATAACACTTTTCCTCCACTCATATATATAGTTAAAATAAATAAATATAATTAATATTTATAATATGAAGTATTATGCTGATCAAACTTTTTGAATATTTGAAAACTAATAGAATATGAGTATATATGAATAAGAAACGTAACTTAAATATAAATAGAATTGAAATCAAAATCAAATGATATTGAATGTAAATGATTTTTAATTAATCTGATTGAAATAGAAATTATAGCAATAACTCTAAAGTGGTAGTGGTAAACCAATGATAGTAACGTTATAATACTAAATTTAAATTTTTAATCAATAAAAAGTCAAACAATTAAACTCATTAAATTTTGTAACCGAAACCAATTCAAATTTAAAGTTTCAAATTAAATAAAATATTTTTTATAACTTTTGAAATATCTATTAAAATGACAACAAAAAACTGTTTGACTCATAGGGAGGCAGTCATAATTGTGTAAGATTAAAGTCACACAGATGACAATGATGCTGACACAACCTTAAGAATGAATGGGAAAAGTCAGTTGAGTTAAAATATGTGAAATTAGAAGGCGAATGTAGGGAAAATGGAGGAGGTGGAGAAGATAGCCAAGTAAATGGGAGAGGGAAGTGGCGGTAGCATATGGATGAAGCAGAGGAAAGGGAAGAAAAAACTCTCACTAAGAATAGGAGATAACCTAACTAAAATAGGTACCCCACACACATGCGGGAGAAAGCCCCCATAAAGGGAAGCGAGACGACGATTGTGTGGTGTCTTTCTTATTGTTAGGGTTTGTGAAAAACACTTTGCTTCTCTCTTTTCTTCCCAATCCTCTTGTTCATATAGTAGCCTAATGCTTCAAGGCATAACATGTCTTCAAACGGAGCTGAGCTGCAATTTTAAATCAAGATGAATCTTTTTATCAGTTCCAAACTAGTTCCAAACTCACTCTTTTTATCAGCTCCAATGGTAGCATGGCAAGATGAATCTCTTCAGATTCCTTAATGTAACTGAGTTGAGCTGCAATTTAAAATCAAGAACATATCATACAAGCAAGTTTAACAAATAACTCAAAGTATATCAGTCTCTTATAGGCATTTCATAAGTAGAATTAGTGTCATTTATAAGATGCATATTTTGTCCAATGTTAAAAAATAGAATGTTTTTTATTCTTCTTTCTGTGAGAATTTAAATAATGTTAGAGATGAAAATCAATTCTGGATCCTTCACATAACAAATAAAGCCTTAGGGATGAGTTGGTTCCTTGACATGGTATCAAAGCCTCTTTAACCAAGCATGTCATGAGTTATATTTTTTGCCCCTATTCTCCATAAGTCAATACAAACACAAATTCACCATAAGGTAAGGCAAGGTTTGGGGAAGGTGTGGCTTTTATGCAGCATATGCTTGCAGCACAATGAGCATGTCAAAAGAATCTAAATGCATATTTTGCCACTAAAATCGACTTTTTTTTGTAGTGGGTAAAGGAAGATCCTTACTGGAAAGAAGTTTGTTTCAAAAACTACCTAAAAGAAGTTCACTGTCATTAAAGTCTGCAGATAGCTACAAAAAATTATCTCAGTTATAAAAATTTCACTAAGCTTCCAACTATTACGAACTAGAGAAGGCTTAACCCTGTCTTTAGACATTGTCATGATGGTACCTACAAGGATGATAACAAGTCAGGGGACATAAAAGAGAGTATAACATATAAAGACCATCAAATTATGATGAGACTTGAGATTAAGATACTGGAAAGTAGCTAATATTACTGTCATTGAGAATGGCAATAACAAGAACCATGAAGGGAGGTAAGTGAAATTTCCAAAAGTAGTCAAGTAACATGAAACCCATAAAAAATTATAAACAAATTGAAAATGAGAAAAAGATTGATGATCGGAAGAACTACGCTAAGGTGAAATTATAATCATGAAATTAAGTGGTGAACTAATATTTGGCTCTAAATCATGAAAAAAAGGTAAAAAGGAATTAAAAAAAAAAAAAAACAATTATGAGGGTATCATAAACAAGCTGTTTAAAATTTTAATTCAGTGTTACCTCCTAGCTCAAAACTCCTACATTGTCATCTCTAAACTCCTACACTCCCTTTTCCCATAGCAGAAAATAGAATCTGTAACAAGTTGGCTACATCTTTTCCTCACATGTTAGTTCTAAGCTTGTTTGAGGAAGTGGAAAAGGAATTGTAATTGGTTCCAATGTACATCTCTGGTTCAGCCACCACTGCCTCTCTTGGAAGAATGTTGATTTTAAATAAATAACTCACAAGAGAAAATAAAATACAAATATATAAGTGAAATAAATATTTCAAGTAAATAAACCAAAATATTATTATACAAGTAATATTGTTTTTCCTAGTCAAATTCACATTCAAGTGCATTCTAAAGCTACCATTTCCCAAGCACAAAAAAGAAGAAGAAGAAGAGAATAAGAATTATTAATTATTATCACTTTCTTATTGTAAATTATACATACAGGTCATCATGTTATGTACTATTGGACCATAAATTTAGAGATAAAAAGGATTTGTTTATTCATACATGCATCTCTCTGTTTCGCATTCTCTAAATAAAATTATAAAAAGGATTTCAAATATTCAAGTAAATATATGAAAGTCAAAGTCTAGAATTAGATAAAATCATTAAAATTCTACATTCAACAATTTAAAATTTGAAAACAGAGCATTTTGTAAGCAAAAAGTAAAATCAGAAATAAATGGCCTAATAAATTGGGACTTTGTTTGAAATGAGCTGACTTTGATAATGGCGACAACTACAACATAATGGAAGATAATAAATAGAAATGGAGTGTGGAAATACCATATGCTTACCTATCCTGTAGATACATTGTTCAAGGATTCGAAGAGTTCCATGAGCATACTTAATGTTGATACATTGTCCTAATATATTAAATTTTTTCACAAAATTATCTGAACAAGCGATTATCACAAAATGTCAATAACCAATTTACACTTCTATCTTTCACAAATACATCGGGAATTAAGAATATTAATTAGGATACCCATACAAATCAAATTAGTTATTCAAATTTAATAGTTTCTAAAAAATGAAGTTCAAATCAAATTCCAGTCAAATGATAGTGATAATATTAAATCAATTGAACCTTGCGAGTAACATGCTTCAACTTCACAATTCAAATTATCAATGATTTCTCAAATCAACAAACAAAATGAATTAAATTGAACGTGTTATATTTAAAATCACAGTGTATTTAATCGATAACAATTGCTCTCATCATGTATTATCAAAGTACAAATTGCTCTAACCTAAAACTGAAAATTGAATAAGAAAGTGATAAAAGTGAAATTACCATAAGTTTTGAGACAAATATTGTCACACCTTAAATTTCATAAGCAAGAATTTGATCCGTTGGAAACCAAATTCTTGACTTCGAATTTAGAATGTCTCATTTTTAATATTGACCTGTTCTATAAATTATCCGCAATTCCAACATATCCAGATAATTTAAATCAAACAATAAAGAAATTGAAGTCCTTTAATCTAAGCAACATACTACCCATCACATTAAATAACAGTCCATTTTACAGCTAGAGTTAAGATAACTTCTACAAGTCCTTACATACCAGATGGATTCAAATTACACATAAAGTTTCTCTTTAATCAACAATACCAAAACATCTACTACATACCCATTTTCACAACTCAAACTAATGCTAGACTACATTACTTGAGTCATAAGAAAATAACTACATCAGTCATCATTTAATTACATCATTCAAAAAGACAAGGAACACATTCATCTTCTGCAACCACAATAACCCTTTCAAAGTTGGGCATTCCGAGGAGGAGGAGGTACCTGGACATCTATAATCCACATAACGCGTGGTGAGATAAAAATCTCAGTGAATAATTCTTTATGCATGTATGCAGGACAGTTATTCATGACAAGTAACCCATTCCATTCATAAATCATAACTTAACATTTACATTAACAAATGCATAAGGATGCTCTTGTATGCTTTGCCACTAGGCCATGTACACCTCACATTATAGAGTTAGACTCGAGCTCGAACTACGGGGGATATCTCCCCCGGGGACGAATCCCACCCTACTTAGGCTGAAGCCCTCTTATTTGACCGAAGCCCTTGAATCATTAAACTTAAATCGAATAACCAATTTAGACACTCGGAATTGATAATTATCTTAATCTTGTTAATTTCGACAATTTCGACACTTCGAACCTTTCGAAATAAAGGAGAATCGATGTCTAACGACAACCACAACGCATACTCATCAATTCCGACATCCAAATCGACTTCTGATCCTTAGTTTATCATTACGGATCGAGTTTAATCGAAAAGAACGGAATGTTTCGACGTTTCAAGAGTTTCAAAACTTTCGAGAATTTCGAAAGTTTCGAAACTATCGATCATCAAGAATCGATCCGTTTTTAACCGATTAAAATCACTCCCATTGCTCAAACAACCAAACACAATCACAAACAAACAATAATATCAAGTAAATTCAGAGAATTGGAAGAGAAAGGAGGGAGTTCGTGGGTTGGAGACCAATTCCTAATTCTAGCAATTAAGTGAGAATTAATCACCACAAAGTAGCAATCCAAGTAGTTTAGAGGGAAGAATTGTGATTCCTAGCTTCGTTCCGGTGTTTCTACTTCGTTCCGGCACTTTCTCTCTCTAGACCCTCTCTCTAAAATTGAGTTTTCTCTCAAAATTCTGATGAATTTCGTGTCCTGGGTATATATATTTTTGCTCAGTAATCGATTACCAAACCCTGGTAATCGATTTCTGAAGGCAAAATTAGCCTAAGGACCCATTCTGGGAACCTGGTAATCGATTACCACCTTTGGTAATCGATTACTAAGAACCCAGGTTACTGGTAATCGATTACTAGCTCTTTGTAATTGATTTCCAGTGGCCAAACTCTCTGGTAATCGATTACTAGCTCTTTGTAATCGATTACTAGTGGCCAAAACTTAAAGGCTAAGTCTTAGTAAGTCACTATACTCAATCTTTACCTATTCCTACTTCCTTTCTCTTAGTCCCTAATGTTCTAACCACACAATTAACCTATAAATCTCACAATTAACCTATTCAAAAGGTTGGGATGTTACATTCTACCCCCCTTAAAGAAATTTTGCCCCCAAAATTTCACAAATACATGTATTAAATCTTACCACAACTCAAAGAGGTTAGGGAAGTGATGCTTGACAACATCTTCTTTCTCCCAGGTAGCTTCATCTATTGATAAACCTTCCCAAACTACCTTAACCAAAGGAATGTTTCTACTCCTCAGAGTCTTGGCACTTCTGTCAATAATCTGAATTGGTTTGGCAGGTAGGGTGAGGTTGTCCTTCAATTGTATTGGTTCAGAAGACAAGACATGAGAAGGATCAAATACATATTTTCTTAGTTTAGACACATGAAACACATTATCTATTTTGGAGAGATAGGGTGGAAGAGCCAATTTGTATGCAAGAGGACCAATTCTTTGCAAGATTTAAAAAGGACCAATGTATCTGGGACTCAGCTTTTTAAATTTCACAGATTTCCCTAAGCCAATGACAGGAGTTATTTTCAGAAACACATGTTCCCCTTCCTCAAACTTTAGTTCGTTTCTTCTTTTATCAGCATAACTTTTCTGACGGCTCTGGGCGGTTACAAGTTTTTCCCTAATCATCCTAATCTTATCAGATGTTTCCTAAACCAAGTCTGGACCCAACAGAGCTTTCTCACCCACCTCATGCCAACAAACAGGGGACCTACACTTCCTACCATACAAGGCTTCATATGGAGCCATGCCTATACTACTGTGATAACTGTTATTGTAGGCAAACTCTACAAGTGGTAGGTACTTATCCCAACTGCCCGACTCTTCTAGTGAACAAGCCCTTAACATGTCTTCTAAGGTTTGGATGGTTCTCTCAGACTGACCATCAGTCTGAGGATGGTAAGCGGTGCTAAACCTAAGTTTAGTCCCGAATGACTGGTGTAGTGCATTCCAGAACCTTGAAGTGAACCTGGGATCCCTATCCGAGATGATGCTAGAAGGAATACCATGTAACCTGACAATCTCTCTAACATACAACTCAGCTAACTTATTCAAGGATAAGGTGTTCTTAACTGGAAGAAAGTGGGCTGACTTAGTTAAACGGTCCACTATGACCCATATGGTATCAAACCTTGCTTGGACTCGAGGTAAGCCCACCACAAAATCCATAGCTCTGCTTTCCCACTTCCACTCAGGAATTTCTAAGGGTAACAGAACTCTAGATGTTTTCTGATGTTCCACCTTCACTTGTTGACAAGTTAGGCACTTAGACACAAACTCAGTTATTTCTCTCTTCATACCTACCCACCAGAACCTTTTCCTCAAATCCTGATACATCTTGGTGGAACCAGGATGTATAGACATCTTACCCTTATGAACTTCCTCTAATACCTGCTGTTTAACTCTACTCCCCTTAGGGATACAAATTCTTCCCTGAAAAAGAATTAATCCCTCACCTGACTTGGAAAATCCCACTTGCCCCATCTTACCCTGAAGATCAGGATCCAAATCCTGAGCCTCCTTAATTAGAGTTTGAAACTCACTGGCAATTTCTAATCTGTACATCTGAATGCTACCTACCCCAAACTCCACACTTAAGTTCAAATCTCTAAACTTCTCTAGGAGACTCATCTCTTGTATCATCAATGATGACACGTGCAAGGATTTCCTGCTGAGAGCATCAGCCACTACATTGGCCTTACCTGGGTGATATTTTAACTCAAAGTCAAAATCTTTCAAAAACTCCATCCATTTTCTTTGCCTCATGTTGAGTTCCTTTTGATCAAAGAGATATTTCAAACTCTTATGATCACTAAAGACCTCAAACCTTACACCAAACAGGTAATGCCTCCAAATTTTTAGGGCAAAAACCACAGCAGCTAATTCTAAGTCATGGGTAGGATAATTTTCCTCATGAGGCCTCAACTGCCTAGATGCATAAGCCACAACCTTTCTATCCTGCATTAGAACACCTCCTAGCCCCTTCTTAGAGGCATCACAAAATACCTCAAAGGTTCTAGACACATCAGGTAATGCTAACACCGGGGCACTGGTCAATCTATGCTTTAGTTCCAGAAAACTATGCTCACAATCACTATCCCACACAAAGGCTTGGTCCTTTCTAGTTAACTTGGTGAGAGGTAAAGCTAAGCGAGAGAAGCCCTTAATGAATCTCCTATAATACCCGGCTAACCATAGAAAACTCCTAATCTCCGTAACCGTCCTAGGTCTTTCCCACTCAAGAACCGTCTCTACCTTACTAGGGTCAACTGACACTCCCTCTCCAGAAATGACATGGCCTAGGAAATGGACTTTGTTTAGCCAAAACTCACATTTGTTTGGATTGGCAAACAATTTCCTTTCCCTCAAAACTTCTAACACCAACCTTAAGTGTTTTTCATGATCTTCCAAACTAGAAGAGTAGATTAAGATATCATCAATGAACACAACCACAAATTTATCTAGGAAAGGTCGGAAGATTCGATTCATATAATCCATAAACATTGCCGGAGCATTAGTAACACCAAATGGCATTACTAAGTACTCGTAGTGTCCATATCTAGTTCGAAAAGCGGTCTTATGAATATCTTCCTTCCTTATCCTAATCTGATGATATCCTGATCTCAAGTCTATTTTGGAAAATACAGAAGCACCTCTAAGTTGATCTAAAAGATCATCTATTCTAGGCAATGGGTATTTGTTTTTAATTGTAATCTTGTTCAACTGCCTAAAATCTACACATAACCTCATACTCTCATCCTTCTTCTTTACTAACAACGCTGGAGTCCCCCAAGGAGAGACACTAGGCCTGATGAACCCATTTCCTAACAATTCTTCTAATTGTTTCTTAAGCCCACTAAGTTCTAAGGGGGACATTCTATAGGGTGCCTTAGAAATGGGTCCTGAACCTGACAACAAATCTATGGTGAACTCTACCTCTCTCTCAGGTGGTAAGGTTAGGATCTCATTAGGAAAAACATCCTGAAACTCCCGAACCGTAGCTACATTATTCAAATCAGATTTTGATTCTAAAGTTGAGGAAAGTAACAACAGAAAACACTCACTCCCGTCATTAATACTTTGGAAAATTTGGGAAACGCTAGACAACAGAATAGACAACTTTTCCTTATAAAGAACAGAACAATCAGGAAACACAACCTTTTTATTAAAACAATCCAACAACACCTGATTGGAAGATAACCAGTTCATTCCCAGAATAACATCAATACCAGTCAAGGGCAAACATATCAAGTCAACATTAAAAACTCTTTCCTGGATAGTTAATGAACAATTCATACATACAAGAGAAGTAGTTATAGATTCTTTAGCAGGAGTAACAACATTGAGAACATAAGGTAAGAAGGTGGTGGACAATTTTAGTTTATTTACACAATCAAAGGACACAAAGGACTGGGATGCTCCTGAATCATACAATACAATTAAAGTCTCCTCCTCTAAGGTGCAATTACCTCTTAACAGATTATCAGAAGAATTCGCCGCCTGACCACTGAGGGTAAAAACCCTTCCAGTTGATTGAGGCTTTTGGAGCTCCTTGAGTCTTGGGCAGTCCTTCTTGAAGTGACCGGTTTGCTTGCAATGGTAACAAACATTCTTCCCTATCAAACATGCTCCCAAATGTTCCTTCCCACACTTAGTGCATACCCGAAGATCCCTAGATTGAGATGGTTGAACCGTCACAGGTTGTCTACCTTGCCATCTTGGTTTGAAGTTCTTGTTCTGATTACTAGTTTCCACCTTTCTTTTCCCCTTGTTATCTTGTGGTATTGAAGATTCCATTACCCCCTTACAATTCTTCTCTATAATGTAACACTTGCTTACCAATGTAGAAAAATTTCTAATCTCCAAAGCTGCCACTCGATCAATGATCTCCGGCCTTAATCCTCCCTCAAACTGAGTACATCTCCACTCTTCATCATTTACCGTCTGAAGGTAGCGAGAGAACTTCGATAATTCTTCAAATCTTGACACATACTGTCCAACCGTCATCTCTTCTTGTTGAAGTTGTAGGAACTCTGCTTCCTTTTGCCTCTTGATTGTCGCCAGAAAATATTTCTCCAAAAACAGACTTTGGAAAGCCTCCCAAGTCAATGGAGTCTCCACCTCCGCCAGTTGTAATCTTGCAGTCCTCCATCAATCCTCAGCTTCCCCCCTCATCATGTATACAACCAAGCTCACCTTAACCTCATCAGAGCACTTCATTGCTTCAAAAATTCTATTCAAGTCTTTAAGCCACCTTGCCGCCACGTCAGCATCATATACCCCATTGAATTGTGGGGGGTTATGCTTCCGGAACTCAGACAATCCAACAGAGAAAACATCCAAAGTAGGTGGTGGTTGCTCCGGTCGTTGTCTAGCTAACTCTTGCAATAATGCAGTGTTGGTGGCTGCTTGGTTCCCCATCATTTGTGTAAGTGTCTGAAGTGCTGCCACCATTGGATCAGGTACCGGTTCAGGTGAAGGTGAAGGAGATGGTTGTCTAACCCTTGGCCTACCCCTCCTGTTGTTCGCCATAACTTCCTACATATCATAAAGCAAATCTCGAGGTGATCAGTCTCTTAATTCACAAAATAATACATAAGAAATTATCAACAAACCACAGAATATCCTAATACTCACAGTCCAATTGGATTGAACTGCTCTGATACCAAAATGTCACACCTTAAATTTCATAAGCAAGAATTTGATCCGTTGGAAACCAAATTCTTGACTTCGAATTTAGAATGTCTCATTTTTAATATCGACCTGTTCTATAAATTATCTGTAATTCCCACATATCCAGATAATTTAAATCAAACAATAAAGAAATTGAAGTCCTTTAATCTAAGCAACATACTACCCATCACATTAAATAACAGTCCATTTTACAGCTAGAGTTAAGATAACTTCTACAAGTCCTTACATACCAGATGGATTCAAATTACACATAAAGTTTCTCTTTAATCAACAATACCAAAACATCTACTACATACCCATTTTCACAACTCAAACTAATGCTAGACTACATTACTTGAGTCATAAGAAAATAACTACATCAGTCATCATTTAATTACATCATTCAAAAAGACAAGGAACATATTCATCTTCTGCAACCACAATAACCCTTTCAAAGTTGGGCATTCCGAGGAGGAGGAGGTACCTGGACATCTATAATCCACATAACGCGTGGTGAGAAAAAAATCTCAGTGAATAATTCTCTATGCATGTATGCAGGACAGTTATTCATGACAAGTAACCCATTCCATTCATAAATCATAACTTAACATTTACATTAACAAATGCATAAGGATGCTCTTGTATGCTTTGCCACTAGGCCATGTACACCTCACATTATAGAGTTAGACTCGAGCTCGAACTACGGGGGATATCTCCCCCGGGGACGAATCCCACCCTACTTAGGTCGAAGCCCTCTTATTTGACCGAAGCCCTTGAATCATTAAACTTAAATCGAATAACCAATTTAGACACTCGGAATTGATAATTATCTTAATCTCGTTAATTTCAACAATTTCGACACTTCGAACCTTTCAAAATCAAGGAGATTCGATGTCTAACGACAACCACAACGCACACTCATCAATTCCGACATCCAAATCGACTTCTGATCCTTAGTTTATCATTACGGATCGAGTTTAATCGAAAAGAACGGAATGTTTCGACGTTTCAAGAGTTTCGAAACTTTCGAGAATTTCGAAAGTTTCGAAACTATCGATCATCAAGAATCGATCCGTTTTTAACCGATTAAAATCACTCCCATTGCTCAAACAACCAAACATAATCACAAACAAACAATAATATCAAGAAAATTCAGAGAATTGGAAGAGAAAGGAGGGGGTTCATGGGTTGGAGACCAATTCCTAATTCTAGCAATTAAGTGAGAATTACTCACCACAAAGTAGTAATCCAAGTAGTTTAGAGGGAAGAATTGTGATTCCTAGCTTCGTTCCGGTGTTTCTACTTCATTCCGGCACTTTCTCTCTCTAGACCCTCTCTCCCTCTCTCTAAAATTGAGTTTTCTCTCAAAATTCTGATGAATTTCGCGTCCTGGGTATATATATTTTTGCTCAGTAATCGATTACCAAACCCTGGTAATCGATTTCTGAAGGCAAAATTAGCCTAAGGACCCATTCTGGGAACCTGGTAATCGATTACCACCTTTGGTAATCGATTACTAAGAACCCATGTTACTGGTAATCGATTACTAGCTCTTTGTAATTGATTTCCAGTGGCCAAACTCTCTGGTAATCGATTACTAGCTCTTTGTAATCGATTACCAGTGGCCAAAACTTAAAGGCTAAGTCTTAGTAAGTCACTATACTCAATATTTACCTATTCCTACTTCCTTTCTCTTAGTCCCTAATGTTCTAACCACACAATTAACCTATAAATCTCACAATTAATCTATTCAAAAGGTTGGGATGTTACAAATATGGCATTGGATTTGTTTGGAGAGGCCAGCTTCAAGGTCGATCTTGGAAGATATAAAAGGTAGAAATGTCATATAAGAGCTTACGTTCAAAGCTTCCATGGCAAGCATTGTCAAGCAGAGAAGAATGGTGGTCCGGAATAGACAAAAACAGAGAGATCAACATCAACTAAGATAGAGAGAGATCAACCTTGCAGAAATTGAAGAATGTATAACTCGAGTTAAAGATCGGAGAAAGAGAGATTGACCTTTCAAACTAGGAGATGAGGCCTAACGAAACTCAAAATAGCGAATGCGAAATAGAGAGATGCTCCGATTGGGAGCTTCCATGGCGAGGAATGCGAAATAGTGAAGATGAGCAGCGATGAAAAAAGGGTTTCAGGTTTCAGCGATAGAAAGGGGAAAAGAAGCACAATAACGATACGAGAAAGGGCTTCAGCGATTGAAATCCTTTAGTTATGCCAAAAAAAATTAAAAAGAATTAAAAATAGGTGAAAAATATCAATTGGCGGTCACGTACAGTGCCATAAAAGTATCCGTTTGTGGCGTTTCCTTAAGACCGCCAAAAATAAATTGCCATTAAAATCAATTTTTTTTGTAGTGAAGGCATAACATGCCTTCAAACGGAGCTTTGCTTTTCCTCCAAGCTCTTGTCACCAGCTCTGTCTTCGAGGACAAGAGATCGAAGGTACTTAAAAGACACTTTAATAGTTAAGTAAATGAGAGAATTTGGAGAGGAGACAATGTTTGGGAAGAGATATGACAAACTTAATTGGTGAGGCAAAGTGGATATATGATATACATATACGTTTGAGACTAGTGGGAAACAAGGTAACGATGTTGTATAGAGTGGCTAAGGTCTAAGGACTCCAACTTGCATAACTAAAGGAGATATCTAATTTAGTGGTCATGTCCTTGTACGTGGTAGCGTGAGATCAAGAAGTTTTGTTTAGGTTTTGAATATTCAAAACACCTCCCATTCCATATTTTTTTCTTTATCTCTTTATATATATTAACCATCAAATAGTACATAAAAGGAAAAATTATGTTGTAATTTAATTGCTTACATTATGTTATTTTATTTACATTATTTCTCAATATACATGAAATATTGAAAAATAAAAGTTGTAATGAGTCTCTTGAACTGGTCTTACCCAAATACTAGATAAGATTTTTACATGCAAAACTATTTTAAATTAAGGGTCTTTATAAGAAGTATATAAAAAATTTATTTATTAAAAGAATATATTTAAACACTAATAACTTCAAAAAACTTATATTTTTATTTTAAAATCCATTATAGGTATTTTAAAGGCACTCCTTGGTGGTTTTCTTTAAACGATTTTTCTGACTTGTGCAACATTGCACATGATACATGATAATAAATCAAAGGTGGAAAGTTTTTATTGGAAATTACAACTATCACAATATTTGTAATATTAAATGTTACATTCTTCAATAAAAAAATTTCACTTTTGATTTATTATTCCGTGCAATTCTGCACATGTTTCCGTTCTTTAAATTAAAGATAATGACATTTATGTTTTAATAAAAAAAGGTAAAATATGTTTTTGGTCCCTGTAAAATTAACGAGTTTTGTTTTTAGTCCTTATAATTTTTTTTTGTTAAAACATCCTCCCAATTTTTTTTTTCAATTAGTCCCCCCCCCCATAATTAGCGTGTGCCAAGTACTAATGTGACACGTTTTCTTTTTCCTACATGTCAATTATTAATTTTTGGCGGTCTTAAACTGCCAGAAAATTAACTTTGGGCGCCACAAAATCACCACCATTTTTCTCCACTCCCTCTTCTCCCCTTCCCCAAACACCACCCACTCCTTCTTCACCCCCATCGCTGTAACCTACCCCACCCCTCTTTCTCCCTCCAACCAGTGGAGCACCAGTCAACAAATTGGCGTGGACCACACTTGGCCATCATAAACGATGGTTCAAATGCGCTATTTGTGATTTGGAAATGTGCTAGTTGTCGTTGCATGGGAGGCTGGGAGATCACTGGTGATTGAAGAAGTAGAGGTGGCGCCACCTAGGTGAAGTGCGATTGAAGACCTTTGCCACATTGATGTTTACATCTGGGAAGTAAAGGTAATAAAAGATTTACATCACTTGCAATTTCCTTTATTACAAACATAATCAATTTCAACTATGTTGAAGCAGGGGTTTTTATCACTCCAGGGCAGCTTCCTAGCTCCAATGCTCCAACCCGAACACCACTGCTCTAGATTAGTTAATTAAATTAGTTTAAATTAATCAATTAGCTTGGTAAATTTGTTTTTAATAGACTTACTAGCTTGCCTTTTGGAAATAAGCCTAAAATCCATTCACTGTAGCAGATCAACTAAACATTTGTGCTCGGCAAAGATAAACAAAAAGTAATTGGATTCATTGCCAAGAAAACAGAGAGATTTACACATGAACAGGATAAAAGGGAACAAAAAACCCCCTCAATTTGTACAAAATCCAAAATGATCAAAAAGTTTCTCGCCCAATCCCTCTGTGCACGGTATTGGGACCTAGTGAGCACGGTGAACAGGTGAAGCACATCTCGTGGGTCTATTGCGAAATAAAATGGAAGCAACAGAGGTGGAAAGACCTACCACTATTCCAACCTTGACTTGTCCCCTTTTTGGAATTGGACGCCTTGGGATGTTTCTTCCTCCCTTCATCATTCCACTAGCTCTTGAACCTCTCATGTTTTCTCTTTGTTTCTTGTGTTAATTTTTCTCTAGTTGGTGAAGAAAAGAGTAATCAGAAGAAGAAGCTCTTGAATCCAAAGAAAGAAGATGCTTGTGTTGTGCTGAGTTGTGTGTAGGTGGCAGCTCCTGAACCTCTCATCATCATCTATCAAGACCAAGTGCACAATCCAATTTGTTGACTGGTGCCCCACTGGTTGGAGGGGGAAAGAGGGGTGGGTGAGTTACAGCGATGGGGGAGAAGAAGGAATGGATGGTTTTTTGGGGAAGAGGGAGTGAAGAAAAATGGTGGGGGTTTTGTGGCGCCCAAAGTTAATTTTCTGGCGGTTTAAGACCGCCAAAAATTAATAATTGACATGTAGGACAAAGAAAACGTGCCACATCAACACCTGACACAATCTAATTATGGGGAGGGACTAATTATAAACAAAAATGGGAGGATGCTTTAACAAATTTTTTTTAATAAGGACTAAAAGCAAAACTCGCTAATTTTACATGGACCAAAAACATATTTTACCCATAAAAAATGGTAATGTTGAAAAATTATCTCTATTAGTGCTTGGGGATTTGTGTAACAGGCTTTGTTGTAGTTTTATTTAAAGCAGGATACACGGAATTAGATTAAAAGAATATTTGAAGTCATTCCTAAAGCAAAAATGAAGTAAATCAGAGAGTCACAAGAAGGGGAGTTGAATTGTGACCCTTGAAAACTTTTGGTCCAACCTGCAAGTACTTTGAACAACTTACTGATCTCTGCTCAAGGAATGCCTTGGCTATCAGAAGTTCCTTTTAGAATATAGTGGTTAGTGTATAATGCCAACTAAGTAGATTAAAACTATCTTCTTAAAGGCAAGCAAAAATCATAGGGACTGATATCATCAAAATTTATTCTTTCATATAATGTATTTAATGCAGTTACAACTAAGAATAAGGTTTAGAAGAATAATATAATGTTTATGCAGTTATGCAAAAGCAAAACAATGAATCTGTCACTTTAAACCAATCTTCTAAAGGGTCAAATGATTTTGTATTTTAATAAAACTTTCCAGAATAGTTATTTAACCAATAAATAATAATATTATGTGAGAAAAAACTGTTCAGAAGAATAGTATAAAGTTTCTGCAGTTGTGCAGAAGCAAAACATTGAATCTGTCACTTTAAACCAATCTTCTGAAGGGTCAAATGAACTTGAAACTTGATGAAACTTTCCAGATCAGATATTTAAGTAGTAAACAATTAGAATATCAAGTTAGATCTAATTAAAATCATGTTTATAAAGATCTGGTAGTTTGGACCCTAAATTTCAATGTTGAACAATGGACAAATTTCAAGAAATGTGCTTCTGAAGCACCAAATAGTTTCATAATTTGATGAAACTTTCCATATCAGTATTTTAACTGATATGGATTTGATTTATGTGAAACTATTAGTTCAAAAATAGGTTTATCAAAATCTGGTAGTTTGAACCCCAAGTTCCAATGTTGAACAATGATCATCTTTCAAGAAATATGCTTTTGGAGCACCAATCAGTTTCATAATGTAATGAAACTTTCTAGATCAGTATTTTAACTGATATGGATGTAATTTATGTGAAAATATTAGTTTAAAAACAAGTTTATCAAAATCTGGTTTATAGCTTGCTAAATGTTTAAGTTTAAAGTATGAACAATAACTAACCAAGCAATAGATGTATGTGTAGAAAATTAAAGAGAGTAAGGGTAAGAGATATTGCACACATATTTTTATACTAGTTCACCCTCATAATCCTTGGGCTACATCCAGTACCTACACCTGTAGGATTTTCCACTATATCAACCTTGATACAATGACTTCTTGGGTGCACCTCACCACTAGTATTATTCTGCAGCCTCTTCAGGCTCAAACAACTAATTTCTACAAATAGCAGAGCACACCTCACCATTGCAGACTCAAACTAACTATCTCTCAAGGCTTCACACCTACTGCAGCTTCTTCTGCAGAAAGTACAGACTCAAAATACCTTGCAGATTTCCTTCTGCATGAGTTACACCACTTTTCAGCTCACTGCACCAGTGCAGAAGCTCATAGCAGCAATTATACACTCTCTCAAGAGACGCTAACACTCTCAAAGCACTCTTGAGAGTTTACAGAAGATGTATTTGCTGAGAATATAGAAAATAGGCTCAAAACTACTACAAATTAAGCACAATAGCAAAAGGTTGAGCCATCTCTCTCTTACTAAACTTTTTAGAGCAGAATCTGAGAAAATGTGAAGAGTGAGAAAGTCTCCAGAAGATGGATTTGTAAATCTAAGCCCGGATGCTTCTTCTAGAGAGAGGTGTATCTTCAAATGTGGGAGAACACCTCCTTTTATAGGAATAATGGGCAGCTAGCCGTTGGAGAGGTTCCTTGCACCTCCAGCTAACTCCTCATGACAAGTCTCCATCATGCAGCAGTTGTCACAGGCAGGTACAACTGTCTCCTTTGACTGGTCGCATCTTCCGGGGCCTATCTTCTGCAGAATGTGAAGTTTGTGGATTCTGTAGCAGTTCTTTTTGTAAGCATACTGAGGTTATTAAATGGATTGATATAAGTTATTTCAAGTGTATTTGATTCAACTGCATCCTCAGAAATGAAAAAAATTGAGTTTACTGCATTCTGCTTCTTCTGTAACTTTCCTGACAGCATGTTTCTTTTTCTGGAACTTCAAATATGCTTGTAAAAGCTTCCAATCTTTTATCCTTGCTTTATTTGCATTAGCAACACTTGGAATGAATATGCTTGAATTGCTTAAGTGATCTTTCACATTCAGAAGGTGTCCAATTTCATGAAAAACTCCTTCTCATGCTTCTAGTGGTCTTGAATGATCCTTCCAAAGCTTCAACTTTGCTTCTGAAGCTTGATACAACTCAGTTTAATATTCATGGGATCTTAGATGAACTGTCTTGACCTTCTTGAAGCTAAGAAGCTACTTCTTTGAACTTGTTTCATCACTTTTGGCATGAAAGCACTATGTAACATGCTTCTGGACACATGTTCTGATGTTAAATGATGTTTTTGATCTTTACACCTTCCTTCTGTAACTTTTCTTGTATTCTTTCAAGCATTCTCATGTGAAAGCATTAGTACCAAAGTATTCAGAACACTTAGAATATTGTTGTGAAAGTTTGTTGTCATTAAAACCTTTTCTCAAAGGGTCTTGGACCTTACAATCTCCCCCTTTTTTATGATGACAAACTTTCATGAACAAATTCTAAGTTTTCTGAATGAGGGAAATAATAATCAAGTGAGTTAATAATAGAATTAAATCTCCCCCTGAATTTATGCCATTTATAACATTCAAATAACAAAAATGAGATTTAACAATAAAGAATTATTTCTCCCCCTAAATTTGTGCCATTTGTTATGACTGAATCTTTATATTCTTCTCCCCCTTTTGTCATCCATCAAAATGGGCATGAAAATGATAGGAGGGAATAAGTTCTCATCATTATCTATCCTAGGCTACTTAGAATGTGAGGGATGATCTAAATAAGATCAAATGGCAGCCATCTATATGTCTTAAGATGGTTGGAAGTAAGTTAAAGGCATTGGTATAGAACATGATAAGCACTTGCTAGTAACACAAATGTGTTAAACCAGAATTGATACTACACAATTCTTACTTCCTTCTCTTGCATATTACACGATCTTAAGCTAAATTTTCTCATTAGTAAGATGTTGAAGATAAGATCCCTTTATCCAAACTAAGTTGAATCATCAAGAATAGGGGCTTGGACCTTATCATAAGATAATGGGATATAAGAATAGAAGAGGTATGGAATTGGTTTACCATATTAGTTCCAAAGTTTGCCTATGGAGGCTCTATCTTTTTCCAATGTAACCTCTTTCTTTTTCTTCTTTCACTTTATCACCCCATGAGAAGCACTTGCTACAGATTCTTCCATGCAAAGAATAAATGATCTTATTCCTTTTCTCACACAGATTTCAAACTAGAAACTTATTGCAGAACCTTCTGCAGAAGATCTAGTAACCCAGAATACTGCAAGTACCTTCTGCAGATTCTGTTGAACCAAATCTCAGCAGATATTTTGTGAAATATGTCATATTGAAGACATGTACATATTCATGAATATACCCATGGGTGAGTAACATTGAGTATCCCTTGATATCCTTCATAAGATATTGATCATCACTCATAAACTTAGAAGTTGCAGCAAAAATGCTTTCACTAATCTTGGATACATAGGCTCCTATATTTTAAAGAATTTGAGTCATCCTAATCTTTCTAAGAGAACATATGCACCCCAATCTTCTCTTATGAGTGGTTTAGGAGTTCTAGTAGAAAAGATTTTTTTACCGGAATAGTTGTAACAAGGACAACTCTAATTGGTAAACTTTGATGAACATGAGTAGCTACAAATTTTCTGCCATTTCATCCTATAGCTTTGATCCTCGTGACAATAATAGGAATGATACAAGGAATTGGAAAAAATAAGTAATGTTGTGAAAGAGATTTGAATATATGAAGGAAACAACCTATCTTTCACTTTGGATTATAGCTACTATTTATAGTGAGTAAAAATGAAGGCAACAACTCCCTCTTAGGCTTTGAGGAATGTGAGAATATCATCAATAGAAAGAATTCCATCTCTCTTTACTCTCTCTTCAAAAGCATGATTTTTTTCTTCTAGATGGGAAGTTCATCTTCTAAGTGTTCTAGATTAGGTAAAGAAGGCTCATGTTGAACTTAGAACACAACAATTATGCATTTGATCTTTAATGAATCTTTATCTTTCTTCTAGAAGATGCTTAGAAAAGATATCAGCAAGTTAAGACTTTGTCTCAACATATTTCAGTTCAATGTCATGCTTATGACCATGATCTTTAATAAAATAATACTTGTTGTCAATATGTTTTGATCTAAAGTGATGCATGGGATTGATAGATAGGTTCATAGAACTTTCATCATCACATAAGATTGGGATTTCAGTGTACCTTAGAGAGTAGTCCTCCATTTAATGCTTAAACCCAACCTTTGTGAATATCTTACTGTTGATGTATATTTTGCTTCTACAATGGATAGGGCAATAGTATTTTGCTTGCCATGATAAGAGAGATTAACCAAGAATTTGGCATTCACCGTTTGTGCCTTTTCTCTCAATCCTAACTCCAGCAAAATCAACATCATAGAATCCTACAAGATCAAAGCTTGTTCTTTCTTGTACCAAAGGCCAAGATTAGTAGCTCAAACAAGGAATCTAAATATTTCATTTTATAGATATGACATGAAATTCTTTTAGGAGAAGATAGAAACCTTGCACATAATTCAATTGAAAATGCAATAGCTTGCCTACTTGTTTTTTAAGAATAATAAGGAAGCAATCATACCTTTGTATTCCTTTTTAGAAACAAACTTACCATATTCATCTTTATCATGCAAAGTAGATCAATGCATTGGTTTGTCCATTGGCTTAGCTCCATCCATCTTGAATCTTATGAGAAGATCTCTTGGAGGGATTGATTTTTAGAAGGGGAATTATTGTCCACACTTTGTTCTTTTCAAAATGTTCAAATTCTTCTTCAAATGTATCTCCAATGATTTGATCATTAGGGTGAGCATTAACTCTGGTTTCCAGCTCCTAAGTATGGATGGATCATTGGAAGCTGGTTGAATATTCCCCATTCTGTTTTATCATAATTTAGAATCAGAATTTGCATTCTTGTGTTTCTGCTCCTTCTTCTGATCAGTTTCCGATCCTTCTTCTGATCATCTTTTGTTTCATGACTTCTGCTTCTGAAGTCAGTTTTATCCTTCTGGTTTAGATTTAGTTGTTCTATTTCATTTTCTAAACCTGCGGTTCTTTCTTTCTCAAGAGAAGCATTAGATTCAAAGAGCAACAACATGCATACTTTCCTCAATCAGTTTGATTTCTAAAGGCATTTGAAGTTAGTGAATATCCATGATAGACCGCCTTATTAGATTTTGAATCAAACTTACCAATATAGCATTCACATCCAAATGTATGCAAGTATGAAATATTTAGTTTTCTACATTTCCACAATTTATATAGAGTCTTGTTTCACATGCTTCTAATAGTGACTATATTCAAATTATAACATGAAATGTTTACAACTTTATCCCAAAAATATTTTTAACACAATAGTCATTTAAAATGGTTCTAGCCATCTCTTGTAGTTTCCTATTCTTTCTTTTCACAACTCCATTCTGTTATAGAGTTCCATGGCATGAAAAGTTGTGAGAAATGTCATTTTCATCAAAGAGGTCTTTGAATAAGGAGTTTTTAAACTTCCCTTTATGATCACAACTCACAGAAGCAATACTGGATCATTTTCCAGTTTCGACATTCTTGCAGAAGCTTCTAAAAGACTCATCCTTTGTGATTAAAACTAATGAGTAGTTTATCAAAGTCCCATCTTGAAAAGTCTTTTGAAATAAGAGATGATATTTTATCGCAGCAAACATCACACAGATTTTCTAAGCCCATAAGAAATCATCTCATTTAAGACAATATATTCAAAGATGTTCTAATTAGCAAGTTACTGCTCTAAATCATGAAAACCTCATTTACTCATGTACTGCAAACTGCATCTGTGAATCATTTTCAAATCACATAAGTATGAGATTTCACCATAATAAACTAGAGATCTCAAGCTTTCTAACAAGACAAAGATCATGCAATTTGGATTTTCCTATCCCAAGATATGATGCATTTAAGTTGACTGGTTTATCACAAAGTGCAGAATGAGACAGTTCTATTTTTTATGCACTGATACAAATCCATGCAACCAAAATCTTAGATACTTAATGGGATTAAACTATTAAGTATTATCTTTCAAATCCAACTCGTTTCACTTGAAAAAGATTTTCCTTGCTCAAGTTATAAACATCCAAAAATAGTAGGCTCAAATATGATCATATAACAGAACAACCTACTTTAATGACTTACTGGGAATTATTTAGATGTTCTAAAATTCTGAAACTTTCCAGTATGACAATAATATAAATCAATTTTCCAATGAAATTGGTTTCATTCAGCCTTTTCACGTTGACCAACAGTGGACCGAGTTGAGTGTCTTTGACTGTCCTTCCAATCAGCTAAAAGTGTGTTATCAGAATATATAATGAGATAAATCCACTTTTTTGCCTGGGAAGATAAGTTGATTCCTGGCCTTCCATATACTCCATAAAGTCACTGCAACTAGTTCGCATTGCTCTTTATCCAAGCTAGTTACTAAATTTTGCCACCAAGTATGTAGAGTAATACTTTTGTCTTGCACTCTTAAATTTAGACCACTCATAAACCATATAGCACGCACTTGATGACAATGCAGGAAGATATGGTCAACAGTCTCAATAGCCTCAGTATCACACGATGGACAAAGACTATTGGTTTCGATTCCTCGCCTACGTAAATTAGCTATACATGGAATAGCTTTATGAAGCAGATGGTGTAAAAAATGCTTCACTTTTCCAGGCACACCTATCTTCCAGATAAAAGGCAAATTCTTCATAATGAATGATGAACTGGATTCTGATTCTGATCTTTTTTCTGAAAGTATATGATAAGCAGAGCGCACCAAGTAAACCCCACCCTTTGAATGCCTCCAAAACAACATGTCCCCCATGTTCGACCAAGAGATAGGAATTTGAGAAATAGATTTTTCTTCCACCGGATGGAAAATTGAGTTTAACAAATCTGTGTTCCACCTTTTACTATTTGGAGAGAAAAAAAGGTCTGCAGTTGTATCAAGTGGAAGGATTTTTGGTTTAGAAAGCACCTTTCCAGTGTGGGAACCAAGTAACCAGTTATCCCCCCAAATTGTATGCGAGATCCATCTCCAATCACCCATTTTGTTCCATCATTTAAAATATCTTTCGTACCAAAGATGCTGCGCCAAGCATAGCTTGGTTGGTAACCTAGATTTGCACTGAAAATAGAACCACGAGGAAAATATCTAGATTTATATATCTTATACAGGAGAGTATCTTCATTTGTAACAGGCTTTGTTGACCACACATCTACGTGCTTGTTTGGTTAGCAATTAAATACACTGTAAAATCAATTCCACCGAATTGATTTTAAATCATTTTCATTTAATAAACTTCGTAAAACGTGCATAATTTATTTTAACACTGATTTTGAAATCAATTATATTCCATTGTAAATCAAACATGCACTAAATCAATGTGATTTTTTTCTCTCATATAGATTGTGAATAATTGACTATTAAGAAAATTTAATTATAAAAAAATTGATGTGAGACTTAAATATACTATACTGAATTCCATATTACAAACACCCATATGATTCGGTCAAGCTCTCACGGCAGTGGAATAAACCAAGTACTACGTACTGTAGTATAAACTAGTTGCATTTGAGCACATTTGAAAATTTGCAATTCAAGTTATTAACATTGTTTTAGTTTAATCTTCAAGCAACGATCCTGTCTTGAAACGGGGGTCATGTGCCGAAAGTAACTTTTTGACCAAAACAATATCGGTTTTTCAAAATTTTAAAATATGAATCGCATTATTTTTTAAATGTGAAAAAAAAATCTTGTTTTGATCAATGCGTATTGCGTAATATATAATCACTTTCATAGGAGCTTCAAACACGCGAGCATACATCTTTTGTTTATAAGTTTATTGGACACCCATTTATTTGTCAGGATGAGGGAAACTCGGAGAGCGAGAGAGGAGACCATGCCCTCATCCACATTCAAAGTTTCCATCCTCCCCTGCTCCTTGTTTATAAATTATTTAAATGTTTTTAAATCATAAATTTAAAAAATTGAGTTATTTTGAAAAATTAAAATAAGTAATTATAAAAGCAAATGTTATATAGAATCCATTTGGTTTACATTAGAAATGAATGATTGAGATAGATGATGCATGCTTTATAAAATACGTTGAACGGAAGTAATTCAAAATCAATTTTCAAAACCATAATTTTGTTCCATTATAATTTAAAAACAAACACGCTAAAATAAGTATAACATACAAATTATAGTTTACAGTTTTGGTCCCCTTCTTACAACATACAAATTACAGTTCCAATAACACTTCAATTAAGGAAGCCTAATTTTCTTAGTATCTGTCACTGGTCACTTCTATTCTTCTATTGACAATAACTTATTAAACCCATGGTAGATAAACTTGTGTATTTGAATTGTTTTTTTTTTCACAGCAAAAAATAGTTTATTTATTTCAAAAAATTATTTTAAAATGAAGTTTGTCAAATGCCATTTTAATTCCAAAATTAAATTTGATAAATGTTTTTCCATGAATTATAATATCTCAATATTGATGTATGTTGAAGCTTTTCCTCACATTATACTTTTATTCAATATAAAAGTAATTTTGTCACACAATAGATAAAGTATATATAAAGGGATAATTATGAAGGGGTGTACAAAATTTAACTTGATCCGATAAGTTAATTGGTCTAATTTCTAAGATCTATTCTAGTTCTTGTTCATGACTTGAGTAACAATTATTTAGGACATTAGGTGTACTAACTTGAGAAACAATTGGAGCACAATCACATGGCAACCCACGTACTATTGGAGCACAATGACATGGTAATTAGAGTTCTTATTTTTAAGCACCAAATGCTTAAATAAACAACTCATTATTATGGGTTCTTATAGAAAAATTAGGAAAAATAATGAATGTATGGTAGATTGTGAAGTCCATTCAAGAGTTCTTATAGAATTGTTTAAATTATAAAAAGTAAAATAAGATGATATGTAAGTATAGGATCCAAAGAAAAATTATTAAAATAAACAATAAATAACTCTTGTGAATTGTTCAATTGAAGATGATTTTAGTAGCCCATTTGAATAAGATTCAAGCAGTGTCATTAACTTCCCAAAGCACATTTTACAAGTGAAATTATTTTCCCTCTTCCTCCAAAACCAGATTTCCGATAAAAAAATCTAATGCAAATAGGCTATAAATATAAAAGTACACTGATTTGAAATTTATATAAAATGAAAATTTTAAACATCAGGCAGAATTAAGTTATAAATTTTATATTTTTTATATTATACATAAATTATTAAAACCAAATTAATTTTTTAATTTTATGATTAATTCACAGCAATTTTTTTTAAAAAAATATATGCATGAAAACCGGGCTCAATTAGATGACTATTTTCGGGGAGTTGCTTTTAGAACCCTTTTTTGCTATTCGCATCCCCCATTTCCAGGGCATGTTGGGTCCGGACCACTCTGGCTTGGTAGTTGATTTTAGCACTCCCTTTTTGCTCTTCACATCCCTCTCCTCATTTTTGAATTTTCCCCTAAATCACCCTCTTCCCATCACCCATCACCCATCACCTTTCCCCCATTCTACCGTCACCTCCTCTCAATTCACCTCTACCCCCTTAAACCTTTCCTCACCGCCACCTTACTCACATTTTTTTCTTTTCTTTTCTTTTTCCAGAAATTAATTTAAAAAAAAACTTTCGGAAGTTAATTTATAGTAAAAATACTTCCATATATTAAATTTCAGATAAAAAGGTTTCAAGATATCAATTTTCATAAAAATTCTGGAAATGTATTTTTTTTACTAAATTTTCAAATTTTAGACATGAAAAAAATTTTGTGTCTAAAATCTGTGTTTAAATTTGTTAGAGACAAAGGAATTTTGATTTTTGTTTTATCTGTCTCTAATAGGATTAGAGACAAAAAAAAAATTTCGTCTCTAAAAGTTGAAAATTTATAAAAATATATTACACTTCCTAAATTAATGTCTGGAAGCATTTTTCTGGAAATTTTCAGAAATTAATATTCGAAAATCATTTTATCATTTACTCCCTCCGTTTTTAACTAACATTTTAGGGTCTTAAATTTATTTTTAAATAAGTGTCGTTTTCAGATACATGAACAATAATATATGAAAAATGCTAGGAACACACTCTTTTGAACACTCACTCTAACACACTCCATGTGATTGGTTAAAATTCACATGGGTCCCACCACTTGGGAGTGGGACCCACGAATTTGGTGGGACCCTTGTGAATTTTAACCAATCACATGGAGTGTGTTTGAGAGAGTGTTCAAAAGAGTGTGTTGTTAGCACTCCTCATAATATATTGTTATTTTTCCAATTGTATCCCTATCTTAATCTGATTCTTTTTATTTTAAATATTGATTATAAAATTATATCATAAATATTATAAATGTTTAAAATTTTAATAAATGCATTTTTTTTTATATTTCTAACTAGAAATTGATGATAAGAGGTAAACAATGTGAATATGAACACATGGTATTTATGCATAACTATTAAAAAAAGAAATATTTTAATATATTAATAACAAAAAGAAAAATGACATCTTTAAAAATAAATTGACCTAAAAAAATATAATTATTACATTTTTCAGTGTTTATGTAAAAATCTTAATGCTATGTTGGGTGAGAGTAGGGAAATAGAGAAAAAAGAAATGAATAGAAGAGAAGTGGGAAGAAGAGAAAGCATGGTGAAATTAATGTCGGGATAAAAGGTAGGATTGGAAATGGGAAAGTCACGTGCGAAAAGAAAAAGGGGTAGCGAAAAGCAAATCGCCTCCTGCTTGTGGAGTGTTACAGTTACACGAGACGCCGTTCTCCAGTCCAGGCAAGCGCCAAGCGGGAAAGCTCGAGAAAGAAAACTTTTAGGCGGTGACGCTGTGAATTGTCACCGTCTTGGAGCGTAGCATCGCCCTCCCTCGTCCGTGCTTTTCTTCCGCATACACTATCGCATCAAATCAACGCCGAAGCCTACAATTGTTCATTGGTGTTTCGTTTCGTTTCGTTTCGTTTCTGGACTGGGTGAGTCTGGGTGCACTGCACTCTCCTCCAATGGAGCGGCTAGCTCGGGCGTGGCGTTTGCGTTCTCGTTCATTTCTCTCTCTCCAAACCCTAACTTCTCATTCCCCACGCCGCCTTCCCCCTTCTCTCTATCCCGGTACCTTCATCTTTCTCCCTAACACTTCAATGTGCTTCGCTGCTTTTTAATTTCTTATTTGTTTAGCACTTTGAAGGTTTCCTGTGAATTTCAGTTGCGAATGATTAATTATTATTGATATTGTGTAGAATCTGCCGCAGCACCTGCTTGGTCCACTACCTCCGTCGCTTTGAGTTCCAGAGTTTCGCGTCAGGATCCGGGTCCATATTCTTTGCTTTCACCTGTGTTGGCTGGTATTTTTGGAATTGGAGTGGCGCAAACGGCATATGCGGACAATGCTAATGAGGATGTGCAAGAAATGGCTAAGAAAGAACGCCAGCGAATTGAGGACTTGCTTAGGAGCAGGGGGGTTCCACATGGTTCTTATCCTCGCTTCACTGTTGCTGTTAAAGGCCAGAAGGTTAGGCTTGTTATTGCACTTTGTTTGCCTAATGCCATCTTAGATGTTAGTTTGAGCCTTTGAGGTGATGGTTTGTTTGGGAAGGTATTCCTGTAATCTAGAAAAGGAGGCTAAGCTGAAAAAGAACAAGAGTCTCCCTCTCCCCCTTTTAATGTGGAAATAGATAAGTATAGTAGTGAACAAATTTTACCTTCCAGTTTCACTTCAATGCTTTTAGAACTGCTTATATCTGTTTAAGCATTAAGCCCATCACGCTTCTGTAGCAGGGTCTAATCTGAATACAAGGCAAAATTATTTGCCAATCTGTCTCTTTTCAAAATGATATATTTTGGATTCCACCAAGATTATAATTATATTCTTCATGTATTAGTTTTTAACTTCACGTGTGACATGGTTCAACTTCAACCTCTCTTGTTCTTCTATAATACTGACTTGGGCGTATTCTGTTCATTTTAAAAAAGACATAATTTTCAATTATCATGTGCTAGTTTTGACAATATGCTGCTGTTCTTCTACTGCAATGGAAGTCAAACTGTATCTGATGGTGGAATTACAATTATAGGTCAGTATTAAGTTTCAAATTCCTCCTGGTTGTGAAGTTTCACAACTTATTGCAAATCTTACTGCACATCTTGGACTGAAAGCTGAAGACCATGGCGGTGGTTCAGATATGGTATTGCGTGCTTGGGACAGGTGCTTCATTCTCAATTTCTGTGATTTAGAATTTTAGAGAATGTTAGTGTGCATGTTTATGGCTTATGATAAAAAAGTTGTTTTCTCCTTACTCCTTTACAGTAGCTATGTACTCACTTTAGTTAAAATCCTCAATGTTGCTTGTGACCTATCCACAGCACAGTTGCTTGGCAACTTACCCTTACTCATCCATCAAAGCAAAAACATATTCAAGAGAACGATGATCCATCTTCAACAGATATAAATGGACATGATAGAGATTTATGTGTACTTATCTTTCATTCTCTCATTGGCTCAGATAAAGCTGTAAGCATTTAATTTGCATTTTTCTTAATTTGCTCTTCATATTATTTTGCTTTTGTGCATTGGGAAAAAAAAGTGGTCGTCACTCATTAGAAATTTATCTTCTCTGGTCAATATTGCAGGAAATTGAATTTATTAAGCGAGGGAACTTGAGTCCAGAAGAGCGTGACGCTTTCATCTCTGTTTTACAATTAGCTGGTAACAAGTTGGGACAAAGAAACACCATGGAAAGAAAGCCAAGGGAAGAGACTGAACAGGTGCCGTCTGTAGATAAATCTATTTCTAGTCTTGAGGCCATGGGAGTAAGAATTTATGGACTCAATGAACCCATAGGTATGTCAAATGGTGAGATATCATGGGACAACATCGCCGGATATGAGCATCAAAAACGGTATGTAAATCTGGAATTTGGTCTCTTTTTCTGACTAGCTAAGTGTTCTATTCTTTTGGAAAGCATTGTTTCTAATGAAGATTTTCAATTTTGTGGTTTTGATACCTGCATTGCAAGTGGATCAACTAAGATAGACATGTGATTCATCTTTTTTTCCAATTGCTCCTGGAAATTATATAGCCTGATGTGTCCTCGCCTCCTCGGTTGTTCATTATGTGTCATATTTCAGCAAAACTTGTTAGGTCACAACATATTTTTTGTTAACTGACGCACAGTTACTGCCTAGTGTATGTTTGGTTTAGCGTTGAAAATTGTCAAACTCAAGTTTGGATTACTCAACACAACTATTTCTAGCGTTGGAAACGTGAGTTTACCACGTTCCAACACTAAACCAAACATGCTAGTCTATGTAATGATTTGATACTTCATACTAGTATTTGAAGAGAAAGAGATTTGTCAGTCATTCTCAACAAATTTGATTATGGCCCAGTTTGGATTAACTTTTAGCTTACAAGGGTTTTTCAACTGGGATAAGTGTTTGAATTCAAACTTATAGAAAAAGTCCTTTTAAGTTTATAGGTGTTAATGGAAAAGTTAGAGAAGAGAGCTTCTAAAAAAGTTGAGTTGTGGAGACTATTTTCAACTTATGAAAGAAGTTGATTTCATTTTATTTTCTTCTCCTTCATGTTCTTCTACTAAAGTTTATTTAAACTGGCTCTCTAATGCTTAGTCTGATCTCTATATTTTATTAGAGAATTGCAACACTTCAATTCTTTTTTCCTTTTTCCTTTCTGTATTGTGTTAACTAATAACACCTTTGTATTATCTCTTGACATGTGTGGTCAACTATGGATGTCATTTTTAATATGTGCGAAATCACTTTGAAATTTGAATTACTTAATTTTTAAATGCATATTTTGTAGTGTAATAGAAGATACAATACTATTGGCTTTGCATAGTCCTGAAGTTTATGATGATATTGCTCGAGGGACTCGTCATAAGTTTGAGTCAAACAGACCTCGAGCTGTGCTGTTTGAAGGGCCACCAGGTTTGTCATTATGGCCTCTTTTTATATGTTTTTGTATAATTAGGTAATTTGAAGCATTTAGGGTTTGTTTAGTTAGGATAAATTTTCTTTTTCCTGTTTTGCCTTTTAATTTCATTCTATAAAAGAAAGACTGAACTTTTCACAAAAAAAAAGGAAGGGAAAAAAATCTGTTCAGTAAGAATTATTGTCATGTAAAGGAAACCGTGTTATCCAAGTGTGAACTTGGAAAACAACCATCAACTTTGATATTAAGAAGAAATTCTTTCTTTTCCAACAACTTGAATTTGAAGTGGCTACATGGTTTGTACATAAATACAACATGAATTTATTTTATTTATGTACATTTTGGCATATCAAGTATACCTATGATCTTCAAACTATTATTTCTTGTATTGTATTCTAGGCATTGAGTAGGAGGAAGTAACACTTTTTTTTATAAGAAACTGCATCTGTTGAACTGTTTTCCTATGAAGTTGGAATCTCAATTTAGTGAGAAGAAAGTTACTATGATGATAGAACAGCATTTAGTTTTCATTCTTCAAGTTATACACGATGTTTGATGGCACATTTTATGGTTTCAGGTACAGGGAAAACTTCCTGTGCTCGTGTTATTGCCAATCAAGCGGTATGCTGCTTTTAAATCTTTTACAGCTGAACCCCTTAGCATTATCGTTGCACTAGTTTCTGAATATCCTGCCCTGTCCTTAACCAAGGAAGAAAAATGATAATCTAAGGCTGTCCTTGACACATTTATTCAAGGAGCTTATGTATGATATGAAATTTTTAGGGACAATGGATATGTTCTTGGTGCATGTTCCGGTTTTTTGTTAAGCTGTCACTTATCAGGAAGTAAGGTCTTCTGTTTTTCATGGGGAAAACTGGATCATGTATTGACTTATTGGTGATTGCTTTGTATTTTACTTTTGGCCATACAGAAATGTTGTTTTATATCTTCCACAGCTATGCTCTAAGAATGTTATTGTGATCACGGTTAATACATGTAAGGAAGTTTAGGTGCTTCTAGAATTGGCTTTTGCGTTGCCTTAAAATTTTTTGCTTTGGATCGGGAATTTATCACTTTTACATGCAATTGCCTTTGCAATTTGTACTTGTGCTTGCAAGGGGGAGGAAATGGTGGGTGGATGTTGTCAAACTGGAACCATCATCTTTTTCATGACTACAATAGGCTTAATATGTGAATATCCTTCATTTTTTGGGGCATTGTGAGGGAGCTGGCTTGCCAGGTGGACTTCTGGGCAAGGGAAAGGGGGTTGGGATCAAATCCCATGCTTCCTCCTTTAGTGGTGTGGGGAACATCATGTGGGCTAGAGCTCTCAAGCATGTAAAGTACCATTCCATAGCTATGTAAACAGTGATTATGTATCTTTGTCTGCTAGTTTGGATATGCTTAGGAGTTTGGTTCAATAATCAATACAGTCTTCCTAGTATGCCTTCTATATAGTAGAGATTATATACAGTAATCAACATACAACTTGACTTGGCAGGGTGTCCCTTTGCTATATGTGCCACTTGAGGCAGTAATGTCTGAATTCTACGGTAAAAGTGAACGCCTTCTAGGGAAAGTGTTTTCACTTGCAAATGATCTTCCTAACGGAGCTATAATATTTCTGGATGAGGTAATGAAACAATAAATGTTGATAAGGAGTTGCTATGTGCCTCTTACTAATTTTCTATTTTGATTTCTTTACATATTGTTTGTGTTCTTTTTGAGATACAGATTGATTCTTTTGCTGCTGCTCGTGATAGTGAAATGCATGAGGCTACACGCAGAATATTGTCAGTATTATTGCGACAGGTTAATCTTGTTGCTTACTACTTTATGATATACATAATGGCTTGTTGTATATCTTTATGTTTATTGAACTTGTATGCTAGAGTTTTATTTTGTGGTGGGAGTTGGTAGGCTTAATTTTAACTTGCAAGTTCTTATTTAGCATCATAAGTACTTATCAAGGTCATTCACTTGTTTGCATTAGTTTATGAGATGATTTGGATTTTGATAGAGCTCAGCTGTGTTGATTGATTTAGTATCCAACTTCATCTAGTAGATTTAGTTTTGATTGTTGTTGTTTGGATTAATTTATGTTAATATTTATATTTTTATTTTACTGGATCCAAGTAAGCTATGGACTTATTTTCTTAATATGGTAATCAGCTTTTGATAACTGATAAGAGGTATATATCCTTGTTATATAAACTCTTGTATCAATAACTCATCCTAACTATATTAGACATGCCTGGAAATTTAAATTTTTATGGAATTTGACTGACGAATGGAACAAATTTTGCAGATAGATGGCTTTGAGCAGGATAAGAAAGTGGTTGTCATTGCTGCCACAAATAGAAAGGAAGACCTTGATCCTGCATTAATTAGGTGAGCTTAATCCAAATTGCTTTATAACTTGCGAAGTTTACGCAGTCAATCATGGAGGAATCTTATCCTAACTGTTGTTTCTTTCTTCTTGTAGTCGTTTTGATACTATGATCACATTTGACTTTCCTGATCATCATACTCGTCAGGAAATAGCATCCAAATATGCAAAGCACCTGTCCAAAGCCGAACTTGATGAAGTTGCAAGAGTTACAGAAGAGTAAGTTTGACTAACTATTGAGCTCCCCACCAGAGTTATCGCTTACAGGTTGGTGGATAGTGAAAGCAAGAAGGTTTGATGAGAGAAGTACATAATAGACGTATTCACCTTCTTATTTTGACTCCTACCAACAATGGCACATTCTTAATCTTAATATTGAATATTAATAACCAGACCTGAGCCTTTTTTCATGACCTCAAGTCCTCGACTTGCTACGGTTAAGTTACAATCATATAAATTGTTTGCACTATCTTTTTTCCCCGGTTCCTTTCATGTTCATCGATTCTTATTGTTTCAGTATGTCTGGAAGAGATATTAGAGATGTTTGTCTGCAAGCAGAACGATCCTGGGCATCAAAGGTAAGTTATTTATTTATTTTTTCTATTTCTACTCTGTCGTAGTATTCTGTGATATTAAATATCAAAAGCATCTATTCATGGTTGGACAGATTATTCGAGGACAAGTATCTAAAGATGGCGAACAAGCGACCCTTCCACCTTTGCAAGAATATATAGTATGTGCCACAAATCGACGGGAAACGCTGCTTAGTGCTGCTGCAGATAGGAAGTTCCGCAGTTCATTCCGCCGCAGGATAATAAGTGACTGAAACCTTGTTTGACAATGTACAAACACTTCTCTTGTGTTTATACATATAGAATAATCATAAATCCTCATACTTTTTCTTCCTATAAATTGTCAAGATTTAAATGATATGGGTGTCCTGACTCGAGCAGGATTGTCTCCCGTGAAATATATGATTTAAACCAAAAAAATCCTCAAGTTTTAAATACTTTCTCTATTTTTAAGATATTAAATACATTTATTCTTTCATTTAACACTTATTTTATACAGTAGGAGGAGGATTTGTAAGAGAAAGAAGTAGGGGATTTAGTATTACTCTAGAATTTTTCTCTTGAAATAACAAAGCTTAAAAAATTTTCCGCAAAAAAAGCCAATTTAAACTTTGTTTTTTTTTATCAAGAGAACATTCATTGAACAATGAATGTTCAACGGTACTTACAAAGCTTAAGGATGCTAAATATAGAGTATTACTGCAGCAGTGCACTACAGACCTAAACAACAAATCGAGCATGCATACTCGGTCAATCTAAACAATTTAGCAGTCCTAATAATAACAACAAAACAAATCAGTCTCCTATTACAAAAATTCTGAAACAGCATGAACATTTCTTCTTTTTTTTTTAATTCCTTCCGGATCAGCACATGTTTAACATCAACTCCAAGCAAAAATTCACAACATTAACCGCAGTCAATCTGAGTAAAGTGGTGCTGCAAAATCGAGCTCTATGGTGGAAATGCATAGAAGGCAACAAGACTGAGTAAAACAATGTTGCAAGATGATAACTCTAACAGAATCTTGCAAAGGAGGAGGTGGTGGCTAGAAGGGAGAAGGGAGAGGTGGTGGTGGTGGTGGTGGTGGTGGATGGAGAAAGGAGAAGAAAATACAGAAAACAAAACAGAAAAAACAAAATATAAAAACTCTCACTAAAGAGAGAGAAAAACTCACCTTTTGTGTGAAGGAAACCCTCCTATAGAGGGAGGAGCTCCTCCCATGGAGGGGAAGAGCCCCAAAAGGGGATGAAAACTTTGTCGTGGCGCTGGATAGCTTTTGTTTAAGTCACCTAATCTTTATAGTAGCATGTCAAGCAATGGAAGTTTTTTCTTTGGACATAATAAAAAAATATGAATGGTCCATTTGTTTTAAAGTTGACTAGAATGATTTTAGTAGAATTATTAAGTTAGAAAAAAAATAATTTTGAAAGAATGTATCTTGGTAGAATGATTTGTGTTTGGGAGCAATATTGCAAAAGAGAAAAATGCTAGCAATACAATACACTCTCTAGTACTCTTCCCCACACACTACCTTGATTGGTTGAAAGTTATTTAAATTTCACTATATTAAGAGTGAGACTTGCATAATTTTATAAGACACATGCATTTTAACCAATTATATTAGTGTGTTGATTGCACTCCTCAAATTACCTTTTGAAAGAAAGAATTTTATTTGGATGGTAAGATAACATTATTTTTGAAGTGTACACTTTTAGTTATATTTTGTAGGATGCACACCTTGAATTGAAGTTTTTCTCAAAAAATAAATAAATAAAAAGTTTCACTTTTCACTTCAATTTGTCGTAAATTTAATTTTTCTCAAGGAAAATCACCACCCAAACAACTTAACTACCGCACAGTCATTGCACAAAAATAGATGAATTTATTTCAATTATGATGGTGTTTATGATTTTGTTTTGCTTAAATTTTTCTTTTTATTTTAAAAAAGAAGAATCAAATCCATGCTGTGTTAAATACTCGGAGGGAGATCTTTGTCGCTCATAGAGGTCCTACCCGGCTCAACAGGATTGCCTCCCGTGGAGGATACTTGTGGTCTTGCACCAAAAAAATTCATGCTTTTTGTGCGTTTTGTTTCGTTCGTGACATACCATTGTTTTTTTGTCTTTATATTCATTAAATAATATAACAATGTATAATTTTCTTAAATTTATGGATTAAACTCTAAATTAAATTATATTTACTTTATTGATGTCATGTATATGTATTATGAATTTAAATAAGGATAAGGGTGTGGGGTTTATGTTATATTAATTGCTTTTGCAAACTACAAAATGATTATTATATTTATATTCATATTCATATAACTGAACTAAAAATCATAATTTTTATATTAATATTTGAGACACATTTTTATTATTTTTTACTTTAAGAAAATGACTGTTGTTACTTTTGTTTTCAATTGATTTTTTTTGTTAAACAACTCTTCAATAAATTTTAAAGTGTTATTATTATGGTTATGAAAATCGGACCGAACTTGCTAGTCAAACCGGAAAACCGGTGAATCGATCATGTGTTCGGTCCAAATAAATCATAGAACCGTTCAGGGATAAAACCGGTCAAGCACAAGTTAAATCGGTGAAAAATGGTGTCAAAAAAACCGGCTGAATCGGTTTTTTTTTTAATATTTTTTTATTTTTTTTAATATAAAATATTTTTAAGATAAATAAAAACATATATTTAAGAATTACAATAGATATATATTATTTTATCAATCATTATTAATTTTTTTGTCTTATAAAGCTTATAATAAGGTTATTTATACTAATTTAAAAATTTATATATCTTAATTTCTTATATTGTTATATTAATTTATTAATAAAAGTATTATATAATATTAAAAATATATATTTAATTTATACCGATTCGACCACGGTTCAATCATAGTTGGACCATTGAACCGTGAACCAGTGTCTTCACTAGTTCAATTACCGGTCCGATTTTTAAAACATTGGTTATTATTGATCATTTTGAGATTTTAATTTTAGTATAGAATAATGTGAAGTTTCATCAATTCAATCTCGTAGTATGCCATTAGATCTGTCTTTAAATTAAGGCTTTGTCATATCATTTTTTCTCTATTTAAAAAGGGGCTCAATTAAAATGATCCTTTATTTAATTTGGGAACCAAAGTAATGATTTAAGTATCATATTAAATGTAAATATCTTTGTAAGTACTTTTTGAGTTTGGAGGTTTTGGACAGGAGTGACACTCCCTCACTTTAAATTTATTATGAAAAAAGTAATGATATATATTTTTTAAAAAAGTGTTGTTTGTACTTTTTTGTTTAAAGGAGGGGCCAAGCCCCCAAACTACAAAATACAATTACGCAAGAAAGAAACTCCTACTACATCTCTAAGGATATCAATAACACCTCCAAGGGGTCTGTCAAAAATCATAACTCCAAAAAGGAACTGAAAACCGTAATCAGCAAGTCAATCTGCCACTCTATTTCCCTCTCTATACGTATGTGAAATGAACACTTGCCAAGGTTCCTAGAGAAGTAATCTTATAGCTTGAACAATTGGCCAAGAAGGATGAGTAACTTGGCATCCGTTCTGGATAAGAGAGACTATTGTAGAAGAATCAAATTCCAACCAACGTTGTTGTATCTTGTTTTCTTTTGCCAATTGAAGAGTTGTGAAGATACCCCACAATTTTGTAGTTGTTATAGTTGCAGCACCCAAATTTCTGGTAAACACAAGCTTCCAAGCTCCCAGAGAGTCCCTAAAAATACCTCTGCAAGCTGCAGAACTACCATTAGACTTTACACTTAGTAAAAAGACCAATAGGGGGATTCCACCTAATTATCTTTTGGCAGGTAGCTGAATTAGGGGGAGATGTTTCATGAACATGCGACATTGTATGATCTATTTCAGTGGCTTTAAGGATGATACTGTGCAAGATAGTCTCTTCCACCTTGGTAATCTGATTGATAAAATCATTCTTAGTATACCAAGGGGTAGATAAAGTGACAACAAAACCAGTATTCTAACAGGTACCCGAATGATGGATACTAGTTGAATTTAGATGATCATAAACCCAGCTGTATAGATCTAAAGAGAAGAAATTTCTATCAAAATTGTCAGCCTTGATGAGGGACCAAATTTTTATTGCTCTGGCACAATCTCTGAGGGTGTGGAAGGTAGTTTCAAGGAAGGAATTACACGTTGGACATTTTTCTGAGAAATGTGAATTTATTGGTCTCTAACCCATCCTTCAAAACATCAAAATGAAGCACTTAATTCTTTGAGGCCCTTTTCATTTCCTCACAACTCTCCAGATTCTATGAGAGGGATCAAAGAACTCCCTAGCATCCAGGTAATAAGTTGATTTTGTTGTGAACAGACCATGGTTTGACAAACCCCAAGATACACAATCAGGGCCCAGATCAACATTGGGAGGAAGTGTTCCAACGATTCCATTAACCACCCAAAGGGGAGGTAAGTGAGCAAATTCATGAATCTTCCATTGACCATTTACATCAGTCATATCCAGAATAGATCTATACATGTATGCTATGGGGATACTAGAAAATGCAACATCCACAAGCATCGTACCTGACCTAAGCCAAGAATATGTCCAAAAAAGAACATGCCTACCATCCCCTATATTCCAGTGGAGCCCCAAATGAAATTTCTGGTTAATTTTTTAATCTGATTGCAGATTGACTTTGACAGGAATACAATCTGCATTGTGTAAGTTAGGAGTGCAACAATAACTGCTTGTGACAGGGTAATCCTTCCAGTCATGGATAAGGATTCAGCACGCCAGTTAGCTAGACGCTGTAACGCTTTTTCAATTAAGAAATTGTATGATGATCTAGATTTTCTACCACAAATTATAGGCACCCCAAGGTATTTCCCCATGTCTACTGTAAGTTTGATACCTGTAATAGAACTTAACGGGGAAGCTCTTTGATGGCAGACATTATTAGACACGCACAACAAAGTTTTTTTCCAGCATTTATCTTCTGCCCAGAAGCACCACAAAAGGCATTTAAACATTCCATCATGCATTCCATTTGGTCTATGGAAGCCTCTGCGAAAAGTAAGAGGTCATTAGCAAAAAATAAGTGGGATAAAGGAGGTCCTCCCCTATTCACCTGAATTGGTTTTCATTCCCCATTATTAACCTTTGATTAAATTTGGTGAGCCAGCCTCTCCAAGCATAGAACAAAGATATAAGGCTTGACAGATATCCCTAGTAGGATGAAACCTCTCAATGCACTTACCATTGAACAACACTTGCATTGAGGGAGTGGAGATGCACTTCATGATAAGATCAGAAAAATGAGAATGAAACCCCAAATCCATCACAAAGTATCATGTATGAATTTCCAATTAAGCCTATCATAGGCTTTCTCAAGATCAACCTTGACAGCATACCAAAGACAACCTTTCTTTATTCTCATAGTGTGAAACACCTCTTGGGCAATGACTATATTATCAGTCGTGTGTCTCCTCGGGACAAAGCTCGATTGGTTTGGATGAACTAGATAGTCCATCAAACCCTTGAGTCAGGAGGCTATAACTTTAGTGAGAATTTTGTACACCATGGTGCAAATACTAATAGGGCGATATTGCTTCATTCTCTTCGGGGAAGTGACCTTAGGAATAAGAACAATTTGAGTGCCATTTATAAACTGGATAGAGGTGGGCTCATCATAAATCTGAAAATGAAGATTGCACACAGATTCTCCCACAATATCCTAATGGTTCTGGAAAAAATGGGGTGTATTTCATCCGGTCCAGGAGCTTTAAGAGGGCCCATGCTAAAGACTACATATCTGATCTCCTGCTTATTGAAAGAGGACTCAAGAGTATAAATAGCATATTGCTCGAGAGGAGGAAAACAATTCAACTGGTTCCAGGCAGAAATAAAAAATTCCTCAATATATAGATTCTAGAAAAAAGAAATAGCAACAATTTTAACTGTAATTCATCAGTAACCAATTGGCCAAAATCATCCAAAAGAGCCTCAATTTTTTTCTTCTTTCGACGGAAAATAGTAGAGTTATGGAAAAATTTGGTATTTCTGTCACCAAATTTTATCCAGTCATAGCGCGCTTTTTGCCTCCAGACTAATTCTTCTTGGGCCAACATTTCAAAATAATCCTTCCAAAGCTTATGTTAAAGATTTTCCAACCCCCTGTCAGCAGCCATGCTCAGTTTAGAATTTACACCCTCCAAACAAGCCATTAGTCTTCTCTTTTTGTGGAAAATATTTCCAAAGATATAGTGATTCCAGTCAGTTTCATTCTTCTGGAAAGTCTCAACTCCTTGTAACCAAGTATTATTGTTTCTCCAGGCATATTTTACAATTTGAGGGAAGGTCTTATCAAGCAACCAATCGGCAAAGAAACAAAAAGGTTTGTGAACCAGGGAGCACCATAGAGGAATGGTCAGTCTTCATCAACGAAGGTTTATGGTCAGATTTGAAACAAAGAAGATGGAAAAGTGTTGATTCTGGGAAAGCTAATCTCCAAGAATTATTTGAAACTGGCCGATCCAATCCTTCCTTTATCCCCTTCCATTGCCAAGTAAAGGGAGGACCCTTAAAGGAACAGTCATCAAGGTTGCAGAAGCTCAAGCAGTTTCTAAAGTAGTCCATAAAGGCTCTCTTTGGAGGGGCACCTCCACTTATTTCATAGGGCAAGAAGTAAGAATTAAAATCCCTCATCACTAATCAGGTTCCACCAACAACAGCAGATAAGTTACAAAGTTCAGCCCAAAGTACTCTCATTTCCATACGCCTAGGACTGCCATACACAGATGTAAAATACCAGCTAAAATTGCCATAAGCGATTTGAACATGAATAAATTACTCATGGAATTTTTGGATAGAGATATTCACAGAATTAGAATTCTAACATAACCAAATTCCACCAGAAAAACCTAAAGCATCAACTCTGTGATTATTTGAGAAATCCAAATTATTTTTAACACGATCAGCACAAGACCCACTTATTCTAGTCTCACAAATGGCCAAAAGTCCACATTATGAGTGGACTTCAAGTCTTTAATGAGATTGGGGAAGGTTTTTCATCCTATCCCCGTAACATTTCAAAATAATAAATTCATAAAAATAGATAGAAAAAGTGAAAAGGAATTCCAAAAGGAATCAAGCATCACCTAACACAATTGGTCCGCATCGACCTAAGATTTTAGGAACATTGTCCTCCATATTTGCATCAGAATTTGAAACTCTTGGAACACCACTATCCACATCAGCACGCAAAGCCACTTCCTTGTTTGTAAGTGAAAGATGATCTGGAGGTCTGTGGTTGCAAATCACCAAGTCAAGGGGATTGTGAAGGTTATGTAGGGTCCGAGAATCCTCTTGAGATGTTTTCATAATGATAATTCCTTAAAATACACTCAATATAATTCTGAATAATTGTTACTAATGGTTGCAATTGAGATTGTCTATAAAATAACATAAAAAGCTTAATGAATCATCATAGAAGAATTTGTTTAGAAGAAGCAATCAGATAAAGTCATCAGAAGAAACATTCCTGCAACAAATATGCAATGCCCAAAAGAAACAGATTCAGGAATTAAAGCTTACAATACCTGCACAAGTATAAACCTCATATTCAATGCGAAAAGGAAGTACACTTGTTCAAAAGATAAATCAAAGCAAGAAATCTGTTGAGAAGATTAACTTCACAAGACAACATCAGAAGAAAGGTGTACTCCCAGCATCCTCCAGAAGAATGAAATTGTCAGAATATGCTACAATTTCAATTTACAAGAGTTAAAAACACTTTATGCTAAAAATGAGAAAATACCCGGTATTTCTTCATGTCTTACCAAATGATCCTGAAGAAGAAAGCTTAAACAAAATGAAAATCCTGGCTCGAGAAGAAACGCTCTCCAGAAGTTAGACTGGTCAAACCTGATGAGAGAGAAAAACTACCACATGAAAGTGACAACTCCTTCTTGTTCAACTAAGAGCTTGACCCTTCTCCAAGGCGTTCCAACGACTAGTTGAGCCCTCCCTTGCCTATAAAAAGGAGCCCCCTCTTCATTCCAAGACACACAACACCAGAAGAAGCATTCTACGCATTAAAATTACCATCCATAACTTCTGGAGAAATTCCACTTTCTACAAAATCTTTAGCTTTGTTCTCCAATAGTTAGGAAAGTTTGAAAGAGTGTGTGTAGGCTCATTATAATTCTGGTGTGCTCTATTTATTGTAATCCTGATCCTTTGATTGTAATTTTTCATTCAAATCATTGATTATAACTCTCAAGACTAACAAAGTCTTGTTAGTTCTTCTTGAGAGAGTTGTGTATATTCTGCAGAGGTTAGGTGTGTCCTTAAGCTACAAATTATTAGTTGTGTACTGTGTTAGGAGCCTAAAGAGGCTACAGAAGACTACTAACAGGAGCCTGTAGAGGCTGCAGAAGAATACTATGTGGTGTGCTACACCAAAGAGCTCGTGGAGGCTGATTGTATCAAGGTTGATATAGTGAAAATCCTACTAAGAGTAGGGGCTGGACGTAGCCTTAAGGTTTAAAGGGTGAACCAATATAAAAAAAATTGAGCATACTTCTTCTCTCCCTAAACTATTTACATTTGAAGTTTCTTACTAATCATTCATAGGATAGGTTATTTCCCATAATTGCATATAAATATATTTTCAAACCTATCTAATACCTAAGTAAGTGTCTTATTCAAGAAAGTCTTTCCAAAGAAGAAAGACTATATTTTCTTAATACTAGACTTATATTGTCTAATCTAAGCTTCTAATATTAGCCAAGAAGATACTCTTGAGCAAAAATTATTAAAAGTCATTGCGGAAATGTAAAAAGGTCACAATTCAACCCCTCATTCTTATGACTACAACATTCACTTCAGGTTATAAACTAAACTTGGGTGTGTAGGTGATAAGTGTAAAATTAGCGTTAATTTCATATAGTTTTTATTACACTTATCAAGGATTAAATAGTAATTTATGCCCCAAAATATCCCTTTTTGTTAATATTTATAATAATTGTATTTATTTGATACAAATTTGAATATGATGCTATTTTAAATAGAAATTTGCTATTTTATGCAGAATTATAGCAGATTTGGAACAAGAGTGGAAAAAGCATCAGAATGAAGGATATTGCAGATTCAGAAATTAAATAAATAAAAGAAAATCAGAAAATCCTGCAAAGAATCTTTTCAATTCAAATCCAAGGCAGATAAATACAATAATAATTCGGATAAAGGGATAAAGGAAAACCAGATAAGATCAGAAAGGAATCAAGAGGTTAGATCCACAAATCAAGGAAAGCTGCAGCGTGTCACACGCTCCACATGCGCTTAGCGCACGTGGAGCGCATGAGTAGAATGGCCAGGCTTCATGTGCGCTAGCGCACATGAAGCGCGCGACTCCTGATTGTTGAAAACGCGCAGCAGTGACGTCAATTAATGAAGGGGAAGCTCCTGATTGGTCAAGCTTCACTCAAATGACGTCAATTAATGAAAAGGCCGCCTCTGATTGGATTAAACACTCACCAGTGACATCACAACCTGATCCCTTGAAGGTTTTCCAAGTCTATAAATAGAGCCCTTGGCAAAGGTCACAACACACTGATACAGAGAGAGAGTAGTATAGGATTGAGAAAGGTGACAGATTTCTCAGTAGTTTGTAATAGCTACCATGAATAGCTAAGCTCTCTAGTAGGATTTGATGTAGTAGATTCAATCCTCTTGTGTATAAGAATTCTCTTTTCTTCTTTATTTATGATTCTATGCTTGTAATTTATCGGTATCTTTATGATGTTTGTAATGCATCACCTCCGCGCGTGCGCCAGGGTGGTAGGCTAGTGCTCTAGATATAAAAAGTGGAACTCAGCTAGTATCAGAGGTAGGTGAGCATGGAGCTGTTCATGAAGCTTATTCTCGGATTGCTAAAGATACTCGGTTTAGTCATATCGTAGCATAAGGATTGTATTCTAACGATCGGAGGTTCAGTGAGTGACACACCCCTCCGTAGGTGCCTTATGTGAAAGTATGGCTACATCGATAGCTCTGATTGCAAAATACGAGGAATGTTTCGGGGTCGACAAATGCCACTTTGAATGCCTGTAGAGAATAGCTTTTGTCGTTTAATTATAATGTTATAAGGGGAATTTGCGGGTACGATAATTACCAGACATGCCTTATAATTATTATAGTTAAACAATGCTAAGGTAATTACAAGTACGATCATAAATAAGGGGAAATGGATTCGAATGCACAAGGGGGGAGATGAAACGAAATCAAATCCTAGTCCTAAATACTTTTCTCTCGTGTTATCTTTGTTTATTTTATTCCAATCTTTTTACGAAAACGTTTTATTGAAAATACAATTGCTTTAACTCTACAAGTTAAAACCACTCCCTGTGGATACGATACTCTACTTACTCTAAAACTACTGGACTACTGGTAAACTTGCCAGGAAATCCATCAAGTTTTTGGCGCCGTTGCCGGGGAGCGGTGTATCAATTTGTAAAGTTTTAGAAGATTGAATTTTCAATTGTTCTAAAACTTTTTCGAAAAGTGTATTTTAAATTTAATTTTTATTTTTTTATTTTTTTTATTTTAGTTTCTTTTTTTCCCTTTTTCGTATTTTTAATTTCTTTTTTTTCTTTTATTTTTCGTATTTAAAAAAAATGTTATTCGACTATTATCTTACCCAATCTCTAGCTTCTTTGTTTATGCTTTTAAGAAGCCAGGTGTCTCCAAAGCAATTAATTTTTGATCCAGAAATTGAGAGGACAACTAGGAAGAAAAGAAGCCAAAGAAGAAGAATAGCATACGAGCCTCAAGATATGGCAGGAATACAACATAGAAGGACTTTAGGGGATTATGTCAAAAATCAAGACTCTCGCTATAACTCAAGCATAGTGTCACCTACAACTGCAAGGACCTTGAAGTTGAAAGCTGATCATCTCAACCAAATAAGTGCAAATCAATTCGCATGATTGGATCATGAGGATCCAAACAACCATCTTTCTAACTTCTATGAATTGATAAGCATTATGGGATTCGAAGAAGGAGACTTAGAAACTATATACTTACGCCTTTTTCCTTTCTCTTTGACAGGAAAAGCAAAAGAGTGGTTGAAGACAAATCCCAGTCAAAGTCTAAGCAGCTGGAAGAAATTAGAAGAAAGGTTTCTCAGAAGATTCTACTCGGTTTCACGATTCTTGAAGGCTCAAAGGAAGATATCTACATTCGAGCAAGGAACCAATGAATCACTTCAACAAGCTTGGGAAAGATACAAGTTATTGCTGCACAATTGTCCAAATCATGGTTATGATGACTCGACCCAGGTGAACATCTTCTGCAATGGACTCAGATCGGACTCCAAGACTTTCATTAATGCAGCAGCAGGAGGAACCATCCTAGCAGTAAGCGCAGAAAGAGCAATTGAGATACTCGAGGATTCTGCACTCAGTTGTCAAACTAGCTCAGCTATGGGGACAACCAGAGACAAAGGAAGAGTCAACCAAGCCAGTGGACATATTGTTGGATGAAACCAAGCTCCTAGTGCAGAACCAAGAGGCAACACCAAAGCCAACCATCACATTGATTTGTGATTTTTGCAAGGGAAATCATCCAAATGGTCATTGCTCTCTCCCTACACTGCAAATAGAGCAAGTCAACTTCTTAGAAGGATTGCAGACAAAGTGCGAGTCATCTCCAGAACCAGTCAAAGATTCAGCAGTGCCAGACATCTATTTCATAATTGAAGAGAAACTCAACAATCTCATGCGAGACATGAACAACAATCAGCAAGCAGTAAAGATGGCACTTCAAAGTTTAGCAGACCAAGTAGAGACCATCCGCAGACAGCTTGTTGAGCACCAAGAGTTCTGCAGATCCATTTCCACTAGAAGTGGCAAGGAGATAGGAAGAGGCATAGGAGAAAATTTGGCTGTTGAGAGGGAAGTTCTAGAAAGAAGAGAACAACAAGCTGAGTGCCAGAAAGATCAGGAAGAAGATATTGAGCCAGAAAAGGAGGTGACGCAAGAAAAGATTGAAGTCTTCTCATCCGCATCACAAGACAAGCGTCTACCATACCCAAAGAAACCCTCAAAGAAGGATACAGATAGGGAGTTCGAGAACTTCATGGCACTAATGAAGAATGTGCAGATCAATATTCCTTTAATGGAGGCTCTTGAGCAAATGCCTACCTATTCCAAATTCATGAAGGAAGTAATGACCAGAAAGAGGAGCTTCACAATAGAGACAGTAGGATTGGAAGCCAGATGCAGTGCAATCATACAAAAGTCTTTACCACAAAAGACGAAAGATCCTGGAAGCTTCACCATTCCTGTAACTATTGGTTCTCATCCAGTAGGCAAAGCATTGCTTGATCTAGGAGCCAGCATCAACCTAATGCCCCTTGTCAATGATGAAAAAAATTGGGAATATAGAAATTAAGCCCACAAGGATGACTCTACAACTAGCTTACAGATCAATAAAGTTTCCAAGTGGAGTTGCAGAAGATGTATTAGTACGAGTAAATAAGTTCATATTCCCAGTGGATTTTGTCATCATGGACATAGAGGAAGATGCAGAGGTACCTCTCATTCTTGGCAGGCCATTCATGAAGACAGCAAGAGTAATCATTAATGTGGATGATGGCAACCTAACGGTAAGAATGCAAGATGATGAGGTGACTTTTAATGTGTTTGAAGCAATGAAACATCCAGAAGAGAAACAACAATGTCTTCAAGTGGATGTAATGGAAGAAGTCTCTCTTGATCAGAGATTGTTAAAAGCAGACCCTCTGGAAAAAGTCTTGACAGGAGTGGGAGACATCTTCGATAAAGAGGAAAGGAAGGATTACCTCAAGGAACTTAACTCAGCAGGAATCGTTCCACCAGGAGAAGAAGGCAATGAAACATTGAAGCAAGAGGAAAATACTGAAAGTCAGAAGCTGGAACTTAAGGTATTACCTTCTCATCTCAAATATGCCTTTTTAGATAAAGACATGACTAAACCTGTTGTTATAAGCAAAGCTTTAACTCCCCTAGAGGAGGAAAAGCTTCTCATTGTTCTAAGAGAAAATGCAGGAGCTTTAGGATGGTCTTTATCAGATCTCAAAGGTATCAGTCCTTCATATTGCATGCATAAAATCCACATGGAGGAAGATTTCAAACCTAGTTACCCAACCTCAAAGAAGATTAAATCCAGTCATGAAAGAGGTAGTAAAAAAAGAGGTGATGAAACTTCTTGAGGCAGGTATGATCTATCCTATTTCTGATAGTGCTTGGGTAAGTCCTGTTCAAGTAGTACCTAAGAAGGGGGGTATGACTGTTATAAGAAATGAGAAAAATGAATTAATACCCACTAGGACAGTGACAGGATGGAGAATGTGCATTGATTATAGAAAATTAAACCAAGCAACTAGGAAAGATCATTTTCCTTTGCCTTCATGGATCAAATGTTGGAAAGATTAGCAGGACAAGCTTTTTATTGTTTCTTAGACGGATATTCTGGCTATAACCAAATAGCGGTAAAGCCAGAAGATCAGGAAAAGACTGCTTTCACTTGTCCTTTTGGTGTTTTTGCATACAGGAAAATGTCGTTTGGACTATGCAATGCTCCTGCAACTTTTCAAAGATGCATGCTTGTCAATATTCTCAGATCTAGTGGAGAAATGCATAGAGGTTTTTATGGACGACTTCTCAGTATTTGGGAGTTCCTTTGATCACTGCCTGAAAAATCTAGACACTGTACTAAAGCGGTGTGTAGAAACTAACCTTGTGCTAAACTGGGAAAAATGCAATTTATGGTAACTAGAGGGAGTAGTCCTTGGGCATAAAATTTCAGCAAAAGGGATCGAGGTGGATAAAGCAAAGATTGAGGTTATTGAAAAGCTACCTCCCCCAGTGAATGTGAAAGGCATCAGGAGTTTCCTTGGACATGCAGGATTCTATAGGCGTTTCATCAAGGACTTCTCAAAGATAGCCAAACCTCTTAGCAACCTATTGAACAAGGATGTATCCTTTAAATTTGATGATAAATGTTTGGCTGCCTTTAATTTGTTGAAAAATAAACTTGTATCCGCACCTGTTCTTGTTGGTCCTGATTGGAACCATGATTTTGAATTAATGTGTGATGCAAGTGACTATGCTGTAGGAGCAGTGTTAGGACAAAGAAAATCTAAAGTTTTCCATGTTATACATTATGCTAGTAAGGTTTTAAATGAGGCACAAATAAATTATGCTACCACAGAAAAAGAATTGCTAGCCATAGTGTATGCATTAGAAAAATTTAGACCATATTTGATAGGCTCCACGGTTACTGTTTATACTGACCATGCAGCAATAAAATATCTTTTAACTAAACCAGATTCTAAGCCAAGACTAATAAGGTGGATTTTGCTTTTGCAGGAATTTGATTTAGTCATAAAAGATAAAAAGGGGAGTGAGAATGTCATAGCAGACCACCTGTCAAGATTGGTGAATAAGGAAGTGACTGACAACCAAATGGAAGTACAGGAAACTTTCCCAGATGAGCAACTCATGATGATCAAGGAAAGGCCATGGTTTGCTGACATTGCAAATTTTAAGGCAGCAGGAGTACTTCCAGAAGAGATGACATGGAATGAAAAGAAACAATTCTTGCACTCTGCAAAGGAATACATGTGGGACGATCCACATCTCTTCAAGATAGGAACTGATGGGTTGTTGAGAAGATGTGTGCCAAAAGAAGAAATTCAGAACATTCTGTGGCATTGTCATGGTTCACCATATGGAGGGCACTACAACAAGGATAGAACTGCTGCAAAGGTATTACAGTCAGGATTTTATTGGCCAACCCTGTTCAAGGATGCGCATGAGTATGTCCTACACTGTGATAATTGCCAAAGAACTGGGGGAATATCAAAGAGGAATGAGATGCCCTGGAATTATATTCTAGAAGTTGAGGTGTTTGACTGTTGGGGAATAGACTTTGTGGGACCTTTTCCCCCTTCAAATGGAAAAGAATACATTCTGGTAGCTGTAGATTATGTTTCAAAATGGGTAGAGGCGGAAGCTACAGTGAAGGCTGACTCAAGAACGGTGGAACAATTCTTGAAGAAAAATATATTCTCCAGGTTTGGCACACCAAGAGTATTGATCAGTGATGGTGGTTCCCATTTTTGCAATCAACATCTGCAGAATGTTTTGAGGAGTTATGGGCTAAAGCACAAAGTAGCATCACCTTATCATCCTCAAACAAATGGACAAGCTGAAGTGTCTAATAGAGAGTTGAAGAAGATACTTGAAAAAACAGTAAATTCATCAAGAAGGGACTGGTCTTATAAGCTCGATGATGCTCTGTGGGCATACAGAACAACATTCAAGACAGCTACAGGGCTTTCTCCTTTCAAGATGGTATATGGAAAGGCTTGTCATCTACCAGTTGAATTGGAGCATAAGGCTTACTGGGCCCTCAAAGTTCTGAACATGGATGAAAAAGCAGCTGGAACAAAAGAGGATTCTACAGCTAAATGAACTGGAAGAAATGCGTCTAAATGCTTATGAGTCTTCTAAGATCTATAAAGAAAAGACAAAGGCATATCATGATAAGAAGCTCTTAAACAGAAAATTCTTCCCAGGACAATCAGTGTTGCTGTTCAACTCCAGATTAAAATTCTTTCCTGGAAAATTGAGATCCAAATGGACAGGACCCTTCCTTATCAAGGAAGTAAGATCATATGGAGCAGTGGAATTAGAGGATCCTGATACAGGAAATTGTTGGGTGGTGAATGGCCAGAGACTGAAGCCATATCTAGGAGGAGAAATTGACACATCCAAATCTGTCATTCAGGCTAATGGACACATAATGAATCAGGCGTCGAGCTATCAGACGTTAAACAAGCGCTTTCTGGGAGGCAACCCAGAATATTTTTCTTGTATTTTATTTTTTAGTATAGGAGTAAATTATTTTTTTAAAAAAAGAAAATAAAATTATGATGCATCTTCAGGAATTTTTACAATGTTCGAGGACCACATCCAGGCATAACTCCAGAACGCTTCCAAGAGGAAATAGAATGGCCTGGGGACAGGCCTAATTTTTACAGGAGGAGAGGAAATTCAGAAGATGAAGACTAAAACTAGGTGTTTTCTTTGTCTTTTATATTTTCTTTTTAGTTTTTCTTATTTTTTATTTTTTTTAGTATTAGGATTTAGGAAAATTTTTGAAAAATCTCTGAAATTAGGCAGTTTAACTAACCAGATTAGCAAGAAAAAAGGTCTTGTGATTAATCCCACAATCAATTAAGATTAGAATGCTTCACATAAGAATCAATCAGGGTAGTTAATTAAAACCAATAAATATTTTATCAAGGAATTTAGCCAAGTAACCGGTGAGTTGAGAGCCCAAACAGTAAATTGAGAGTTTTTCACCGCTGTCTGTCAATTTTTATTGGTTGAGTTTTTAGATCTTTATCTATTTTTGGAAAATATGGAAATGAGAAAGGCAAAAATTTGTTTTTAATATATCTGCCCAGAGCCAAAAAGCCAACCTTGATACAATTTTTCCAATTTTTGAATACCCATTTTGAGCCTAAATTGTTTATTCTTGTTCACCCAAGCCAAAAGAAATATATATCCTGTCCCTCACACATTTGGGATAGAGAGCAAGGTGGCAAGTAGAAAAAGAATGGGAAGAAAAGGTTGAAATTCCAAGGAGCAGGTATAGAAAAACAAAAAGACAAAGAAGAGCACTCCCCCTAAAATCAAAAAGAAAAAGTGAATAAATTGAATAAGTTGGGGGGAGTGCATCTTCAATCAAGGAAAGAGGCCTGCAAAGAAAAGAAATAAATCAAGAAAAAAATAGGTGGAAGGAGAGAAAATCAAAAGCAACATCCAAAGATGCTCTCTATTCTAGATGTTTATTGTTTATCCAATAAAAACCATAAATTCTTGATAACCCAGCCTCATTACAACCTTGAAAAGACCTTTTGACCCATATCAATCATAAACAAGCTTAGGAACTAGAAACGACTATCAATATTAGTTGTTCAGCAGTGGTGAAAATATTGAGGGAAACTAGTACCCGTGAGCATGAGTGAAGTTCATTGGTATTTGTTTATTGCTTTAATTACTACTCCTGAGAAAATTCAAATTGATGTTTGTATTCTAATTCTGGTTGAGCCATGGTAATATCACTTGGTCTTGATTTTTCCTAAAATGAAAAGTGACTTCTGCCTAATAAAGAGATAACAAAATTTTTTTCTTGTAGTTGTTTTTGAATTTTTATCAAGGGTGTTTTGAAATTTTGACTGCAAGGGTGTCTTGCTTGAGGACAAGCAAGAAATTAAGTTGGGGGGTATTTGATAAGTGTAAAATTAGCGTTAATTTCATATAGTTTTTATTACACTTATCAAGGATTAAATAGTAATTTATGCCCCAAAATATCCCTTTTTGTTAATATTTATAATAATTGTATTTATTTGATACAAATTTGAATATGATGCTATTTTAAATAGAAATTTGCTATTTTATGCAGAATTATAGCAGATTTGGAACAAGAGTGGAAAAAGCATCAGAATGGAGGATATTGCAGATTCAGAAATTAAATAAATAAAAGAAAATCAGAAAATCCTGCAAAGAATCTTTTCAATTCAAATCCAAGGCAGATAAATACAATAATAATTCGGATAAAGGGATAAAGGAAAACCAGATAAGATCAGAAAGGAATCAAGAGGTTAGATCCACAATCAAGGAAAGCTGCAGCGTGTCACACGCTCCACATGCGCTAAGCGCACGTGGAGCGCATGAGCAGAATGGCCAGGCTTCATGTGCGCTAAGCGCACATGAAGCGCGTGACTCCTGATTGTTGAAAACGTGCGCAGTGACGTCAATTAATGAAGGGGAAGCTCCTGATTAGTCAAGCTTCACTCAAATGACGTCAATTAATGAAAAGGTCGCCTCTGATTGGATTAAACACTCACCAGTGATATCACAACCTGATCCCTTGAAGGTTTTTCAAGTCTATAAATAGAGCCCTTGGCAAAGGTCACAAACACTGATACAGAGAGAGTAGTATAGGATTGAGAAAGGTGACAGATTTCTCAGTAGTTTGTAATAGGCTACCATGAGTAGCTAAGCTCTCTAGTAGGATTTGATGTAGTAGATTCAATCCCCTTGTGTATAAGAATTCTCTTTTCTTCTTTATTTATGATTCTATGCTTGTAATTTATCGGTATCTTTATGTTGTTTGTAATGCATCACCTCCGCGCGTGCGCCGGGGTGGTAGGCTAGTGCTCTGGATACAAAAAGTGGAACTCCGGCTAGTATCAGAGGTAGGTGAGCATGGAGCTGTTCATGAAGCTTATTCTCGGATTGCTAAAGATACTCGGTTTAGTCATATCGTAGCATAAGGATTGTATTCTAACGATCGGAGGTTCAGTGAGTGACACACCCCTCCGTAGGTGCCTTATGTGAAAGTATGGCTACATCGATAGCGCTGATTGCAAAATACGGGGAATGTTCGGGGTCACCAAATGCCACTTTGAATGCTAGTAAAGAATAACTTTTGGCGTTTAATTATAATGTTATAGGGGAATTTGTGGGTACGATAATTACCAGACATGCCTTATAATTATTATAGTTAAACAATGCTAAGGTAATTACAAGTACGATCATAAATAAGGGGAAATGGATTCGAATGCACAAGGGGGGAGATGAAACGAAATCAAATCCTAGTCCTAAATACTTTTCTCTCGTGTTATCTTTGTTTATTTTATTCCAACCTTTTTACGAAAACGTTTTATTGAAAATACAATTGCTTTAACTCTACAAGTTAAAACCGCTCCCTGTGGATACGATACTCTACTTACTCTAAAACTACTGGACTACTGGTAAACTTGCCAGGAAATCCATCAGTAGGTTGAGGTTCATGGGTGAGTTGGTGAGGTGTCTTGCTGAGCATACCCAAGACAGGGGATGTGGCAAGTGGTTGGGGATTTGTTTGATAATTTGTAGCTGACTCAATAATTTGAGTTTTTTTTTTTGTATTTGGGCCATATAAATTTTTGGGTTGAAGGGAGCAATTTGGGATCTGGAAGTTGTGGGTTATGTGTTAGATGACTGGGTAGATTTACGAGCCTGTTTCCTGAATTTAGTAATAGAGTTTGGGCTTGGACAAGATTGGGCTTGGTTGGCTTGTTCTCCTATAGCCAAATTAGTCTTCTAGTTAGAAGGGTGCACCTCATGTTCCGTAGTGAACATATCCCTCATGCACCTCATGTTCCGTAGTCATGTCCATAGGTTGAACATGTCCCTCATCATCAACATTATCTCTCAAGGAACTGAAACGGGACCCACCTGTCGGCCCATGATTGGCCCCGTTCGAGTACGCACTCACAACAACATTCTCATTTTCAAACTGCTGCTTTTTTGCAGTGGTCTGTCGTTTTCTGTGCGATTTTTGTACGAGCATCCAAGAACCAAAAACATCACCGCCCCCTACGCCTCCCACCTGAGCATTTGTGATCTCATTAACCGTCACCTGATTATTCGCTTCTTTGGTACCATTATCATCAACCATGGGAATATTCTCAGTATTCACCTTAACGAGGCATTCCTCCTTTCAATGCCCATATCTACCACAATGAAAGCAGGCAAGGTGCAGTCCTTCATATTCCACACCATAAGTTCTACCATTAAGCCTGAACTAGGATACTAAAACCTTCATGAGATCTACCTCAATGCACACACGAGCGAACTTTCCCGTTTCAGTGGTGGTTTGTCCCCAATACCCATCTTTTGGTTTCAGAGTATTTGCATCAATTTTAATAGTCTTCCCCAAAGTGTCGCCAATGCGCCAAAGAATGGATCTATCTAGAACTCCATAGGTAATCATGGGTTCCATATCCAGATAGAAACTCTCTTTAGCTCATCTTCTAAAGGAAAGAATTGTGGTTGCCATTTCTATATAACAAGATAATGTCACATTATATATCATCCAGGGACTTCCTTGAAACACCATCTCAAAATCACTAGGATTAGAAAATCTGACTAAAAAATATTCATATTCTAAGTCGATGATCTCCATATCTTCTAAGTTACTCCACATTTTCTCCAAACGCAATTGCAGGAATTGCAAACCCATTTTCTTCCCCGGTAACTTGACAATCACAACATTCTTCCATGGCTTACGTGCTTGGTGATATTCCTTGTTGGACAAACGCACCTCCGGGCATAGGGGGTCTTTTTGCTCCTCTCCTGAATCCATCTTCTCAACCTCATCATCAGTTGATGATTCTTCCTCTGAACCTTCCACTGACCAAGATTCATCTGTATCTGATGACCCCTTTGTATCTCCCCAATTCACTCCCAGAATGCGTCTTTGTAAGACACCACATTCCTCCTCAAGGCATAACCCGTCGCATTCTCAAACAACTCCCCCTTAGGGACCTCCTTCATTTTGTCAGTCTCCTCCCTTTCCTTTGCGTCTTCCATGATACTCTCTACATCGTCCGACTCATCTTTCTTTTCCATTGGGGTCTCTAGAACTAGCTCAACACTTTGCGAATGATTTTCAGTAAACAACATCTTTGCCTTTTTATTGCTTCTCGCCAGGTTATCATCATCTTCAGTGGAAAGGCCCTTTGGAGGGCTTTCTTCAGGAAACCCTAGCACAACCTCACTCATATTCTCTCTCTAGAGTGCACGATTAATGTTTAAGTGGCCTTTTGTGTTGTTTGTACTATAGAAAAAATAGAAAAAAAATCAATAATGGTTGATTGCAAAGGAGATGGAGGATGAAGGTGTGTTGTGATTTCTAATGAACTTTATCTGTAATGTTAAAGAACAAAAAACTAAAATAATTTTTTGGCACAATAGATGGAGACCTAAATGTATTGCATTATATAGTATAAAAAAAAAAAACATTAACCTTCATCTCACGAAAAAGAAAAAAAGAAAACATGAAATATTTTGAGGTGAGAAAAACTTGTTTATTATGTTTTGCGTGTATGTGTTATGAGGTTGCTAATATATATTTAAAAATTAGAATGAGTGTATCAACAACTTACATCTTTTATTTAAAAAAGAAAAGACATTTTTTATGCTTAAAAAAACCTAAACTAGTAAATATTAATATAATTTATAATTTAATGGTTTTACATTTGATTGAAAAATTTATACTGGGTTTTACTATAAATTTACTTTTAAAATAAAAACATTAAAACCTAAATCACTTTACTATAATTTTAATTTTAACCAAAATCAATTTTATAAAACTAAGTTTATTCAAAATCAATTTTGCATAGGTGACCCAACCACACTCTTACACTTTATTCTTCTTTTAATTTTTCAAATTCAAATTTAAAATATCCCAATTTATTTTTTAACGATATTTTGACAACAATAAATAAAATAAAATTTTAAATTTAAACTAATATCTTATAATCTACTAATCGAATTGAAATTAAATTTCTAATTTTAATTTGTCACTATCAGTTCAGTATTTTGAAATCATAAATTAATTAAATCTCTTTTATATAAACAAAACTAAATCTCTTTCAATTTAATTTTATTTATCTAAATTAATAAATTAAATCTTTCAATTATATTTTATATTTTATAATATATATTATTATATGAGTTTAATATATATACATGGTTAATGTAAAGAAGTTTTACACAAATATCTAATGTTGTGCTGCCACATCATTTATTAAATTTAATCACAAGTGTCATATTCATTAAATGATGTGGCGACACATCATTAGATGTTTTTATCATTTATTAAATTTAATCAGAAGTGTCATATTCATTAAATGACGTTACCACGTACCATCGGATATTTATGTAAAACTTTTTTTACGTGTATGCTAATTAAATAAGATAGATCTCATTATCTATCTATACTATTACATTTGGGTTGTTTTGAAATCACTATTCATTGGGGTCTTTTTGCTATATATAGTTAGTTTTACTTTGCTATATATAGTTGGTTTTATCTATTGTTTTTTTTTTTGTGGATAGTTTTATCTATTGTTGATGGAGTGAACTTCTATAGAGTATTAATAGAGTAGGTTTTTTTTTTTTATAACATATTAATAGAGTAGGTTAGCATCAAATGAAAATGAGAAAATAGAATATTATTGTACCTTCAATTTTATTTTTTATTTTTTATAAATATATATGGTTCCTTATTTAAAATTTAAATTCAAATTAGTGCTTATGTTGTTTTCTTTTTTTTGTTTTATTTTTCACACATTTTTTCATTTTTTTATTATTATAATATTATAAAATTTATCACATTATCTATTCGTATTAATTTATTTCATTACATAAATGATTTTTTTGTGAACTATATTTACCCTTGACGGAGGTAGTCCTGCTCCAGTCGTTTTCATTTTATCCTTTTCTTTTTGTTTCTTATCATAATTTCATTTTTTTATTATTTTATTAAAATATTTTCTCTCGATATAATTTAAATTTATAATTATATGTATGATGTATTCGTTAAAATTTTCTATGAATATATTTTTTAATTAGAATTATAAAATTCATAATTATGTTGTTTTCTTCTACTTCAATAAAATTATTATTTTATATTTTGATTTATTATGTATTTAGTGTAGTACGTTTAAAAGCTAAATCAATTTTTTAATTATAGGTTTAAAGTGATTTTTTTATAAACCATAGGTACCCTCCACGAGAGTTAGCCCTGCTCCTGTCGTGAATATTAATATTATGGTGGGGTTAGCTCTCCTAACAAAGGTTTTTTTTTCCGGACACTTATATAAGTTTAAGGTGATTGGGTCGTGGGATCTCAAATCTAAATATATTTTAAATTTATAATTATATTAATAATGTATTGATTACTATTTTCTATAAACATGATATAACAATATGAAATTCACATTCTACTAATTAATGTATATGATAATATCGTAAGTTAAATTTATTATAGAAACTCAATCATATATGTAAAAACGAACATCACCGCAAACCCAACGTTGGAGACTACTATTATAGTGTTTTAAAAGTATGGGAATATAAAACAAATGTTTCAGAAGTCAGTAACAAAGACTAAAGTTGAAAAAATACAAGGATGAAAAGTATCTTTTACCCAATTTAAATAAAGATCGTCTATATATACATATCAAGCAAGAAACATGTAAGATGATAAATTAACAACAAAATATATTTCTTCACAATTATCTGTATCTATTTTATTTATTATTGGAATATAATTATTTTGTTCTTTTATTGACCGCATTAAATTCAAAGTACTCAATGGATAAATATCCATTTTATATATATACATACACACACTATTACAATAGAGAAGTTTTTTTTTTTGTAATTGTTCATTCAAGGGTTAATTTTTTGGTCCAGTCAATGCCTTGATTTTTTGTCTAATCAATAGTAGTTAGGCTTTGAAAAGAAGGTTTGTCATTTTAAATCTGTACTTTTTAACAATTTGAATTAGCTAATGGATTAATTTAATAAAAAATAAATGAATGAATAGTAGAAAATTTAATAAAAATTAAATTTTGGTCTTTAAATAAAAACACCACCGGTTACATTTTTTTAGGAGCCAACCTACTAAGCCTATGACACTGCGTTTTAGACTTCTAGATGTCATCATTTCAAATGATAAATTAATTAATTATATTGCTAAAATATATTCAGTAGTATTAAACTTAATAAATTTTATCATTTTCCCCCATAAATATATTCATACAGTGTCAGTAACATTTAACTCATATAGAAAACAGTGTTTCTACACTCCCAATGCCATATATATCTACTTTTACTCAAAATTTACAATCCCAATGGACAATAATTATGCCTTTAAAATATTTTTGGAGCCAACCTACTAAGTTTATGACACTGCGTTTTAGACTTTTAGATGTCATCATTTCAAATGATAAATTAATTAATTATATTGCTAAAATATATTTATTACCCGATGGTAGAACACCACACTCTTGATTTACTATCCCTTAATTTATATTTAAATGAAGATTCATGTTGTACTGCCAAACAAGAGTTTAAAGGCTGAATTGCTACAATATACAACTTTGATAATCTGGGATGAGGCTCCAATGGTTAGCAAATGAGCTTTTGAAGCTTTAGATCGAACCTTGCATGATATGATGAGGTTCGAGGTGAAAGAATGTATGGATAAACCATTTGGTGAAAAAGTTGTTGTTCTTGGTGGTGATTTTAGACATATATTTCCTGTTATACCAAGAGTGGGTCGAGTAGAAATTGTGATTGCCACTTTAAATTCATCAAGATTGTGGAAGCATTGCAAGGTTTTGACACTGTCGGAAAACATGAGGTCGCAAGGTTGTGGGAGTGCTTTAACTAAACGTGAGATTATAGAGTTTGCTGAGTGAATTCTTACATTAGGTGATGGTGATTTAGACATTTATGGTGTGGTGAGGCTAATATTGAATTACCGAAGGATTTACTGATGGATTCTATAGGTAATACAATTGGAGATATAGTTTCTTTTGCATACCATAAATTGCTTTCATTTTTTGGAAACATTGTATTTGAGATAGGATAAAGCAATTCTTGCTCCTACATTAGATGTTCATTCAATTAATAAATATGTCATGACATTATTTCCTAGAGAAGAGAGGGTGTGTTTGAGTTTTGACACTATATGAAAGGTAGATAAGGAGATTGGTGTTGAAATTGATTGATTGACGACTGAGTTCTTAAATGATATTAGGTGTTTTGCACTTCCTTATCATAAATTGGTGTTAAAGAATGAGTATTTGTCATGCTAATGAGTAATCTTGATATATCTGGTGGGCTCTGTAATGGAACCAGATTAATAAAAGTGAATGTCAGACATTGTCCCATGTTGGTGTATATTTACCAAAACCAGTTTTCTTGCGTTGTCAATTATATGGTTAAGTTCAACAAGGACTTATGATTCTTATATGTAATGACAATTTTAAGTGTTGTATAATGTGACGAAAAATATGATGTACAATGAGGCATATAAAAAAATATAAATGAAACAAAATTTATAATAGTTTCCATTTTTAATTATTAATATTTGCTATTTGATTTTCCAAATCCATTTTTTCTTTTTTATATTCTTTATATACCAAGAAATATAGAATTAAATATTAAAAAAGGAATAAATCATTATTATTTTTTAATTACACGTATTTAATAAATTATGTATATTATATCATTCAATGTTAATAATCTATTAGAATAATATTATCCGTGCGGGTTGGACACTAGTTTCTTATACATAATAAAATATTTACGTGAGGTATAAGAATAAGAGATTCGCGAAGCAGAAAGATATTGTGTTTTCTCTCTCTTTGTGCTGTGACTTGTGAAATCAATGGCTTCACGGGACGGCAAGAAAACATCAAAGCCATCGACTAGTCGAGCAGGCGGAATACGCACGCTTTCCGATCTGAACCGACCATCCGCCGATTCCGACAGCGATTCCGATGGCCCTCAGGAGTATTACACCGGCGGCGAGAAAAGGTTCTCTCTCTTCTTTTCTTTCTCACTACTGCCCCCACTCTATCTTTCAGAATCCTTTTCATATTTTGTTGATTCTGTTGTAACGGGTAGTCGCTGCTGCTACTGTTCGTATAGTGATGCTTAAGCTGTTTGACAGAGTTATTCCACTGGAGGAGGTTCTGCCTGAATTATTAAGGGCAAACCTGAGGGAAAGAAAATTCTGAATAATTATTAATGAAAACTAAAAATAAAAACAGGAACTATTTTCTCAAATCATACAGCCCTTAGTGGCTGTCATTGAAAGCCCTTTATGATACGGATACGTACTTGTATTAACATATACGAAGCCAATTGATTCTGGTTAATTGTAATTTGCTTGGAGTTTGGCATCTTCATGGTTTTTCTAGGTGATAAAAGTATCATATGTTAGTGGCCTTGTGTTTTATGGCTATGTTACTGCTTTATGCCATATCTATATCATTCAGTTTATGTTGCAGTTGATTTAATGGTAGTTAAATATGCATTTTAGCAACTTGGACTACTTCTAATTTTCAACTTCATGGTTTCACTTTGTATGCATAAACATGTTATGTTGCCTTGCCAATTATGACCTTCTTTTGCTGTGATGGGATTGACTTATATCGAGCTGGTATACACCCAGTTAACGAACTAGGTTAGATTTTGGGAACAGGTTTTTCAAATCATCTAAAATTCTAGCATGATATATGTATATTTGAAATGAGGGTTACAATTTGTGCTGGTATGCTTCATTTTGTCTTCTCATGCTTTGTTCTAATCAATGAAACATAATTCACTTCTATCCCCTAAGAACCGCAAATTGGTTCTTGTGTACCAATTGTACCGTGAATTTGTGGTACATTTGGGAAGCTTCAGTTCACTTGGGAAAGTGTATTAAGATGCAACTTAGCCATCCTGATTCCTGATCCAAGAAGAAAGGATAGGGGAGGGAGATGTTGTCTTTTGTTGAGAAAAGGTGAAGATGAAGGAATAATAGAAGGAAGCAGGGAAGAGGAAGACTGGCACAACTCTGTTTTTTCTCTGCTAAGAAATGGTGAAGATGATGGGAAGATGAATACACATAGAAGAAGGGCAAGGTGAGTGGGCTGAGGGGGTGATTACATGACATTGTGAAGGAAAAACAATTTAAAGAAATTGTTTAAGTGACATTGGAAAGGAAAAAGGAATTTGTAAAAATTGACGTTGGGGAACAATTTTATAACATAAAAAATTGTATTGATAGTGTTATTACTCTAAAAAAATTTAGTGTAGCACTTCTAAAATTAAATTAAACTACATTTGCTATTCAAAATAAAAAGTTAATAAAAAATTTATAATAAACTTTTATTGATAGTACCAGTTAATATATTAAACCGTACCATGAACCCAAATGATGTACAAACTATGTATACCCCCCATGAATTGCATACTTGGCAAGGCAGCATACCGTAATCTGAACCATGTACCGGAGCGTATTGAGAACCTGGTAACAATGGTTTTAGTTATCTTATTGTGATTGTGGATAGTGACTGACTGTTTTGAATCTTTTGATGTGTGTCATTTGATGACACTTTCCCCTCAGTTGCTCTTGTGTAGGTTCCCATGATTGATGACCTTTTATCCTGCTACACTTTTTTTACATACTGCCTTGATAATACAGAAAATCTTCCTCAAATAGAGTAGTGATTAGATTTTACATACCGCTTTCAGATTTTTCTTGAAATCATTTTTGTGATGGAAGCATTTCAAAACTTATCTTACAGCATTATAAGTGCTGGAAACATATTTTTTATAAGCATTTAAACTTTTACTTTGAATCTATTTTGCTTAACTTTGACTGAGTTAACTTTTTCTGGTATAGATGTTAGGCTTTCGAAAACACATTCCAATCCAGCTATACTTGTTAACAAATGGGAGGGAAAAAAGATACTTGAATCCATCTGTTTTTATTATTTCCTGACTTCCTTTCTGTGTTAAAACAGGCATTCCCTTTGCTCTTCGATGCTTCTGTATTGTGAGAGCCTTTTAAAGTCTATAATGGCTTATGTAAAGCTTCATATTATGACTTTAAGCATCGCTCACTTGATTGTTTAAGCTGTTTTAAGTTCACAAAATTTGAACTTATATATAGCTTAATTTTGACTTTGAACCTATAAATAATACAAATAGCCATATATCTATTTTTTAAAAGATATTTTATATAATATGTAAAACATTCCTTTTTGAGCGATGTTTGGATAGATGGAGTGAAATGGTAAAAGGGACTAAACCCATTGTTCGAGAGTTTTGAAGGTAATGAAGTGGAATGGTTAAGGATGGGAGACAAAACCACTTCTTACCACTCAAAATTTAAATACCCTCCAATTTATAGGGTTTGGAATGGAACACTTTAAATTTTTAGGATGTCCTTTACAATTTTAACCCTTGACACTTTAATCTTTTTGCTATGACAAGGTAACAAAAAGGGTAATTCTAAAAGAAAAAATTGCCATCTACTCCACTCAGTTAATTACCATTGTTACTTTGAACAATGGAAAGGAGCTCCTCACCATTCCCTAGTCGAAAACTTCAAACAATGGAGTAGTACCATTCCACTATCCAGTTCCAAACCATTCCACTTCATTCCCTTCAAAACTCACATACATAGCCTTGTGCTTAACTTCTATGCTTTACTTTTCTAGAACCTCAAGCACCTATTAGTGAAGAATCACTTTGACTACTTTGGTTGAAAGTGTTTGAATTTTATATGTTAAAAGTTGGCTTTGAAGTTTGAATGGCATATGCACGTGTTGACTAAACAAGGTTTAGTAAATCATGCTTTCTGAACGTAAGTTTAATGTGCATAAACAGTTTACTCGTGCTACTAATTTTGCACAAGATTCACAGATAAACATGTCTTTTTTCAGTTGGTTCTATGATTTGGTACTTTTTTCTTGATTATTTAACAATCGTGCATTATATCTCCAGTGGAATGCTTGTCCAGGACCCTTCAAAAGGTAATGATGTGGACGCAATTTTCAATCAAGCTAGGCAACTTGGAGCTGTAGAAAGGCCTCTTGATCAGCTTCAGGAACCTCCAAGGTCAACTAGCTTTACTGGAACCGGCAGGCTACTCTCAGGGGAAACTGTACAATCTACTTCTCAGCAACCTGAGGCTGTTGTTCACAACATTGTTTTTTGGAGTAATGGTTTCACCGTAAATGATGGACCTTTGAGGAGATTGGATGATCCTGAAAACGCCTCATTTTTAGAGGTAGCTAAGCTGTATTTATGATTCTGGTTCCATAAATGGTTTGGAGGATAAAAAGTATTTGAAAGGTCGGATACCTGAAAAGACAATTCCCTGATATTAGAAGATTGAGTTTTTTGTGATCATTATTCAGGGAATAATGTAATATCTCAACAAATTCAGTTATAACTTCACCTTTTTATTTAAATTCTCTCTGAAATTCAGCATATTTTGTTAGTGCTCTGTTAGTTGCTTTCACAATCTCTTGACAATACTATGTAAGAATGTCCCAGATATGTGTTTGGGCTACTATTGCTTTCTTCTTGGTTTCATCAACATTTTCACTGTGTTTAATGATATTTGCTATTTTTGAATGTAGAGCATAAAAAAATCTGAATGTCCCAAAGAGCTTGAACCAGCAGATAGGAGGTCATCTGTAAATGTTAACCTCATAAGGAGGAATGAGGACTATCGTGTAAGTTTTCTGTTTGAGTTCTTTGGTTTGTCTCTATCCAATTTACAATGAAATCAGGATGTATATAGCTGCCTTTGTCTATTATTTTCAGAACTTTAATGTTTTGCATTTTGAAATGCAATCCAGGTCCTTTGTTGTGCATAATTACTTATATATGAAATCACACTTGTCCAATGCATAAATTATAAGTGCATTTTGTCACACTTGCAGGAGCCCAAAAAGAGCCATGCTTCATTTCAGGGGGTGGGAAGAACTCTAGGAAGCAGCTCTTCAACGGCACCTGAGCCATCTGTTGCCTCAACTCCTCCCAACTCAGCTCCTCCTCCTTCTGCTGGTCTGGTAGTTGATCAATCATTGCCATCAACCACAATACAACTCAGGTTGGCTGATGGAACCCGCTTGATATCACATTTTAATTATCACCACACGATCGGTGACATCCGTGCCTTCATAGATGCATCCAGACCTGGGGGTCGGCAGAATTATCAACTTCAGATGATGGGCTTCCCCCCAAAGGTTTTAGCTGATGAAACTCAGACTATAGAGCAGGCAGGACTGGCAAATTCAGTTGTCATGCAGAAATTTTAGCAAACTGCTGCTTCATGGTCATCTGTCATTACTAGCTAAATGCTGCATAGAAGTGATCCAGTTTTATTGAGGGCTTCTAGACTTGGAGCATTGTCATTTGACAAAAACAAAATAGGAATCACCCTGTGTTGAGAGGATATTTATTTTTTGTCGTTCAATCTTCTATAAAGTACTCTATTTTCTTTAGGAGCAGTTTGATGGCTTGGCTATGGACCTAATTCTGTTATGATGATTGTGTTAAAGGTAGTAGCTGGGCCTAATGTCTGAATTTGATATTATATGGAACACTTCTTTGAAATGTAGGATAATCCTCACATCTCAGTTTTTTTTTAATACGTGCTACTAAGTTTGGTTATCTAACTTCATAAATAAATCAGCAGCAAAAATTTAATCAGGCTCTGCAAGCATACCCCTTATACAAGGGGAAGCGAAAGGACATAGACAGCCGTGTTTTATGTTGCTAAGACTAGAGATTTTAGGAAAAGCAATGTTTGTGCTAGTGGTGAGGAAACCGAATTCGGATTAGCTGCAGTTGATTGCTGTAACTGTAACGTCCTAATTTCTAAATTCGGAAATAATGCCTGTTGGGAGCACTATTTCTAAACTTATAAAATTAATTCGTCAATTTCGTGTATCGAAAACAAATATAAACGCTTGTGTAATCCAACCATTACCAAAGCTCCACATTACATAATTAAAACATAAAGAATCCAACCTAATTGCCATCAAGGCTCCAGTAGAAAGCACTAAGATCAACATAGTAAATTCCTAGGAAACAACGAAACAGAAAATTATGGTAGTCCTAAATAACATCAAGAACGATAACAAAAATCAAAGTATAAACAGAAATCAAATCTAGTCTGTGGTACTTCATGCATCCTCTACTACTCGTCCTGATCCTGAAACTCATCCTGCACAACTGAAATATAGTTCCCGTATCGTGGGATGAGACTACGTCCCAGTGAGTGTAACCAGTGTGTGCAGTGTGGGGAAAAACAACCAAGAACTACCAGGGCATTCATGTTAATTTCATGAAAACATAATGAAAGCAATAACGCACAACTGAGCATATTGAAGACAATGATTTGTATGTAATGCATGACTGTGATGGTGTTGTTACCCGACACCCGGGGTCTTTTCTTTGTAACGTAACTGTGATGAGCGCTCGGCCATGTAACCAAGGACCGTCGTCCAAGGTTACCTATGATTAAATCTTAAATAGCATTTAAACATAATACTGTGATTGGGGACCCCATCTCTCTCTTGGCCATGAGTTCGATGTGGTTACCCCGTTGTTATTAAATAATTTGCCCGAAGACCTGTGATGGTCAATGACCCTGTGATAGCCTGAAGGCTCTATGATTTCTCTTAAATTCAGAATTTCATGACTGTGATGGCCAAAGGCCCATGAATTACAAAATAATATAATCAAGAATCATCAACATAATCAAGAACCATCATACAGAATCATCCAATCATCTACCCTAAGGTTTTGGTAATTCAATACATACAATAATCAGTATATTCGCAATTCTTATGTTCATACTATACATATATCACTAATTCGTAGAAAGAAAGGGGAAAAAGAATAGGGAACATGCAATGGCAATCATCCAGAACAAACAAGTGAGAGTCCACCCACCTGTGAGTCGGAAAAACGGAGAAGAACGAGGAAAGGAGTGCCTTGATAGGGAAAGATTGATGCAAGACTCGTTCTTGATGAGTAGAAATCGTTCTTGGCCTTCGCTGGGACTTTCTCTCACTAGAACCACTCTATCTCTCTCTAAAAAATGTGAAGAAACGGGAGGAAACTGACTGAAAACCGTCCAAGGGCGTGTTTTAAGTGGTGCCACTCGCATAAGCTAAAAATTCGCTTAAGCGAGTTCTCTAAAATTTGGTTTCGTCCCCGATAAATTCGCTTAAGCAAATTCTTTCCAGAGAGCACCCCAAAAAGGCTCTGTTTTTCGCTTAAGCGAATTAAATTCGCTTAAGCGAAAATGAGTCTGTTTGAAGGTGCGATTTCCATCAGAACCCTATCATATAACCTATCAAACTGAAGCCCCGGAAATAAGCTTTCTAATGAGAGTGGAATCACCTCAATCGGACATCTACAACTCTAGATATTTGCAATTTAGTGCACCAAGGTCATTAGGCTTAAAACCTAAATCAAGCAACAACCTTAGTTTTTGCCATTTAAGCTTTTCTTTATCCATCTACATTCAAATTCGGATTCGAATCTTATAATTAAACATTATCCTAAACTTGATATTACTCTCTTATCTCTATTTCTTGTGATGTTATCATTCATATTTAGAAATATATGATCTTCAAATTAGAATGCTAACGCATATCTCTTTCCTCAGGATGTCCCAATCGGTTCTAATATTATTATATATTAATATTAATAATTGAATAACTACTACATTTATAACAATTAAGGTTGATTGAAACATTAATAATATAATTTATCTTCTAATATCAAATTCAATATCTCTCTTTTAGTATTCATATTATTGTGTCATTATTATATCATTAATATTATAATATTATTTTATTAATAGTTACTGTTATTATTATTATAAAGATTCTCTTTTCATCACCCATATTATCGGAATACAATTATAAGTGATTTAATTTTATTATTATTATTATTTTATTATAATTCCAGATTTCTTAAATTTTGGGATGTTACAATTCTACCCCCCTTAAATAAATTTTGTCCTCAAAATTTGTCTTACTATTCTCTTAAACTTAAGTCTATGACTCTATATATTGGTAATTAACCTATAGCTTCGAGTTGGATATCATGTTTCCATTAATAATAATTGTGACTAACTATTCGAAGTCCAGAATAAATTATGTTCCTAAACTAAATCCATTGAATCATTCACCACATTTATCATAAAAAAATTCAAGTTTCTTTCCTAAACTTAAGCTCTATGTCTTCAACTGTAATTTCTAAATATTTTTCTTATGATAAAAAACCTATGTAACTATTAAATAATTAATTTTGACACTTTCAAAGATCATGGCCTAAATAGCGATAATTATGTGAGCTATTGACTCATGATCATATCCTAATTATAAAACTATCTAAACTGTAAAATGTCCTTATCGAGATCCTCCCAGATCCAAAGATGAAATCAATAACTCTTAACCATATATACATAATTACTCAATTTCAATCAAGCTCAAGATTAGATCTTTATCTCTAAACCTTTTAACTATACACATAAAATTATCATATCCCTATCACCAAAACCGTCAAAATAAAGAAACCTCTATCTCTAAAAAGATTAAATCTCTACCTCTTAAATCATACAATACCAAATCTTTATCCTTAAAAACTATCAGTTATTAACCAAAACTCCATGTCTAACCCACCAAAAACAAGCTTAACAATTTTTCTCAAATAAAAGATCACTTAAACTTTGTGTAAAACCTTATCCATCTTCCTAAGTTCTAATAATTTATCATCACCCTAGAATTTTTTTTTTTATATTCAAAAATAATTTTATCTCTTATATAATATTTTCCTCATATCCTTCATCCATTGAATACAACTCCAAACCATTGTAATCCTATCCTAAGATCTAAAGATCCATTTACAGTTCTCTTTTCATCTATTTCTCAGTTTTTAATTAACTGTAAAGATTTGTACACTTAAGCCATCTCTATTTCTATGGGTTTCTTTCTTTTATTTTTCTTGTTAACTAATGAAATTTTTATTCAAAATTCTATGTTTCATGATAGTACTTATACTATGCTTATTATCTAATAAATATATATATGTATATATATATATATATATATTATACTCATTCTAATACTTTTAGAAAATTAGTCTTAACTAAATGTGTGTGTATATATATATATTCTAAATTTTTTTTTTGACAATGTTATAATTTCAAGTAAGTTTAAATAATAAAGAGATTATGATAGTAAATTCCTATTATTTAATTATATAACTTTATAAAATTAATCCTTAATTTTCTAGCTTCCTATCGTCATTATTTTTACTTTTTAACAATCTTTATTTATCTTCAAAATATTTGATGGGGTAAGATATATTTTAAAATACTATGATATCTCTTTGATAATTATCTACCCTGTGTTATTCTAAAATTTCTATTTTCTATTAGCAATTCCTAAAATATAAGGAATAATAGATACTATTTTCTTCCCGACTTTATCTACTTCCACCAACCTTATTGTATATTTTTTTTTATCTATCTATATATATGTATAACAAATCCTATCCTTGAAAACATTTTACTTCAAATTTAAGTAAGACCTTATCTGAGAATCTAAATTAAAAAGTAAACAATTGTATATCTATATATATCCTAATTTACAAAAATCTAAAATTCACCATCACCCAGAGTCTTCTCATTCTTTCAATTCATCCTGTAACTACTAGTAGAATCTAAACTCATATAAATCCAAATTAAGTTGATCATTTAATCCGAAATCTAACTAAAATTTAAAAATCAAATCCTACTAGTAAAACTCAACATCAAGGAGATAAATATTTTCCATATCATATGTCTTAATGAAATTCTAATCCTCGGGTTCAAATTTAAATTACGCAGATTAGTCAATCCTAATTTAGATAAATCTTAATCCGATAAATTCAAATTCAGTCAGGTAAATCAAATACTCCATCCTACGCAAGTAAATTACGTCACCGAGGTGCAACTACTGATAACTATCAATATCAGCATCAACCTACACTAAAAGGGATTCAAAGAAAGGAAACAGGGATGTGAGATAAATGTACTATAATTACATCTAATGACCCATTAGGGATTCTAGGAGTACTAGTCTAATATCTTAGGGGACAAAGGATTACACTTGCTTTTTGCATAATAAAAGAAAGACCAAATTACTGATCATAAGGCTTAAATAATCTAATCACCATCAAATTAAAAATCACTGAACACCTAATTGGATCGATAAAATGACTAGGTAACTAATAATGAGATTAGAATCGAAAAAGCAACTCAACACCAACATACACCAGTAGGGAAAAAGGAAAGACGGCAAGAATATAAGATTAAAGGCCCTAATTCAATTCCTCAAATTATCTTTAAGATTACACCTACCCGATGGTAAACACTTAACCAAGAGCTAGTGCTACTCCCCTTTCACTAATGGTGTTAGGTTCCTCTAACCTCCCATGAGTCCCACACTTCTCTTCTAACCTCTACCTGTCACGGAAAAACTCTAATCCTAGAAATTTACCATTATCTCCACATGCAAGACATTTCAACAACGCAAATAAACAGACATATCAATCAATTATTCAAGCAAAACAAGCATCATTACTATTCAAGCAAAACAAGCATCATGATTAATCAAACAAGTCACACACTCAATGTGTAACCACAAGCAACCAACACTATCCTCCCTCACTAGGGAGTCTATTCCTCATGTTCCCTCTAAACCTCCCAAAAAAACTTGTACTTCACCTTTCCTTCTAAGAGTACCTTAATTCCTCTGGAAACTAAAATGACATCTCATAAAGCTCTTGAGGTGGAGATCCTACTCTTGGAAAAATAGACCTATGTCCCTCTCCCTCTCCCTCTGACTATCATGTAGGTGGCTTTAACCCCGTTAGAGAAGTGTCCCAACTCCTTTAACAAGGTATCCTGTTTACGTCACTAACCATAATCCCGTGAACAGCGCATCCAATAGAGGGGTGATCAGTCCCTATACTAGTTACGAGGTACAGTGGGATCATAGTGAGTCACGGGCAACTAACTTAACCATAGTCCAATTGGATTGAACTGCTTTGATACCAAAATGTAACGTCCTAATTTCTAAATTCGGAAATAATGCCTGTTGAGAGCACTATTTCCAAACTTATAAAATTAATTCGTCAATTTCGCGTATCGAAAACAAATATAAACGCTTGTGTAATCCAACCATTACCAAAACTCCACATTACATAATTAAAACATAAAGAATCCAACCTAATTGCCATCAAGGCTCCAGTAGAAAGCACTAAGATCAACATAGTAAATTCCTAGGAAACAACGAAACAGAAAACTATGGTAGTCCTAAATAACATCAAGAACGATAACAAAAATCAAAGTATAAACAGAAATCAAATCTAGTCTGTGGTACTTCATGCATCCTCTACTACTCGTCCTGATCCTGAAACTCATCCTGCACAACTGAAATATAGTTCCCCTATCGTGGGATGAGACTACGTCCCAGTGAGTGTAACCAGTGTGTGCAGTGTGGGGAAAAACAACCAAGAACTACCAGGGCATTCATGTTAATTTCATGAAAACATAATGAAAGCAATAACGCACAACTGAGCATATTGAAGACAATGATTTGTATGTAATGCATGACTGTGATGGTGTTGTTACCCGACACCCGGGGTCTTTTCTCTGTAACGTGACTGTGATGAGCGCTCGGCCATGTAACCAAGGACCGTCGTCCAAGGTTACCTATGATTAAATCTTAAATAGCATTTAAACATAATACTGTGATTGGGGACCCCATCTCCCTCTTGGCCATGAGTTCGATGTGGTTACCCCGTTGTTATTAAATAATTTGCCCGAAGACCTGTGATGGTCAATGACCCTGTGATAGCCTGAAGGCTCTATGATTTCTCTTAAATTCAGAATTTCATGACTGTGATGGCCAAAGGCCCATGAATTACAGAATAATATAATCAAGAATCATCAACATAATCAAGAACCATCATACAGAATCATCCAATCATCTACCCTAAGGTTTTGGTAATTCAATACATACAATAATCAGTATATTCGCATTTCTTATGTTCATACTATACATATATCACTAATTCGTAGAAAGAAAGGGGAAAAAGAATAGGGAACATGCAATGGAAATCATCCAGAACAAACAAGTGAGAGTCCACCCACCTATGAGTCGGAAAAACGGAGAAGAACGAGGAAAGGAGTGCCTTGATAGGGAAAGATTGATGCAAGACTCGTTCTTGATGAGTAGAAATCGTTCTTGGCCTTCGTGGGGACTTTCTCTCACTAGAACCACTCTATCTCTCTCTGAAAAATGTGAAGAAACGGGAGGAAACTGACTGAAAACCGTCCAGGGGCGTGTTTTAAGTGGTGCAGTAACGTGCCACTCGCTTAAGCTAAAAATTCGCTTAAGCGAGTTCTCTAAAATTTGGCTTCTTCCCCGATAAATTCGCTTAAGCGAATTCTTTCCAGAGAGCACCCAAAAAAGGCTCTGTTTTTCGCTTAAGCGAATTAAATTCGCTTAAGCGAAAATGAGTCTGTTTGAAGGTGCGATTTCCATCAGAACCCTATCATATAACCTATCAAACTGAAGCCCCGGAAATAAGCTTTCTAATGAGAGTGGAATCACCTCAATCGGACATCTACAACTCTAGATATTTGCAATTTAGTGCACCAAGGTCATTAGGCTTAAAACCTAAATCAAGCAACAACCTTAGTTTTTGCCTGTTAAGCTTTTCTTTATCCATCTACATTCAAATTCGGATTCGAATCTTATAATTAAACATTATCCTAAACTTGATATTACTCTCTTATCTCTATTTCTTGTGATGTTATCATTCATATTTAGAAATATATGATCTTCAAATTAGAATGCTAACACATATCTCTTTCCTCAGGATGTCCCAATCGGTTCTGATATTATTATATATTAATATTAATAATTGAATAACTAATACATTTATAACAATTAAGGTTGATTGAAACATTAATAATATAATTTATCTTCTAATATCAAATTCTATATCTCTCTTTTAGTATTCATATTATTGTGTCTTTATTATATCATTAATATTATAATATTATTTTATTAATAGTTACTGTTATTATTATAAAGATTCTCTTTTCATCACCCATATTATCGAAATACAATTATAAGTGATTTAATTTTATTATTATTATTATTATTATAATTCCAGATTTCTTAAATTTTGGGATGTTACAATTGCAATGCAGTAAACAAATTCGGACCGTTCGATAGAGATCAGACGATCTAGAGACTAAGATGGTTTATTAATTATCTCAGCCTTTGGACTGTCAGATTTCATCGGACGATCCGAATTTACTGACTGTGGTGACTGCAGGGAAAAATGACTGCAGTGAATCCGGATCCGCTGAAATAGCAAAATCAGGCGTCTTATGAACGATGTCATAGCATTCACTACACAAGGTTTAGCTTAGCACCCAAAAATAAAAAATCATGACAAATTCCGCGACTTTGCAGCCTTTGACAAAAAATAAAAAAAAATGTTGCAGCCATACAACAACAATTGCTACTCCAAGTGGAAGTAATTATGAAAAAGAAAAACCAACTGTAAGCTCACTTACAATTGTGAGTCCAAGATTGGTAATAAAATCCTCAACGTTTTCTTTCATTCCTATAATTCTATTATACACAGATTAGCATTTCAATTGGTACAAACAAAGCTCAATGTCTTGGCATGGAACAATGTCTAATAACCACTACCTAAAAAGATTTTGAAGAGAAGACCCAAAAGGCACACTAATTGACCTGTGCCATTCCATTTGATGAAAAAGCTAAATATGCTTATGAGAAAAGAATGATTTGATTTATGGAAAATTGTGAGCCAGACACCGGTCAAGAAACAACGATTATATATCACACCAACTTTCCAAACTAGTAAGGTGCCATCTGACTATAAGTGTAACTAAGCTGAGTATATCAAGATAGCTAACATAAGTGAAAGAGGTGCAAGGATTGTCTCTCGCCCTTGCAGCTTCTGCAGCAGACATCAGCTACGGAACAACTACGGAATAATTACGGATTTTAATTCCGTAGCTGTTCCGTAGCTGATGTCTGCTGCAGAGGCAGCATAGGATCCAGGTCCGTGAAAGAGGAGTATAAGTTTCATGCATATTAAAATAGAAGTCAAAGTAAATTTTTTGTGTATCAAATATCTATAATAAAATTATCAACGAGGGTTGATTCAAGTGGTACATGTTTGTTTCCCCTTAAGCAAGGTATCGGGTTCGGGTCTTGTGGATTGAAAAAATCCCCGCTGGGAGAGTTAGCCCCACCATGATGTGGATGTTCCCGGCTCAAATAGGATTGTCTCCCGTGGAGGATACCTTTGATTAAAAAAACAAAAAAAAATATCTATAATAAAATTCAATTACATAGATAAGACATTTGATGAGGTTCTGTTTATTTGCATTGAAGATTGAGCTCACGAATAATTTTAAGAGATTAAATTTTCAATGAAATTGTTGAGTTAATCCCAGTGTTATTGAAATCGGACCGGTCGGACCGGTTCGACCGGAAACCGGACCTGGCACCGGTCCGGTCCGGTTGTTTGATCAGAAATGCAAGTCACTCGGCCATTATGCATCAGACCGGTTATAAACCGGTGCTATTACTTCGACCAGAAACCGGATCTGGCACCGGTCTGGTCAGGTTGTTTGATCGGAAATGCAAGTCACTCGGCCATTATGCATCAGACCAGTTATAAACCGGTGCTATTACCCTCAACTCGGTGCGGGTCAACACGGTTTGACCGCGCTTTTTCCACACCTTGCTTGTTTGACTAGTTCTGACTGCATTTGCGGCTCCAAAGCAAAAGTGAATCATCTGCTGCACTCCCTGCTCTGGTCTGCTGCACTGCTCAGAAAAGCTGATCTGTTCACGCGTTGGTTCTGCTGCATTGAAAATTTGAAATGCAAAATGTTCCTTCGTGGGGTTCGAACTCAGCTTTAGCACTCCAAAGCAAAAGTGAATCAACCACTTGACCACTTCAACGTTTAACAATAAATGCGCGAGATATAATATATATATATATCATATCTATTTCGTTTACATATTAAATTTATACAATAAAACATGTTAAAAAATTATATAAATTTGTTCTCATTTTATTTGATTATAAATATATAAAATTTGTAAATACTTTTAATTATGAATCAATTAATGTGCTTATTAATTTAATTATCAATCTAATTATTGAAACATTAGTTTATATGATTAATATTTATTTTTTTTATAAGTTTCAAGTTTTTAATTAGTATAAAATATTTAAGATTTAATATATACCGGTTTAACCGATTACCAATAACCCACTGGTTCGACCAGTGACCCATTAAATCAGTACCCTGACCGAGTCGATCACCGGTTCGAGTTTAATAACATTGGTTAATCCATGAAATATATATATATATAGAGAGAGAGAGAGAGGGAGGGGACATATCTAGTGAGAAAACTCATTTTATATGAGAGTGAGAGGAATCAACCTTAATCATGAGATTAAAATTGAGGGTTGTGATTTAAACACAAACTAAAGCAAGTCACGTGCATTTATTCAAGCGAATTACCAAAATTAAATTTGCAATAATGACCTGGATACCTTCACAAAAATCATGAGAATTGAACCTCCCAACTCCTATTAAGGAAGCTTCTAATGTTACCTAGGATCTACGCACTAACAAGGAATTACACCCTTTTCAATCAAATGGGCTAGAAGCTTTGGGTCACATTCCACCCAAAGCCGCTTAAATTAAATGAGAATGAAAGTTTCATCTCTTCACTCATTTTACCCTTTACTAAAATAACCTTTCGTGCTAAAAATTAAAATTAAAATTCAATTGTTCAAAGTTTATATCCATTCGGGATATATTAGAATTGACATCAAACTCCAACAAAAATTATTATGCAACATTAGGAAGGGGCTTCACTTTGCAGACTTTTTCGTTATCGTGGTGGTTAGGTTGGGAGGGACAAAACGAGATGGACCTAGGAAGGATGTTAGCGACTAATAGCTAGGTAAATGGCTTTGGTTCAGTTACAGTGTGAGGGATTGAAACTTGATGACCTACTACAGTGATTGAGCAGGCTAGGGATTGCGGCTAGGGAAGAATAGGGGAATAGGAAGATAGAAATTGAATTATCTGAAAAAATACACGTGAGTTAGTAATGAGATGTTTTAATTTCAGCAGTCAATTTTAATCTCATGGTTGTTATTTATCCCTCTCACTCCCATATAAAATGAGTTTTCTCACTAGATATATTCCCTATATGTGTATCAAATATTATTTTTTTAAAACATCATATTTGTCTTTACAAATATTAAGGGTTGGTTTAGTTTACAGTTGAGTACAATTGGTTTTGATAAAATTATAAAATTAATTGTTGTAAATGAATGATGCACGATTTACAAAGCACAAAATGATTTAAAATAAATTCCGTTGGAATTGATTCTCACTATTAAAATGGGTAACCAAACAAACACCAAATCTCTAATAATTTAATTTTTTTATTCATTTTAAACATAATGTTTCAATATTTTAATGTTTAAACATAAATTTTAAATATTTAAATATCAAACTCATTCTAATATTATACAACACAATAACACTTATAACTAATAAATAACTTTAAAACATGACCATTTGACTCAATAATAGGAGGATTGAACTTACATCATTATAAATTACAATGATAATAAAACTAATACATCATCCAATTTTGTTGTATAACTTACAATTATGATTCATCTAACAAACCGAAAATGCAAAGACAAGCATGAGCAACTTGTGTGTAAATAACTACTACATTATTGTCATCTACATGTATTATGTAACTCTATAAAACTAAAATTTCAAGAGCTCCAATAATAAAATAATATCTAATAGTGAATATTCCATGCTATTATTTTCTATTTTCCATAAAGTTATTATTATGATAATCAACAAAAGTTAAGGTGTTGAAGCATACAAAAAAATCAAGTAAAATTAAAAGTAAATGTTTGGGCTAAAAATGGTTATGATATTTACCCAAATCAAAATAACTACTGCATTATTGTCATCTACATGTATTATGTAACTCTATAAAACTTATATTTCAAGAGCTCCAATAATAAAATAATATCTAATAGTGAATATTCCATGCTATTATTTTCTATTTTCCATAAAGTTATTATTATGATAATCAACAAAATTTTTTTTTTGGGTCGAAATAATCAACAAAAGCTAAGGTGTTGAAGCATACAAAAAAATGGGTTAAATATGTTTTTGGTCCCTAAACTTTCACCCGAATTTGGTTTTGGTCCCTAATCTTTTTTTCGTTGGTTTTGGTCCCTAACGTTTTCAAATCATTGAAATTAGTCCCTGCCGTCACCCTTATATTTAACAGAGTTGACGACATGGACTAATTTCAATGGTTTAAAAATGTTAGGGACCAAAAATAACGAAAAATAAAGATTAGGGACCAAACCCATATTCATGTTTGATCCCTAAACTTTCACCAAAATTTGGTTTTGGTCCCTAAAGTTTTCAAATTATTGAAATTAGTCCCTGCCGTCACCCCTATATCTAACAGAGTTGACGACAGGAACTAATTTCAATGATTTGAAAACGTTAGGGACCAAAATCAACTAAAAAAATATTAGGGACCAAAATCAAATTCGGGTAAAAATTTAGGGACAAAAAACATATTTAACCAAAAAAAATCAAGTAAAATTAAAAGTAAATGTTTGGGCTAAAAATTGTTATGACATTTACCCAAATCAAAACTTAAAGCCCGTTTTTACTTAAGCCCACAGAAGCCCATTAGTCAGGGCTGCCCTTTGTAAACAATCGATGAGCTTACCAACAGCGACAGCTTCCAATCCAATGAGGCAGGAAAGACAGGATTCTTATGTTGTGCCTGCAACTAATTCAAGCTTCTATCACTGTTAGCTTGCCTCTGCATTCTCTCGCTGGTAACTTTTTTTCTCACATGTTCTTTATATAAATTGTTGAGGGATTCGGTTCCGGAGGGATGGTTCTGTTATTAAGGCTCACAATGTGTTCGATGAAATGTCTCCCTCCACTCCCTAATTTATTATGCTTTAAATTTCATCAACATGCTTCATCATTTGAGCTACCTCATTGAATTTCACCTCTCACTATTACTTCTGCTCTGAAATTCGAATGAGCAGGTACAAATCCACTTGCTGCCCCATTGGAAGTATAGATTTTTTGCTCAAGTATGGCGGCTTTGTTGTCCAAAAGGCTATTACGTTCTTCTGGGTCCTTGCGTTCACTAGGTCGACTTTGCTTTGATTCACCAAACGCTGGGTTTGCCTCTTCTTATAAATCACATGGTAAGATGTTTATGTGGCCTCCTAACTGTAAACCGATGTCTTTTGCCCTTATTTCGATTTTTATTTAATTTATTAGTTCTTTTCTAAATCTTTATGTATACGATATCTTTTCCCCATTGAACAGATATATGCAGCAGTTTATCTGGGGAGAGACTGTTCTCTGCACAGCGTTCTGGCCTTCTCTTGGTACACTGCCATTGATTTAAGTTTTATTCTATATCTATAACTTCTTTCAGGATGAACATTTAATCAATGCAGCTCTCTCTTATGCTGGTTATTTACTGATTGTTATTTAATAACGTGGTATAGTGTATTTAAATGCAGCCCAGGTCAATGATCCAACGGTTTTCTACTTCTATTTTAACTCCAGGACCTGATGAAGGTGCATTTCCATCAGATTTATTGTCCAAAAAGCCTCTGGCAACGTCTGAGCGTACTATAGGTATGAAAGATAGTTTGGATTTGGAGCATTTGTAGTACATGAATATGCTGGTGCTTCATTGTGCTTCTTTTGATCTTCATTGAGATATCATTTGACTGCTAGGCATGAGTTCTAATGTTGTTTGTATCATTGAGATATGAGATAGGCTTTGATGTCTGTTTTCTAGGATATTAGATATAGGCTAAAAATTTTTCATGTCAGTGTTTCCCTCTCTCTCTCTCTCTCCATGTATTGGACTTTTTTCTTATTAGTATCCTATGTTGGTCCACTGCCTTCTTTTTTAATGATGCATCTACCCTTTTCAAGAATGAGAACAAATCCGATTTAAACCCTTTAAACAAAAGTTTTGAGTACACCTTTGATTGTACTCCCATTTTTTCTCTCCCAATACCTGGTAACTCATCTAGTCTTGATCATAGCATGAGTTGATTGCTGTTTCAATAAGATCTAAGAGTGTTATTAAGGTAGCTCATTATGATGTAGGGCTTTGTCAGGATATTTTAATTCCAGTTACCAACTTTCACAATGAGGACAAGGGCTTTATGGTTTTAGCTGGAGATATTTTTGATTTGCCTATTCGGAAGGACATTATTCATCGTGTTGTTAGGTGGCAGCTTGCTAAACGACAACAGGTAGTGACTGCATAATGTTTTGGAATCTAAAGCTTGTTTCTGATTCGACATGTGATCCCAAGAAATGCTATATATCTTAGTTAGGCTAGACTGATGATCATTTCTCTATATTGGCTTAACAATTTATGGGATGTATTCTGTTGTTGATACTGGAAATACTCTTTTTTCTTTCTTTGATCACTTATTATTGCATTGACGAATGACGATTGTGGAGAGGGAATTGAATAGGTGGTTGGAATAGAGGGGACAAGCATTTAGATTTGGGAAAATAAGAACTACAGTTTGACATGTCTATTCTGATGTTTAAAGATGAAATGTTTCAATTGATGCTTTATCATTTACTGGAATGTCTTACAAATATTTATGTTTTCTTGCACTTGACATATGATTGGAACTTAATTTTACGAATAGGGAAATGGGAAACTAGATCCTTGCACCAGAAGAGAATTTGGGAATTCTTTAGAAAAATTACATAATAGAGAGACTTGGATCTCACTCAGTACCTCTCTACACAACTCTACCTGCCTTCCCTCACCTCTCTCTGCTTTTAAGATTGTCTTTTAAAAGAATTCACACACTCCTCTCCCTTGCTGCCGCATGTCAGGGATGTTACAAGAAAATTCCCCATACACATTCCCTTCTACCTCACCTCTCTTGCTCACTCGAGTCATTAACCCACCCCCTTTCCATTTTAATTTATCCTAAGTTCCTAACATGACTGTAGTAATAAGAGGGTATCTATCAACATAATGGTTTTGGATATGTAAGTTATCTATTTGTATGGACCCAAATTGTTAGCTATGAAAATTTTCCATGAGAATGTTATGTATTTGCTGATTGATTTGGCCAACAGGGAACTCACTCAACAAAAACTATCAGTGAGGTCAGTGGGACTGGGAGAAAGCCTTACAAGCAAAAGGGACTTGGTAGAGCAAGGCACGGTACATTGCGTGGGCCTCAGGTAATGGAACATTCTGTGCATTCGTTGCCAGTCTATCTTTTTCCTCCTTTCTTCACAGTTTTTCAGCGCCCTCCCCCTTTACGGTTTTGCAAATTGATAAATTTTATGAATGGTAACAGTTCAGGGGTGGTGCCACTATGCATGGCCCTAAGCCCCGAAGCCATGCTTTCAAACTCAATAAGAAGGTTAGACATCTGGGGCTGAAGATTGCTTTGTCAGCTCGTGCAGCAGAAGGAAAGGCAAGTCTCCCAACCATCCTGTCCCTGTCCCTGCCTTCTCCCGAGAAAAGAAAAAAAAAGACATCTTCTCTACTTTATTCTGTCTGCTGCATGAACATACATTCTTGCTTATACTCAACATAATGTAATTTTTCACTTATAGAAGTTTTCTTTTTCAGATTTTATAATTATATTGTTTGATGGTTTAGCAGGCAAAATTGCAAGATACACAATATTCTAGTTTCTTTTAGGGGCTTCTTTGTTGTTGATAATGATATTGCTATTGATATCAAAATTGAAGACATAGTTAAGTGCGCTGTATAGCCATTTTGCATTTAATATGTCATATGAATTTTCTAAGCCTTAGTCTTCCTGATTGCCAATCTTAATGTTTTTATTTCTTTGTGTGCTATAAAAATAACCATTGGAGGGTGTTCTTTTAAATGAACACCTCATTAATAGAGACAAAATAGACCGCAACTTCATAGAATTGTGGTTGGGTGTAGGGAGAATTGAATGAGTCATAAAACACAAAGGAGCATTTGATGCTCCTGCATCAGCTGTCCTTTGACTGCTTCTTTTTGTTGAGTTAAATGGTTCTTTTTTGGCATGTATCCCTATCCTAATATCATATTATATTATATAGTTTACATTACCAAAATGCCTTATTGCAATTCTGGTAGGGCATGTTAGATTGTTATTCTTTCTGCTCTTTTTTGTACATAAGATGTTCTTTTAATTCTTTCATCCCATAATTATCTTGTTTATAGTGTTTGCAATCCTTTTGCTTGGTTTATCTTTGTATATATGTTGAGTAAAAGTCTGTGCTTGTGTTACGTACACTGATCTCTGGGGAATTGTTTTAAACAGCTTCTTGTGTTTGAGGATCTGGAGGTTCCCACTCATAAAACCAAGAACATTGTGAATTATTTCAACCAAATGGAGCACACCAAGAAACTTCTGCTCGTAGATGGCGGCCCCATAAATGAAAAGTTAAAATTAGCTACACAAAATCTACATTATGTTAACATACTTCCCTCCATTGTAAGTTTCAGTTTTATCCATGTTGCTTCTATTGTAGTTTCGATGGAATTGATAATTATAGCTCTACATTGTGATTTCTTGTAAGGTTTATAGTATGTTTGCAAGAGTCAATATATTTTCAGCGGTAACAACAAAGCCTTATACTAGCTAGTTTGGGTCAGGTACATGGATCAATAATCAACCAACACCATTAGGCTCCACCCAAAACCAAATTTTTAGTATTACCATTTAGAACAAGTCTTTTTTAATGTTTTCTCCTAGTTGTTTTCTTAATCAGACTTCCATTTGATCTACTTCTCTCACTAGAGCATCTATCAGTCTTATTCTCACACTACCAAATCATTTAAAGAGAATTTCCATCCTCTCCTCACTCAGCACTACTCCATCTTTCTTCCAGATATTTTCATTCATAACAATATTATAGATTCACTTGTAAACTGCAGTATTCTCATCTTAGATATGCATATATTTTGGCATTGGCACTCTGTCCAGCATTCACTAGTCACTACCATTAACCATTGTTGATTTTATAATTATCCAATAGAAATTATGATTGAAGCTTATCTATTTGTATGTTATAACATCTCCGTGAGTCTTCCCATCACTTTGTTAGATGGATCTAAAATAGTTAAATTGTATAGCTTGTGTATATACTGAACTTGTATACAATGTACTGTTTCTCATTCCCATTTAATTGAAACCCATTGATTGCAAAGCTTCTTTGCATAATTTTGTTTAGAATTTACCCATTCTCATGACTTATGAAGGACCGTATCATCGACAAAAAGTATGCATTGAGGCACAGGCTCTTGGATGTGCATTATAAGTACGTGCATGTTTGGTTTGGCGTTGAGGTATCGCCAAACTCAAGTTTGAACCTCCCAACATAACTATTTGTAGCTTTAGAAACGTGAGTTTATCACGTTTCAACGATAAACCAAACATATCCTACATCCTTTACACAGGCTCAAAGTCAATCCTTGGTGCAACATTCAGTTATAGGAAAAATCCTTTACACCTCCACCGAGTTTGCGACTAGTCATTGTCCCATATTGTGTATCCTTTATTCCTTGAGTATGTAATGCGGATTCTTATTCAATGATTTCCATGTGTTGGTATCTTTTGCTTCCTTTTGTACACTTGCTATAGGTTTATAGCCTCCATGGTTGACCTCTTTGGCATAAAACCAAATTGGTTTTATGATGTCTTCTCTTGTCTTAATCTGCTCTCTCATCAAATCTTTCCTACAACTTTGTAAATCGTAAGGTTACGACACTTCTCTCTTTTCTTCCTTTTAACATGCACTTGCATCTTGTGTCAATTATATACATGAATAACAATTGCTTTCTGCTTTTTATCAAGTAGTAACTTGGGAGCCTTATGATGCTAGTTGTTACAAGTTCCAAGTTTCTCCTAAAACCGGCATGCTAAAGCCTATAATCCAATCAATATTTAGCAAATTTCTTGAGGACAACCAGATTGTGGAGATTTCCTTTGTTATATATATAATGTGTTTGACATGTTTTTGTAGGGTTTGAATGTATACAGCATTTTGCTGCATGACACTTTGGTGATGACCCGAGATGCTGTGACCAGAATTGTTGAGCGTATGCACACTCCAATAAATCGCTGAGGTAGTAACTATTTTTGTGCCACACTTTATTTACTCCAAATTAGGAATAGTATCCCATGTCTCCATTTCTGTAACATAAAGTGGTCCAATGAGAATATCTTTCGGATGAGGTTTCTGTTAAAATTACACAAGCTAGGCAAGTTATACCTTTTTTACCGTGTTGTTATACATTGGAACTTAGGAATTTGATGGTGGAATTTTAATGCTCAAGTGGTTAGATTCGTCATGGTTTCCTATGGTTGGATATCATTTTTCACTTCTCTAAAATGCATAGGATCTGAGAAACCTTCATGTGATTCTCATCCATTGTTAATGGATTTATCCAATAACATGTCTGTCTTTAAATGGTTGAATTTGATTTGTGGGCACCAATTTACAGTATGGATGTTCAAATAAATAGGAGAAGAAATAATTTATTGTTTGCGAGATAAAAATGAAATAGAAAGAAAGGACTAGTTATGATATTAGATTTTTAATATAACTCGTGTTGTCAATTTTATATTTTTTTTGGTGAACATTGTCAAATTTATATTAAGCATATGATATTATGTGCTTTAATAATTTTAATTAAAAAATCATTTCCATCTTGTGAATTTGACGGCAAGGAATTTTTTTATTTCAAAATAGGAGGAATGTTTTTTTTTAATTCTGTCCTTGTTAAAAATAATTTAAATCATAAAAATACATGCTACCAAAACAAATCATTTAATTCATAGAAAAATTTCATTTATTTTACATTCGTCTCTAGATTACAACAACAACAATGTCTTTTTCATAAGATGGAGTCGGCCTCGTATCCGATCTGAGGTATGAGATCATAGATTTGTCATGTATTAAGTTTAAAGGTAAATTATTTATTTATAAATCTTTTTTTAATAGTATGTCCTATAGTTCTCCATAGTCTCTTTTTACATCTAACTACGAGACTGAGGGGCTGAGATCCTCTCCAGTTAACAAAAAACTGCATGAGATTTCGGCCGTTTATTTTTTTTATCCATGAATTTAAAACAAATAAAAATAATTGCTAAAAAAATTGTGGTCGTCGGATATTAAAATTGGACACTCTCCAGTTATTTCAATTGGAGAGGATCCCGGCCCGAGACTGATGTCTATCTATAATAATTCTCCTTGTGAGTGCATATATAAGTATTCTCTACACGTATCAAACCATCTAAGATAATGAGAGCTATTCCAACTTTCTCTTTAACTATTGTATTTAATCATATCTTCTCTTGTATAATTACCAGGCATCTTAATATTCTTATCTATGTGATATTAAACTTTTTTTTTATTGGCTCCTTATTGCATAACATTCCGTCCAATACAACATTACATGTCTTATAGTTATGGAATAAAATTTTCCTTTATAAGTGATATTTTTTTTTATCACATATCACACATCAAGCATTCATCCATTTCGTCCACCTTGTTTAGATTGTATGGTTAACATATCCATCTTTCTTCCCATCCAAGATACTTAAAACATGAAATTTATGGTATTGTATATTATTCAATTTTCACCTCTAAACTAGAATTTGCGATCTTTTGGCTAAACTAACATTTTATATACTCCATCTTCTACCTGGTTGGAAGTTATGTTTCCAAGCCTTGTCTTTGTATTTTTAATTTTCCATTTACTTTTTTATTGATTATCCAATTAAGACTATTATCTATAAACAAACATGTTTCATGATATCGTATCTTGGATATATTCAATAAATATGTCTAGAACCAAAATTAAAATAAATAAATAAAAGAATTCAAAGTAGACTATTGATTCACATTTCTAGTTCTAGGAAAAACTTTAGTATCCCACGTTGTGCTCTTATATTAGTCGTGACCCTTTCTTACATATTTTTTATTACTCGAATGTAACCAATCTTAATGTCTTCCTTCTATAGGACCTTCCACAACACCTTTCTACGCACTTCTATCACGCACTTTTTTCAAATCAAGAAAAATTATGTGTAGGAATTTTTTATTCCTCTTGTATCTCATAATCAATCTATGTAGCAAGTATATAGTTTATATGATCCATCTCCCTAGCATAATTCAATATGCACGTAAATTTCGTAATCTGAATAGGTGTATTATCTCCTTGTACAACTTTATGAGTCATCTTATGTCTTTCACTCCTAAGCCTTTTCATATCTCAATAGTTATATTATCTAGTAATACAGGGAATTCTTTTTAAGCCATGTTAGCAACTTAATCCAATGGAAAAAGAAAATAAATCAAGGCTTATTGGGTTGTGAAAATCCATAGATTACTGTGAAACAAGTTTTTCATGGACAAGAACAAATATTTTTGGAAGTTGATGTTGAATTATAAAAATTGATGGACTAATATAAAATAGATAAAAAATTTTAAGGACCAAAATAGTAATCATATATCCACATGTTAATATCTTTATTTATCTATTTTCTTGACAAGTGTATTGGTATATAATTATCCAATGATCATATAATAACATTTATACTTTTTATCTTAACGATTTAAAATGAATTCACATATTTGGCAGTTTTTTTATGAACCGGTGATATTTATTATTGTCTTGTTTAACAATACTTTTGATAAATAGTAACTAAATGAGGACTTTAAAAACAAAAGAAAAACTATATATACCATTACTTAATTGGAAAATTTCTCTATAGAGTCAATCACTTGATTGCGGTTAGGGGTGGAAACATGTCAGGCCAGGCTTTGGCAGGCCTGAGCCTGACCTGACTCCTAATTCTTAAGTCTGAGTCTGGCCTGTTACCTGTTACAGGTTTTTTTATAAGGCCTTGGCCTGGCCTGCGAAAAAGCCTGGCCTGTAAGCCTGTTTAGAAGCCTGTTTTATAACAAGGCCTACAAACAGGCCAACTGGTCTATAAGCCTGTGCAGGTCAGCAGGCCTTTTAAGCAGTTTTTTTATATAATTAATTTAATATATTCTAATTTTTTACTATATTATAATTTTTTTAATTATATTTATAGTTATTTATATAATTAATTTAATATATTATATATTATTATATTAAACAGGCAGGCCTGTTAAGTCTAATAGGTTTTTTCATAGGCCTGAAGCCTGGCCTATTTAACTAAATAGACCTTTTAACAAGCCTTGACCTGGCCTTTTTAATAAACGAGTCAGGCCAGGCCGGCCAGGCCGTAGGTCCCTGACAGGCCGGCTGGCCTATTCACACCCTTAATTGCGGTGATCTTAACAACAGTCCAACTTGCTTCAAGAGGCGCAACAAAGATACTAATCAAATTGCTTATTCGCATAAATTACAATTAACTAGATCTAGATCCGCGCAGATTAAAGGAATTTATTATTACCAAAAAGAGTTGTGACTCAGTTAGCAACACATGTTGAGATTGGGAGAAGAGCTCTTGAGTCTGATCCTCACTAAACAAAAAGGGGTGAGAAGTCTTAACTGTGACTAAGAGTGTGTTTGGCTTGCCATTTCAGCTAGCTGAAAGTTGAAAATAGTAGTTGAAACCATTTTAGCAGTGTTTGGGAAGGTAGCTTTTTTGTAGCTTTTTTTATAGCTACAAGCTTTTCTTAAAAAGCTACTTGGGGTAGCTTTTTTAAAAAAGCTCCGAATTTCAGCTACTAGCTAAAAATTAATTACAAGTTTAACCCTCAACCACCCCCAATTATCATTATTTAATAATTAATGTTGTCCTTAAATGTCATTTTACCATTTTCAACTAGTTTTACCAAACACATTCAATAACTTTTCAGCTTTCAGCTAGCTTTAAGCTTTCAACAAGCTTTTCAACTTTCAGCTAGCTTTAAGCTTTCAGCTAGTTTTTCAGCTAGTTTTACCACACACACTCTAAATCTCGGACATGATTGCCCCCGGTAATAGGGAATATCTGTGATTAACAATAAAGAAAATAAATTCATTATTATTAGATTATAATTTAATTGAGTTATTATTTGTGGTAAATATAACAATAATATTATTAATTTTTTTTAATATAAAATATAACATATAGTTTGAATTACTTGAAAGGAAATGGGTTTAAGATATTAAGACAAATATAAAATTTGTCCAAGTAGAACATTTATCTATAAAATATTTAGTCGTTATTTAGGGTTATGTTTGTCATTATAATGTTTACTCAAAATAATATTTATATAACTTTCTCAATTATTTTTTATAAAGTCCATTACTATAATTGAGTATATAAAAGATTATATGTTTAATATTGTAAGTGTGGGAAAAAGTCATGTCTAGAAACAAAACTATAAAAAAAAAAAGAAGAGTAATAAAAAAAAAGTAAAACTATTTATCTTTACTCTTCATTGATGGAGTACATAGTAAAATAATAATTCTACCAAATACACTATGTAACGTCCTAATTCCGTGAACCTAGAAATAATGTCCTGTTGGAGACACATTTCCAAGTTTATGAAATTATTTCACGCCATTATCGATCTCGACATACAATCAATCACATAAACTTGCTTAAGTAATCCAACGTTTACATAAGTGGAAGTTAACCATACAATACTCAAGTGTGTAATCTAAATGCCACTTGGTGGCTCCAAATACAACATCACTATTCCACATGGAATTTCCAATTAACACGACACAATTATACTAAAAGTCTCCCTGGGAGAGCATAGGCAACCCGCAGGGCCTATCCCATCGTTAAGCCTTCAAGCCGTCTAGTTCTACTTCTGACAAATTCTTCCTGCACACTAAGATGAAATCTACAATGTGTGGTGAGACTTACATCCCAGTGAATGTGATTATGCATACAGTGTGGGGATTATAGGAAAATGAGAATGTAACAGTTCAACAAGTGGATACATAATCATGTAGTCATGCATATCACAGTGAGTAACTCAATCAAACCTCCCACAAGGAGAAATCCAGCGTGTAACCCACACCAAGGTGTCTTTTCACTACTACATGATTTGAGCGCTCTGCATCGTGACCAAGGACCATCGTCCAGAGATACTTATATGATTAAGTTTTATTATCAAACATAGATGAAATGTATGTCATCAATTTAATTGTGGATCCCCATTTCCCTCTTGGATGAGAGGTCCATGTGATTACCCCGTTCTTTTTGTTATCAGATGGTCCGAAGATCCATGAAACTCATCTTTGGCCCGAAGACCCTGTGATTGGTCCAAAGACCCTATGATATCTCTCTTTGGCAATAGGCCCATGAAAACATTTTGTACATGATCGGGGTTTCAAAACATGAGAACATGATTCATGGCATGCTTACATATTTATATATGCCCAATGATGATTTCATGGCATTCCAAATCTCATACTCAATATTCTCATGAAAACCTTAACCTCTACAATCTAGGGTTAAGCCACCAATCAAGAAATGAAGACCAATACACACATAAACCCTAGATACCTCAATCAATCACAAGCAAGTAAAGAAGAAGGGGAAATGAGGGGAGAGATCATGAGAAAGCTTCACACATGATGAAAAGTGAGTGGGTGAACCACACTCACCTCAAGACCAAGAATGAAGATGTTTGAGGGGTGGAGGACAGTGGTTCCAAGCTCCTCTCTAGGTTGGGGACCTCAAGCTAGGCTCCCTCTCCTTTTTCCTCTTCGTTCTCCTTTGCTAGGGCAAGGAGGAGATGTGGGAATGCAATTAGAATGAGACAAATGACCCTAAGAATCTATTTTATAAAACTGGATTCGCACTTTCTCGCTCAAGTGAGAGTTTCTCGCCCAAGTGAGAGTTTCTCGCTTGAGCGAGCCTCTAAAACCTTATCTGGTCGCACGTTCTTGCTCAAGCGAGGATGTTCTCGATTGAGCGAGACAAAGTCAAAGAGAAAACTCTGAAATTGTGCTCAAGCGAGAGGTTTCTCGCTCAAGCGAGAAAACTAGAAACGAAATCCCTATTTTACTGATATGGTCGCTCAAGCGAGAGATTCCTCGCTTGAGTAAGAATGAGACTCTCAGGAGCGAAAATGAGACAATAACTCTATTGTATAGCATACCAAACTGAAGCCACGAATCTTAGCTTTCTAATGCAAGTTGAATCACCTCAATTGTCCACCTAGAACTCTAGATATCATTAAATGAGTGCACAGAGATCATTAGGCTTAAAATCCGAAATGAAGAAACAACTTTAATTGAAGTCCAACGAGGAACATACCACGTGAACAATGATGCAAATCATCAATTCACTCCAATTTCGTTAATCAAAGCCTATCCCTCTACTTTCCTTCACCTCCATAGTTTACATTTTCGAATCTTAACTTGGTTTCCATTAAGTCTCTTCAAAATAGGTATTCAGAGCTTAACTCTTGATTCCTCCCTTAAATTCTCTCTAACACTTCAATCTCTAAATAAATTCCCGATCTTCTCTCTTATCTTACCCTCGAACTCCTAAATTCTCCTTCTATGTCTAACTTCCTCCTCTTGGTGGGATTCACAACATAAGGTTTCCACTATATTTTCTAGGTCAGAGATTTGGGATGTTACACACTACAACAAATTACGTTTTTTGCAGTGGTTTATAAGTTAGACTGGCAGCGGTTTTAACCTCCCCTAAAATTGTTTGTGGCGGTTCCCAAACTGCCACAGTCTTGGGCATCGAGGATGAAATTTGCGGAAATTTTTGAAAGCATCGCACCAATAGACGCAAAATTAAAAATATTGTGTAGTGGTAGAAACAACTGTTATTATGAAATATGAAAGTGAATCAAATATAGCGGTAGTTGGGAACCGCTGCAAGAAACTTCAGATTTTAGAATTTTACTGTAATTATTACGACAGTATTTAACCGCCGCAAATTGAGTGAACAACATGTTGTGTGCTTCCTATGCTATTGAGCTTCTTCAAATTTACAATTTTTTATACCTACTTATTAATTATATTTCCAAGTCAAAATGAAATAAAATAAATAATTCTAAATTAAATAATTAAAAACATCTTTTATAAAATCAAAACATGAGCTAAGTTGCTCAAGTAGGTTAATAAAGTTGAAAAGTAGCTCAACTTAGTACAAATAAAAGCAAATATAACTTAACTAGGTAGAAACTTAAACAAATACAAGTCTTGTGTCTTAACTTCGTAACATGAAAATTAGAAAGGTTTCCTACATTGTTCCTCGTGACAATGTTGCATGTTGTTTAAGCCTGTGACTAGATTCTGAAGAGGGCCTTGCATTTATTGGTGATTCCAAGTCAGTCACCTTAATTTAATTAAAAGGAATTACAAATTAGACAAGAACCTTCAATTCAATAATAAAATTATCAATTTGTAACAAGTTCCTTTAATGAAAGTTGATTTACCTTATTACTCTTAACATGTTGCATATGGAAGGTAAGTTGTTCCTTCAAGACATCAACTTCTGCAACTTGAGCTTTTAACATATCAATTTCAGATTGCATTTTTTGTATTTTGGCTACATCTGATGAAGACCCTGATCCAGTAGAGTAAGACTTTGATCCAATTATCTGAGATGGTGTAACCCCAAGTCCCATGCCGCAGACATATCCAGGATGCTCCCTTCCAAAAACTTTCACCAAAGCCTCATTCTCAAAAAGACTCCTGAATTTCATTATGCAAATGTTCCTACATATAATGTTGAAGATGAACACAACCATTCAAAGATGACATATAGTGGTAAAATATTGCTAATTAGTTGAACCGTTAGAAATAACATATTGTACTTACACATGTTTCTCTAGCCTTATCATTAACATATTGTGCAGGAGAAAAAATACATATTACACCTCAATACAAACATTACTTATCACACTAACAATAATAATATGATTAATAGGTAATTACAGAACAATTGCTTATGTGACACCCTTCTACCCCAAAATCTTATACAGTAAATAAATCGAAATATTTGAAGATAATATCTCACACTGGGTAAAAAGGTTCACAATCCTCATCATATAAAACATCCTTTATTTCACGATAAACTAATTTAAAGTAGAAACAGTTTTCAAAATACTTAAGCAGTGGAATCTGCAAAATATAAATAACAAAAATCCTACTCTCCGTGCAAGGCATTTAAAGAAAGGTTTGTAAAATCCTTCATAACTAAAACATAAAGAAAGAACCCCCAATGATATGCCCTGATGTCACATGTACCAGAGCAACACTCCCTTTACTCAAGACTCGACGCCAATTGTGTCTCCATCGTCACCTGTAAAATAACCACAGTGTAACGGTGAGGAAGAGAATACTACTCATACATACACATAGGAGGCTACCTTATCCTCACCCTCATGTAAACAACATCATCATTTATCATACCACATACCCAATCATCAAATAATTTATCAGATAATATCACCTATAATTCATCATATAACAATAATCAATATCATCATATAATTCTCCTATCCTCATTCACCAAATAATTCACCTACTTTGTTCTGAGCACCTATTACTCATTTCATCATTACAAAATCATAGCATCATCATATAACTCATTTTTTTATATCAGCATATATAAGACCTATTCATCCATCATCATATACACCAATAACATCATCAATATCACCATAACCATTATAATCATCAATATTACCATAATCATCATACTCATCAATATCATCATGATCATTGTAATCATCATTCACCTCCCTGAGTTGTACTTCACCCACTCTGGGCTTGTACACCTCAGGTACCATATTCAATATCATCATAATCATCGTTCACCTCCCTGAGTTACACTCAGGTACCATAATCAATATTATCATACTCATTGCTCACCTCCCTGAGTTATACTCAGGTACCATAATCCATATTATTATAATTAAGCAATCACCCTGGTAATCGATTACCAAACCTCTGTAATCGATTACCAACACACAAACTCTCTGGTAATCGATTACAACATCTCTGTAATTGATTACCTGCGAGCAAACAGCCCTCCTGGTTGCCTAGAAAGCTCTGGTAATCGATTACCAACCCTGGTAATCGATTACCCGCGACGCAGATCGCAGTTCTCGCGATCTCTACCAATTCCAAACCTCTCTATTCAATCTCTAATCAATCCTTTTCATCAAAACATCATTTATATGCGTTTATATTCATCAAACTCCACCAAAGTATCAATCTTTAACAGTTTTACAAGGTCTTCCCATCAAAACCCCAAATCATCAAACCCTTATTAATCCCCTTTTCTCTATTCATGTTATTTCATCCAATCCACTCAAGATTCATCAAGAATCATACAATCAATCATCAATCTACAGTTTTCATCATCCATACTCAATATATCAATTATTAATACGAATTTAAAATCTTAGGTTACTACCCAAGCACCCCCACATGCACATATAAGCAGCACCCTCTCCCCCACTGTACCTTAGTGAAGATCGAACAATCAGCAGGGAAGGATCTTTCTTGGTTCTTGATGATCACTCCCCAGCAATCTCTCCTTGAGACGTTGTTTCTCCTCTCCTTCGCGTTTCGCTCTCTGACGTTTTTAGAAAATAAGGATTAGGGTGAACTATAACTCCTCCCTACTAAATTATCTATCTGAGTTGGTCCCACACTCAACTCCCCATTTATCCTTTTTTTAAATTTGAAATAGCTTTATCTTAATTACAAACTATCAATAATATCAATACTATTATTTATTTATTTATTCCTCCCACTTTATTAATTTTATTTTATTTTATTTAATTAAATTTAGGATGTTACAACTCTCCCCTCCTAAAAGAAAATTCGTCCTCGAATTTTACCTGAAGCGAATAACTCTGGATAGGACTCCTTCATCTTCTCTCCAAGTTCCCAAGTAGCACTCTCGGGTGTAGGTCCTCCCCAGATCACCTTAACTAAAGGAATCTCTTTACCTCGAAGTTGTTTCACCCTCCGATCCTCAACTCTCACCGGCATGGTTGCCACCGTCAGGTTTTCCTTAATCCCAAGGTAATCCGACTCAATCACATGCGAAGGATCATGAATGTATTTCCGGAGTTGAGAAACATGGAATACATTATAAAGGTTTGACAAGTGTCGTGGTAAAGCAATCTGGTAGGCAACATTGCGGACTCTTTTGAGAATTTGGTAAGGACCAATGAATCGAGGTGTAAGTTTTCTAGACTTTAATGCCCTACCAACCCCAGTCCACGAAGTGACTTTCAGGAATACATGATCCCCTTCTTTGAATTCCAATTCCCTCCTCCTCTTATCAGCATAGCTCTTCTGCCTACTCTGAGTTGTTCTCATCCTCTCTTGGATTATCCTAACCTTATCAGTGGTTTATTGCACTATCTCAGGTCCTAGAGCAAGGCTTTCTCCCGGCTCACACCAACACAAGGGTGTTCTACACCTCCTACCATACAATGCCTCATAAGGCGTCATACCTATGCTAGAGTGAAAGCTATTATTATAAGTAAACTCTATCAAAGGTAAGAAGCTATCCTAACTACCCCCCTTGGTCTAACACGCAAGCTCTAAGCAAACCCTCTAAGGATTGAATGGTTCTCTCGATCTCACCATCAGTTTGAGGGTGGTAAGCCGAACTAAGCCTAAGCTGGGTCCCCAAGGCCTGCTGCAAACTCTCCCAAAATCTAGAGGTAAACCTGAGATCTCTATCTGAAACTATGCTAGATGGTATGCCATGCAACCTCACATTCTCACTGATGTAAAGCTGAGCTAGTTTTTCTAAGGAGTACTTAATATTAATGGGAAGAAAATGAGCACTCTTGGTTAACCTATCCACAATGACCCAGATAGAGTCATGCCCCCTTACAGTTTTCGGCAAGGCAACTACAAAGTCCATGGAAATACTATCCCACTTCCACTCAGGTATACTTAGGGGTTGAAGCAATCCTGAAGGCTTTTGATGTTCTACCTTAGACTTTTGGAAAACTAGACAAGCACTCACAAACTCTTCTATATCCCTCTTCATCCCAGGCCACCAAAACACATTCTTCAAGTCTTGATACATCTTAGTGGATCCTGGGTGAAAACTAAGCTTACTTCTATGGCCCTCTTCAAGCACTAAACGCTTAATGGTAGGTTCACTTGGCACACACACTCGGTCCCCAAACCTCACTACCCCATCGGTACCTATCACAAACTCTCCACCATTACCTCCTTCTATGGCCTCTCGCCTAAGCACCAAAACTGGGTCTTCCAACTGGGCCTTGCTAATATCCTTTAACAGATCATTACTTACTCTAGTCATTCCTAGCCTCACACTCTCAGAGGTCATCTCACAAGCTAAACTCAAATCCCTAAATTGGGTTAAGAGATCCATCTCCTTAATCATCAGGGAACTAACATGAATGGACTTCCTACTTAAGGCATCAGCTACTACATTAGCCTCACCGGGATGATAACTCAGCTCGAAATCATAATCCTTAAGAAACTCTAACCATCTCCTTTGTCTCATATTCAGCTCTTTCTGATCAAACAAGTATCTGAGGCTCTTATGGTCACTAAAAACCTTAAATCTAGAACCATACAAGTAATGCCTCCACATCTTCAACAGAAACACTACAGTTGCTAACTCTAGGTCATGGGTAGGATAGTTTCTCTCATGGATTTTCAATTTCCTAGAAGCATAGGCTACTACCTTACCCTCTTGCATTAACACTCCACCTAAACCCATCTTAGAGGCATCATAGTACACTACGAAGGATTTACTAAGATCAGGCAACACTAACACTGGTGCACTAGTCAACCTCTCCTTAAGGGTTTGGAAACTGGACTCACACTTACTATTCCACACAAAGGCAACCCCTTTCCTAGTCAACTCAGTCAAAGGCAAGGCTAACTTAGAGAAACCCCCTATGAATCTCCTATAGTACCCAGCCAACCCAAGGAAACTTCTAATCTCACTCACAGATTTCGGGGCCTCCCACTTAAGCACGGCCTCTACCTTAGAAGGGTCTACTCCTATACCTCCCCTGGAAATTACATGGCCTGAGAAACTCACCTCTTCTAACCAGAACTCACATTTAGACATCTTAGCATATAGTTGTTTTTCCTTAAGAATCTGAAGTACTGCCTTTAAATGTTCCTCATGCACCTTCTTAGTTTTGGAATAAATTAGTATATCATCTATGAAGACGACTACGAATTTATCCAAATAAGGGTGAAAAATCTTGTTCATGTAATCCATAAAAATTGCAGGAGCATTCGTCACACCCAAAGGCATTACCAGATACTCATAGTGCCCATACCTAGTTCTAAAAGCAGTCTTAGGTATATCCTCTTCCTTAACTTTAATATGATGATAGCCTGATCTAAGATCTATCTTGCTAAACACACATGCCCCCACTAGCTGATCCATCAAGTCATCGATCCTAGGTAAAGGATACCTATTCTTAATGGTTACCTTATTAAACTGGCGGTAATCTGTACATAACCCCATGCTACCATCCTTCTTCTTCACAAACAAAACAGGCGCTCCCTAGGGTGACACACTAGGCCACACAAACTTCTTCTCTAGCAAGTCTTCTAATTGTTTCTTAAGCTCTGCTAACTCTATGGGTGACATCCTATAAGGTGCAGTTGAAATCGGTCCCGTACCTGGTACTAAGTCTATGGAAAACTCTATCTCTCTCTCGGGTGGTAGACTGGACACATTATCTGCAAACACCTCAGGATACTCACATACTACATGTATCTCACTAACAACAACACAACTCTCAGATTTCAAAGAAGCTAAAAGCATGTAAACCTGGGCATCTTCCCTTAGAGACGCCTTTACCTGATTGGCAGTCATAAAGTCCTTATTCTTACTCTCAACAGGGTGGCCAAACATAACAGTTTTATCAGCACAGTTTAATAGGACATGGTTGGTAGATAACCAGTCCATTCCCAGAATAATGTCTAGTTGACTTAGAGGTAAACAAATCAAATCAACTCTGAATTCTCTATCATTAACACAAACAGAGCAGTTTAAGCACGCATCAGAAGTAGAAACTGACCCACTAGCTGGTTCCACATTCAATACAAAAGGCAAAGAAGAAACAGACAACTTTAACTTGGACGCACAAACATGTGATATGAAAGAGTGAGTCGCACCAGAATCAAATAAAACAACTAAAGGATTACCCGCGATGTAACCAGTACCTTGGATCAAGTCCTCGGATTGAGCAGCTTCAGTACCACTCAAGGCAAAGACTCTCCGAGTAGTTTGAGGTTTACTGGCGCTCCCACTAGCACATCCACTTGCTGTTGTAGCTCCTTGCTTCTTCTTGTGAGGACAATCACGGGAAATATGTCCCTTTCCTTTGCAGATGTAGCAGGTGACCTCTGAATCTTCACATTGATTTGCTTTATGTCCTTCCTTTCCGCATTTGAAACAAGTAATGGGAGTGGTAGCACCCACACTTCCACCCTTGGACGCTTGACTAGCCGTCGGAATGTAACCTTCTTCTGCACTGCACCTTCACTGCCACCTCCAAACTTGGAGCCTCCTGTTGCGCGAGAATACGGTTTGCTGTTGTGAGTTGATTGAAACTTGTTCTGATTCCTCAAAGGCCCTCCACTCTTGTAATGCGCCGACTTTGCCCTGTTGTCTTCATCATAGATTCTGCATTTGTTCACCAGCTCGTGAAAGCGCGTTATCCCTTGGTAGTTGAACACCTGCTTGATCTCCGGACGAAGACCGCTGAGGAACTTCACGCACTTTGACTCTTCATTAGCAGCTCCCTCATAGGTAGGACAGAATCGTACTAGCGCTTCAAACTTGGACGCGTAGTCTGCCACAGTGCCATCCCCTTGCTTTAAATCAAGGAACTCTATTTGCTTCTTGTTACGAACATCATGTGGGAAGTACTTCTCGAGGAACATCATCTTGAAGTTATCCCAACTCAACACGGTGCCCTCATCAATCATCCTCTGACAGGTGCTTTGCCACCAGAATCCAGCATCCCCTGATAGCATGAACGCCACTAACGTCACCTTTTGTAGAATCGGGCAATCCATCGCTCTGAAGATCTTATCGATCTCGTATATCCAATCGGCAGCTCCATCGGGGTCATAACCCCCACGAAACGTAGGTGGATGGTTCCTCTGGAACCGTGCAAGCCAATCCGTCTCATGATGTTGCTTTAGGTTACCAACAGCCTGCGCCATAGCCATTAGGGCATCGGCCATCACTCTATCATTCCTCCCCCCAGCCATTACTCTTCTGATTCACAAAAAAGTAAATAAGTCACACCATTAATTTAATCAAACAAATAATACAATTATTCAATCACACAAAACATTAGCACATAGAAGCATAGTAAACTCATAACTCAAGGCCGGTGAACCGACCAGCTCTGATACCAACTAATGTGACACCCTTCTACCCTAAACTCTTATACAATAAATAAATTGAAATATTTGAAGATAATATCCCACACTGGGTAAAAAGGTTCACAATCCTCATCATATAAAACGTCCTTTATGTCACGGTAAACTAATTTAAAGTAGAAATAGTTTTCAAAATACTTAAGCAGCGGAATCTCCAAAATATAAATAACAAAACATCCTACTCGCCGTGCAAGGCATTTAAAGAAAGGTTTGTAAAATCCTTCATAACTAAAACATAAAGAAAGAACTCCCAATGATATACCCTGATGTCACATGTACCAGAGCAACACTCCCTTTACTCAAGACTCGACACTAGTTGTGTCTCCATCGTCACCTATAAAATAACCACAGTGTAACGGTGAGGAAGAGAATACTACTTATACATAGACATAGGAGGCTACCCTGTCCTCACCCTCATGTAAACAACATCATCATTTATCATACCACATACTCAATCATCAAATAATTTATCAGATAATATCACCTATAATTCATCATATAACAATCATCAATATCATCATATAATTCTCCTATCCTCATTCACCAAATAATTCGCCTACTTTGTTCTCAGCACCTATTACTCATTTCATCATTACAAAATCATAGCATCATCATATAACTCATTTTTTTATATCATCATATATAAGACATATTCATCCATCATCATATACACCAACAACATCATCAATATCACCATAACCATCATAATCATCAATATTACCATAATCATCATACTCATCAATATCATCATAATCATCATTCACCTCCCTGAGTTGTACTTCACCCACTCTGGGCTTGTACACCTCAGGTACCATATTCAATATCATCATAATCATCGTTCACCTCCCTGAGTTACACTCAGGTACCATAATCAATATTATCATACTCATTACTCACCTCCCTGAGTTATACTCAGGTACCATAATCCATATTATTATAATCATCGCTCGCCTCCCTGAGTTATACTCAGGTACCATAATCACCTCCCCGAGTTAGACCCAGGTACAATACTCACCTCCCCGAGTTAGACTCAGGTACAATACTCACCTCCCTGAGCTACACTCCACCCCTCCCTGGGCTTGTGTATCTCAAGTACAACATCATATATGCTCAAGTCATCATAAACATCATAAGATTAGTTATATCATCATCATCATCACCTCCCTGAGTTAGACTCAGGTACACTATTCACCTCCCTGAGTTAGCCTCAGGTACAACATCAACATCATCATCATCAATCATTCTCATCATAAATCATCATAAATATCACCAGTCATCATAATTATCATCATCATAAAGATATATATACATCATCATCATCAAGATCATACTCATCATCATACATCGTCAAGTATCACTTTATACATCATCATTTTCATCATTAAATATCATCATCATAAATCATCATTTAACATCATCAACATCATACTCATCATCATACATCATAATTATATTAAAAGAGTTAGAAAGACAAAATGAAATAATATAAGATTAATGTTCTAATAAAAACTAAAATGTGTAGATTTTGCCAATGTAGCTCAACTAACAAGAGAAAAGTGCAAGGTGACAATTCATAGATCCCAATTCAACTTTAATATACATAATAATTAGGGTTGGCAAAGTAGTCCATATCTCCACTAACCATCCAGTCCATCCATGGAAAACTTAATCCAATCCATCCAGTTTTTTCTAAAAATAATCTTGATAGGATTGGATGGACAAGTTGAATTAAATGAATGGATCACAATCCATCCTTTTTTTTTAAAAAAAAATCCAATGGATCACTTTAATGAAATCTAATGGACCGAGTGTAGGTTAATCCTTTGCTCTTTAGTTTTCTTAATTTCTTCTCATTCTCGCCTTTTCAACTTTCCGATGTAGGAGTCCAGTTTTGATTTCTGTTTAGTAGGATTAGCAAACTATTATTTGAATCCAATGGATCACTTAAAAAATATTAAAATGGCTTTTGGTTATTGAAATGTTGATAATATGAATGATAAAATCATCAACAGCAAGTACATATAGAAATTATACTTGTAAAAAAATTTAAAGTGAATATTTATTAAATAAATAATTAAGAAGTGCATTTACCTTAAAAGTTTTAAAATTAAAATCATGATCAAGTTAAAGTAAATATATTTTGATTTATTAATTTGAAAAGATTTCCATCTGTTCATTATATTTTAGAAATGTTTATTATTTTTAAATTTCAGTGATTTTAAAAAAATTAAAAAAAAGTTAAAACATATTTTTTTTATGGGCACAAAAAAAAGACCAATAATAATCAAGAACAATTGACAAAAGAGTCGCTGAACTTTTCAAAGCAAGTTTATAATGTTAAAAATTAAAATCGCCTGTAAGTTTTTTTTGTTAATTTTGTTTTACTTTAGTTTACTCATGATATTAAAGTAGGATTTTACTCATGACTTTAGTTTATTATCTTATTTTTCCCTTACATTAATTCGGTAGTAAAAAAATCATATATAAAGAATTTATTCTTAAAATTTGACTTTTACGTCAAGCTTTTAATTAATTTTAATTGAGAAGAGAGACAAATAGAAGGGAGAGAGGAGAGGGAGAGAGCGAGGGAAGAGGAGAGAAAATGAGAAAAAAATCTTAATAAAAAAGTTATTGAGGGAAATTATTTTCCAGAGAGGAGAAATATTTTAAAAGAGTAATAAAAAATATTATATTTTTAAAAATAATTTTATGGATGAATTGGATATCCATCCATAAAATATATATTCTACTCTCCTATAGATAACTGTTTCCGATAGAGTATCACGGTCGACCAGAAGCCTGAGAAGTCAAGCCTTTGGGCCTTACTTCTCTGCCGAAATTGTGAACTGAGGGTCTCGATCCCTCTTGCCTCCTATGTGTTCTTGTGTCGTTAACCGTTTCATTTCCCACATTTGCCATTTACTGGGCCATGTTTACCCCTTAATCCTCGCCTTTCCTACCTACGCCCGTTACTGCCTATTCTGCTTTATGGGACTTATTCGGTCGCCCACAAGACAAGGTCCCATTGGGCCTACTCAGTCAGCCCACAATACGAGGGAGTACAGAGCCCCACAAGCCCTAGCCTTACTTTTTAGCTAAGGTTGAGGGCTTTGAATTCGGGTGTTATAATCGTCTAAATGGTCGACCTAGGAATGGGAGAGTACACAACCTCATAAACCTGAGCCTTAGACTTTACATAACTTTATTAGAAGAAATGATAGAAATGATGAAGAATTTGATACATTTGATGGAATGAAGATGGAGACAATGATGATGAAGAGGAAATTGAGGCAGGCCTTAGCACTATAACTTGGGAGGAACCTAACGCTCAAAGTTCTTTACAAGTGGAGCAAATTAGAGACTCTATTAAGAATATGTTTCCTACACGTGTTTAATTTCATTACTTTTTTTTTGGAAAAAAAAATTATTGTAGTACTTTATTGGACATCTGTTTTCTATTTGATATGTTACATGGTTATATGTTCATAATTTGGATGCATTGATTAATAACATTTTATAGTTATTATTATGTATAAGATAGTTAAATTAAATTAATTTATCATTAAAAAATAATTTCTTTAGTTAATATAGTTAAATTAAATTAATTTATCAAGAAAAAATACAAAGAAAATAATTTCAAATAACAACTTATTAAAAATATAAAAAAAACTTATTGTTTTAGTTAATATTTAAATAAATTAATATTGAAAATAAGTCCTTTTTAGTAATTTTATCATTGAAAAACACTTTTCCAATTTTATCCAAACACCAAAATAAGTAAAAATAGCTTATCTAGAAGTAACGTTTAAAATGGAACTTCTATGATAAGTTCTTCTCCAAGAAGTTCTTTTTGAAAAGCGTATCCAAACAGACTAATAGAATGAATTAAAGAGTTCAAATGAATTTAATATACTTCTTTATAAGTTGAAATTAGTTACTTATGGAGAAGTTAAATGAGAGAGCTTTTGGAGTATGTGAGCTATAAAGACTAAATTCAACTTATGAAAAAGTTGAATGCATTTGATCTCTTTGATTTATTCTATTTTTTCACCTAGAAGTATAGAAGTTTCATCCAAACTTACCATAAATACATAAACCCATTTTCGACTCTAATGAACACATCAGTGTTGAATTGCATACCTCAAAGATGGGGGATTCAGCTCCAAAAGAGTGAGCAAAATATCCAAAACATTGCACAATTGTTTAAGAAGAAGTTTTGATGCCTGCTAGGGTTTCTTCCTCGGTGGACTTGTCTTCTCAAGAAGAAGATCAGTTGGATAGGAGTAAGAAGAAACACAAGGTAGGTGTGACGAACTCTTTACCGAGCACTATGGTGATGGAGACTCCTTTGTCGCATGGTGAACATGATGTAGTGGAGAAACAAACCTCTAACGTAGTCAAATTTCAAACTGCTACGGGTATGGGGTTGGAATGGAAGATGGTGTCGTATAATGATGTGTGTCTGGGTGTTAATGGTCACAATGTGCTGAGTGATAATGAGTTCTTTGGGGAGGGTATGTCAGGAAAGCCTAATGCGTTGGAGGGGGGAGATAAACCTCAACAAACAGCTTTCATAGGGGATCCATTGTGTCCGGTAATCAACCTTTTGAGGAGGAACGAGCTCAATTTTGTATTCCTTGGAAAAGATCCATTTTGGTTAAGCTCTTGGGCAAACGTCTGAGTTTAAAGTATTTCCATACAAGGCTTATGAAGTTATGGCAACCAATGGCTCCCATGGAGGTCATTGACCTGGATAATGAATACTATATTACCAGGTTTGAAAATCTTGATGATCTTCAACATGTTTTTGAAGGGGGGTCCATGGATGATTGCGGATCATTATGTAGTTATTCAGAGGTGGCAACCAGAATTCTTCCCTTATGAAGATGATTTGAGGAGAGTCGAAGTTTGGGTTCGTATTCCAGGTTTACCCATTGAATTTTATGATAAAAGTGTTCTATGGAGGATTGGCAATGTCTTAGGAAAGACTGTAAGATTGATTCAAATACGTTGAGAGAAAAATATGATTCTTCTGGCGAATTTGTTACGGAAAGAGCAAAATTTGCTTGTGTTTGTATTGAGGTTGATTTGAAACGAATTTTAATTTCAAAATTTTCTTTGGAAGGTAGAGTCTATCATGTTGAGTATGAGGGGCTTCATCTTGTATGTTTCCACTGTGGTCGTTATGGCCATAAGAAGGTTGCTTGTTCTCTCCTGAATGATCAGAGTAATCTTAATCAACCTGATGGTCCTGTTCAAGTTCCTCTATCACGCCCAGATATGGATGCTACAGTTGAGGATGCTTCTTTTAGGCCATGGATGATTGTCCAGAAAAATCAAAGACGTTACTCAAAGAAAGTTATCGAGGCTGAAGGCGCAAAAGGAGGAGGTCTTAATGGTCCTCATAATCACCGTGAGGATACCACGGGAAAGACAGTTACAAAAACAAGTAATAATGGTATTGCAGCTGGATCAAGATTTAATGTTCTTCAAGTTGATGAACAGATTACTAATATGGGTGGAGCACATGGTGTGATTGGTCATCCAAATGATAGGGAAAATGTAAATGAAAAAGAAGGCGCTGTTAAAGGGGTGGCGAAAAATCCTCAGAATTTGGACAAGGGAAAATCTAAATTGATTGTGCCTCCAAGTCAGAATATGCACGTTCATAATAGGCCTATTATTAGGCATGATAAGCCACTAAATGTGGAAGACCCCACTTATGTGTCTGGACAGCCAAGATCGTCTTCCATGCAAAAGGATTTTGGTAAATATAGTACCAAATCTATGAAAGAACGGGCGTCCTCTCTTGGGCCAGCTGGTCTTCATAATGGGCTTGCTCCAACCAAAAAGGATTTGGGTCGTGGCCCCTTAACAAATCCCATTGGACCAGCTAAACTTCAAAAGACAAAGGTGGGACTTAATCTAAAATCCCAAGTCCGGTTTAAGTCAATTAAACAAGCTGCCTGTAAGTCTGTGGTTAGCAGTACAATCTCCCTTCATTCTGAGGCCTTGGGCGTAGCAAATCTGGATGTCGATACTGAGGGGAAGGGTTTGTCTTTTGTGGGTTCTGAGGAGAAGGTCGAAATCTGTAATCAACGACCCCCAGATGACACTGATTGTGCATTGCAAGATGCTTCCATTCCAGCAAACGATGCTAGTTCCCTATCCGGTGATGATTGTATTTTGGTCGATGCTACTCAGCCTGAGAGGCTGGATTCTGCAATGTAGCTTTGCTGCTACAGGTTTTTGGTTCTCTCCTTCCTTTTTTGGTGTTTTTTTATGATTTTTATATCTTGGAATGTCAGAGGTGCAGGGGGTCGTTCCTTCCCTGCTCTGTTCCGTGAAATTAGTCGTAGATATAAGGTGGATTTGTTCGCAATTCTTGAGCCTCGAATTAGTGGTTCTAAAGCGGATAGAATTGTTAGTAAACTTGGGTTTCCTTTTCATCACATTGTTCACGCTCAGGGGTACTCTGGGGGTCTTTGGATTTTGTGGAAGGAGGACTCCTTTTCTGTACAGGTGCTTCAGGATCATCATCAGTTCGTTCATTTGAAGATTTCTCCTTTTGTTGGTCAACCTTGGTTACTTACTTGTGTTTATGCCTCTCCAAATTATGTGATTTGTGAATATCTATGGTCCACTGTTGGTAATATGGCTTCGTTGATTGATCAGGAGTGGGTGCTTATGGGTAATTTTAACTCATATCTTAATGCTGATGAGAAATCCGGTGGAGCTATTGCAAATGTCAGAAGCATGAATAGGTTTAGGGAATTTATTAATAATGCAGGTTTCCTTGATCTTGGTTTTTGTGGTCCTCCCTTTACCTGGGAGTGGTGTGATGTAAAGGAGAGACTAGATAGGGGTATTTGTAATAGTGTTTGGCGTACCCGTTTCCCGGAAGCTATCATTACTCATTTGCCTTCTTTCTCCTCTGATCATAAGCCTATTTTGTTGAATCTATGTCCGGAATCTCGGCCTAATTTTACTAGGCCTTTCAGGTTTCTTGCTAGTTGGATAGAGGATAAGTCTTTTGCTGGTCTTGTTTCTAAAGCTTGGGGTAATGGTCAGTGTTGGAATGAAGCTGTCAATTTGTTCCAATCTTATGCTACAGATTGGAATAATACTTCTTTTGGTAATATTTTTCAAAAGAAAAGGAGAGTTCTTGCCAGGTTGGAGGGAGTTAATAACCAACTGCAAATGGGTCATCATGGAGGTCTTGATAAACTTCATAAAAAGCTTTGGATTGAGTATCAATCTATTCTCAATCAAGAAGAGGCTTTTTGGTGTCATAAGGCCAGGAAGGATTGGATTAAGTATGGTGATAGAAATACTCGTTTCTTCCACATTAGCACTGTGACCAGAAGGAGAAATAATAAGGTTGGTCCTCTCTTTGATAACTCAGGTAATCTAGTTGTTGATCATGATGATATTAAAGCTCTAGTTTTGGATTATTATAAGACCATTTATGATGATGACAGAATTTGTGACCCCTGGAGGCATCTTAACTCCTTCCTTTCTATGCCTCATCATTGCCTTGATAGTATGCATAGTCCTCCTTCTATTGAAGAAATTAAGGGTGTTGTGTTTAGTATGGGTGCCTGGAAAGCTCCTGGCCCTGATGGTCTCCACCCTTTGTTCTTTCAATCTCATTGGAATCAGGTTGGTTTTTTGTTTGTGAGCTGGTTAAATTAATTTTTAATGATCCCGGTCAGGTAGTGAGAATTAATCATACTATTATTTCCCTGATTCCTAAGGTGGCTCATCCTAATTTAGTTAAGCACTTTCGTCCAATTAGTTTATGTAATGTTGTCTACAAGATAGTTACTAAACTAATTGCTACTAGAATGCGTGCTTTGATGAATGTCTTGGTTCTTCTTAATCAGTGCAGTTTCATTTCGGGCAGAATGGGGTAGATAATATTATTATTGCGCAGGAAATTTTTCACTCAATGCATAATACCAAAAATAAAGAGGGTTTTATGGCTATCAAAGTGGATCTTGAGAAATAACCGGCTAAATTGGTATTTTATTATTGACACCCTTCGGTCTATTGGGTTTAGTGAGCGATTTTGCTCTCTGATCTTCCATTGTATTTCTTCTGTGTCTATGCAAGTGCAGGTGAATGGGGATCGTACTGATACTTTCTTTCCTAAAAAAGGTATCAGACAGGGGGATCCTATATCCCCTTATCTCTTTGTTCTTTGCATGGAGCGTCTTGGTTATTTGATTGATGATCCCCGTGTCAACCAAAGGTGGACTCCTATTTCTTTGAACCGTGGTGGCCCCTCAATCTCTCATTTGTTTTTTGCAGATGATCTTCTCTTGTTTGGTAAAGCTACTATGTCTCAATTAGAGACTATGCTTGGCTGTTTGGACATTTTTTGTGCTGCGTCTGTAGAAAATGTTAGTATTGAGAAAACTCGCATTTTCTTCTCCAAAAATGTTAATCATGCTAGAGCTAGTAGTTTATGCGCTAGATCTGGTTTTGTTTTATCTGTTGATCTTGGTAAGTATTTGGGGATTCCTATTCTTCATTCTCGTCAACGGAAGAGAACATATGATTATATTCTTGAACATGTTCAACGTAAGCTAAGTATGTGGAGGGATGGGGCCTTATCTTTTGCTGGTAGAATCACTCTTGCCCAGACTGTTCTGGCTGCTCTTCCTACCTATACCATGCAGTCTACATTGCTTCCAAAGTGTGTGTGTAGGAAAATTGAGCAGTATTGTCGTTCTTTTGTTTGGGGTGATCTTCCTACGAATAAAAAATGGCATTCGGTTTCTTGGGATGAATTCACCCTTCCAAAATGCTCAGGTGGGTGGGGTTTTAAGGACCTGTATAGTTTCAATAAGGCTATGTTAATGAAACTTAATTGGGGCCTTATTAATAATCCAAATGCTCTATGGGTTCGAGTCTTAAGAGGGAAATATGGGTGTGGGAATGATTATATGCCTATTATTTCTGCATGTGTAAAGTCTTCAAATGTTTGGAAAGGAATTGTCGCTACTTGGAACCAATTTTCTTCTGGTCTTAGGTGGACAGTAGGGAATGGTCAGCGTGTGTCTTTTTGGTTTGATAGGTGGCTGCCATCCAATATTATCATGAGTAGTGTGGTCAATAGAGATATTCCGTTGCATTTGGTAAATTTACCTATAGCTGCATTTTCAGGTGAAGATCATTCTTGGGATTTGCAATCTATTTAGGATATTCTGGATATTGATTATCAGGCAGAAATTCGTGGCTTACCTCCTCCTTCTCGTTCCCTACATGGTGATAGGCTGACGTGGAGGTTTTCTAGTAATAATTTGTTCTCAACAAAGTCAGCATATGATTTGATTATGGAAAATAATCAGGACATAAATTCTGGGTTCTGGAAACATTTCTGGAAACTTAAAATGACTCATCACATTAAAAGTTTCATTTGGTTGGTGATGAAAGGTGGTCTCAAGACTAATGTAAAATGAGTCAGCTGCAGAATAGCGAATTGTGATATTTGTCCTATTTGTAAATCTAATGTTGAAACTGAGCTTCATATTCTTCGTGATTGCTCTTTTGCGAGTGAAGTGTGGGGTAAAATTTGCAATGATTTGCCTTTAAATTGGTCTCAATATGATTTAACCCATTGGATGGAATTTAATTTGATTCATTGTTCGGCTGAATGGTCCTTAACTTTTGTTGTTACTATCTGGTTGCTTTGGAAAGCTCGAAATGAGTTATTGTTCTCAAATGTTGTCCCTCATGCTAATGATTTAATTTTCAGGATCAATACTCAAGTAAATGAATTCCAGAATTGTTTTATTCCTACTGGGCAGATTTCAGATTTGTATTCGACTGAAGTCCTAGTTGGTTGGACTCCCTCTGCTGCTCATTCTTGTAAGGTTAATACAGATGGGTCTGTGAGGAATAATGGTAAAAATGCTGCTTGTGGGGGTGTAATTAGGGACCACTTGGGTAGGTGGATTGTTGGTTTTTGTCAAAATTTAGGCTCATCTTCTGTTTTGATGGCTGAGTTGCGTGGTATTTATGCTGGTCTTTCTATTGCTTGGAATCATGGTTTCCGATCTGTTTTGCTTGGTGTGATTCTCAGGTTGTTGTGCATCTTATTAAGGAGCATGTTGGCCCCACCCATCCTTATCATTTCTTGATTACCCAGATCAGAGAGCTTATGAATAGAGGGTGGTCAGTGTCTATCTCTCATATTTGGCGTGAAGCAAATTATGTGGCAGATTTAATGGCTAGCTATGGTCATTGCATTTCTTTTGATATCCATATGTGTTCCTCTCCGCCTGTATTTACTTTGTTATCTTTATTTTTGGATTCTGTTGGCTGTGTGAAGCCAAGACTCATTTCTATGTAATTTTTGGCTTTTTGCCTCTTTTTATCCAAAAACAAAAAATGGGGGATTCGGAAAGAATGGTGCGAGTAATAAAAAACAAATAAATCAAGCATGGGCAAAATTTGGAAAGCAAGTTTCCAGCAAATTGCCTATTTAATTTGCAATAATCAAATGTCTCTCTCCTTACCTAATTAAAAATGCATTACAAAAGGATTTTTCAAAAAAAAAAATCATTTTTATGGGATTAACATATGCGTGTAAGTGTCAATGTCCCAGTTTGCTTTTTAGCAAAAAATACAAAAGTTAAAAATCCTTCAGAGTTACATTATGAAATAACATATTTCGATTATAATTTATACATCCAAAACTGAAGAATATTATTGATTTAAATATTTTTAGTCCATAAAAATATAAATCTTTAAATTAATTAATATTAAATTTTTATTATTTTTAATTCCTGCATATACATTTAATATAAATAGTAGTGTGCTTTTAGTTCTTATCAGGAGTTAAAAATACATGTAACACACTATTTTTATTAAATATAAAGATTAAATATGAAAAAAGAAAATAATTTAAAAAAATCATATATTTAAGCCAATATTATTTTAGTTAGGTGTATTGTATTGTTCATATTATTGGTTGTATTATAGGTTGGAGTACCCCTTGTACTCTTTTAAATTCATTTCACTTTGCTTAGAAAAAAAGCCAATAATATTTCATCCATAATCGTATATTTAAAAAATCATAAAATTGCAATATATTTGAGTATAATTTTTTTGTCTCGAACTATTGTTTAAGTTGTTATAAAAATTAAAATATTATATCAAATTATAATTTATTTTCAAATTATAACCCAAACAAAGCAAACATGGGTTCCTGGCCGAGGAGACATCACTTGCCAACTTTCCACCTTTTGTCAAAAACAAATATAAAAAGGTCCACTAAAAAATATACACCGGCTCATCAATCACTTTTATGTTACCACATTATTATATGTTACCACATTATTATGTCCGGCTATCTCTGAAGATTAGTTTGATAATATATACTTTATTTGAGAAAGATATATCATATATAAGAATGACATGCAATGGTTCCTTTCTAGACCTAGACAAAGTTAGTGGGGGTTGATGCTTGATAGAGAGGGATGTGTGCATATATAGGGATACATGCCAAAGTCAACATTGATGAGTTATGAGTGGCGAATGCATTGTATTGTAGTATATGTTAAGTATTAATCCCATTTTCTTTCCCTGCTTTCTTTTTTTATTTCTTTTGCTACGTTTTTTCTATTTCTTTTTCTAGGCTCTCAGACAGATCCTCATCACATCAACTATGTTTACCATACAACCGGACAAAGTAGAGGGTAGTACCTTTGGGCTTTTAAATCGTAATAAACCCCCCAAGTAATTATCTTTTCAACCGCATTCTTGTCCATTTAGACCTCGTGGGCCCATTTGACCCTATGTCTCCAATAGAGAAGAAATCATTACGGATTTTAACCATTTAGTTCTATTTTTTATGATAAATTAATCCTATATATGGTAAAGTAAAATCGTAAAAGGATTATCCTTTCTATTGATGAAACTAACTTATCAACAAATTTTATTATTGAGAGTATCTTTTTATTATAATTAAGTATATGTAATATGTACAATATTATATGTTAATCCCATGTAGTATTTGATAGATGAATAGAACAAAACAAAATAGAATCATAATAAATAGAATGTAGTGTGATAATGTTTTGCTTGCAATGTGTTTGGTAACAACAAAATAAAATATGATTATATATGTTCAATTATGTATATATATCCTTATCTTATTTAATATCAATCGAATATTAAAAATTTGAACAAGGAGCGTCAAACGATGATGCTTGCTCAGGAAACTGAAATTCGTTTATTTAGGGATTACTCCTCTATCCGCAACTTATGGGATTCCTTTTTCTCAAATGATTTTTTGAGAAAATTCCATGCGCCTAGCTCCTTATCCTCGTGGTTGAATGTGGCTCTGTCTTCGCCTCCCAGAGATGGTGATTTACTTCGAAGGGATCTAGCGATTGGCTATACCCTTGAGGAAATCTGGAGATTTAGAAATGACGTTGTGTTTAATAATGCCAAAACCCCATTAGATGTTATTAGAAGAAGGATCTGTGCTCACCTTAGGTCGGCTATGGTAGCTTTTCAGGAGAACAACCACAAATCTATCAGCTCTGCTTGGCGCACTCTCTGGTCTACCAAGTGGAATCCTCCGCAGAGCGGATGGTTCAAGCTCAACACTGACGGTGCGGTTTCCTCCGACTGTGGGGTGGCTGCTTGTGGAGGGGTGATTCGCGATTCTTGGGGCAGATTTGTTGCTGGGTTTGCGAGTAACCTTGGCCATCGTTCTGTTCTCGAAATGGAGGTGGAAGGCATCTTACGAGGTTTAAAGTTAGGTCTGCAAAAACATTTGAAAAGAGTTATTGTGGAATCTGATTCTCTATCTGCAATCAATTTAATAGAAAATGGGTGCCCTGATTCTCACCTTGTTTCTGAGCTAGTCAAGCAAATCCAAGAAATTTGTAAGGGTTTTGACGATGTGATTTGGGTTCATACTTATCGCGAAGCTAATGCGCTTGCTGATGCCTTTGCCAAGTTCGGATTAAGTCTTCAGACTCAGTATAGGGTGTTTGAGAGCATCCCTTATTTTGTTATTGTGTTGTATATCTCAAATAATTCTGGAAGCTATTCCCAGAGTGTTGCTTAGTTAGGTTTTGTTTTTCTCTTGGCCTTTGAGGCCCTTCCTGTCATAAAAAAACAATAGTGCATGGCAGTACTAGTTGTGGTGACAACAGTGGAGGATGTACAACAACCATGGGTAATGTTAGGGGTGGGTATCAGGCGGATTCAAGCCCAAAATATCCTATTTAACCCAAACTGAAGGACATTTCTTTTGACCCACTTCCGACCAAATTAGACCCCGAGTTAATCGGGTGATGGAATTTTGGTGGTTCAATTAGGTTCGAGCGGGTTGGACTATTGTTGGGCCAATTCATTTTTACCAGTCCAAACCCTTTTTTTTTTGGTTCTTCAGCAGCTATGTGATATGATACAAAACAATTGACAAAATAATTTTTGTGATGAATTTGTTTCTCTTTAAGGTGTCAAAGTGTTATAAAAGTATTTACATATTATTTCAATCACACATCTCTCACAGGCCTAACACTCCCACCATTGAGACTTTTTTTGGATAGAGACTACTATTAAAGTATGTAATTCCATTAATTTTATTAATGCATTTATTCCTTTTTATTGTTCTTTCACATTCATTATTTCCTTTTTTTTTTCCTTTATAATTTCTGCATTTTTATAATTCTTTTTAATTTTTTTCTTTGATTAATTTATTCATCTTCAACTTCATCTTATTTTTTAGAATTTCTATTCTTCATTATGTAAACTCAATTAGTACAATTTAACATGATAGAATTTGGCAAACAGTATCATGTAGCAACCGGTTAGACGAAATTTATGAGATCGAAAAGGACAAAATCACGCATTTATAAGCTCAAGTAGTCCTCTTGGTCGTCAATGTTCAGCGGTAGTGGTTAATATCTTATTCAAATTTTTGTCGTTAATCTATATACAATAGTAAGGAATGAGTAAAAGATTTTGCTTAGATTGTTGGGAAGGGACTAGAGAGGGAGGGTGGATGGTCACGATATCAGTGGAGTAGTACCCATTCTCTTTTCTTTGTGTGAAATTGAAAAGACCAGTAGCGGTGCCCCTTATTTTTCCTCTTTTTTCAAGCAATACATACAAAAGTTGAATAATGGAGGGCATGACTCTGTTCTGTTTCGATCTCTCAATTTAGAGAGTACTACTAGCAGGATCTGTGTAGTATATGTTTCATGATTCATCACACGACTCCAAGATGTTACTTGTACGTTAGATCTAAACGAAAGGCAAGTGAGGGAGCAGGGACCATTGAAGTTTTTCGAGAGAATTAGAGGGACAGACCCATCAACAGATTGAGGTTCCAAAGGTGAAAAGCAGACAAAGGGAACACCATCCGAGACAATTTAAATATTCCAAGAATAAGATAACAACGTGTTTTGTGGGATGGTAGAGCTTCGGGCTCCCAAATTTTAATTGTTCCAAGTCTTTCTTGTTCTAAGTGAAATCTAAAGCAATTACAGCTAGCTAGCAAATCTTGTGCATACCACCTACTCTAATTTCACGCTAAACTAAAATATTCGACATACCTAGTTACCATTACGGTGAAACAAATTATTATTAATAATATATACTACATATTTAAATTTTAATTAAATAAAAAGCAAAATTAGCTTGGAACCAACATGAAGGTCTAGCTATTTTTAATTAATTTAGATAAGTAAACTTAAAAATATTTCCTAATTAAAGCAAGATCCCCCTCCTACTAACCCCCACTTTCTGAAAAGAAAATAATTGAACAGGCTGAAAGGATCCCTAAAATTCCCTCCCTAGCTAGCTAACCCCAAAAATCTTGTTTGTTTTTGAGTCATAAGATCACGTGCAGTGTGATTAATTAGCGGTTAACATCAACGAGATTAATCTGACTTTGCATCATGATTAATCTGGTAAAGTATGGCACGTAGAAACGAGGCTCCAATTCTTTAATTAATGATTAATCAAAAGGGATAATAAGGACAAACTTGACCTCTTGCAATATTAAAGTAGCTAGCTAGAAATTAACTTAAAAATTGAAGTGGATCACCGATGCATATATCTCGGATTCAAGAATAAAGGCCACCACTATTCTAATGGCAATAATATCAAATTTTAAGTGGCCAAAATTAAAAGCACCCCTTTGATAAAAACTACAGTACACACAGGAGTTTGTGATTGATTAGGACTAGGAAGGAGGGTATGCTCCTAATCAAGGTGGGCATCAACCTACCAAGCTAAGTACAGTCCTCGTCAATGAAGATCCTTGTTGGATCCTTGGGTTGGACAAGTTCAAAGTGCACAAATTTGGTACCAACCAGTTGAAATTGAAGCCAATTAAAATGATTATGTGTATGTGCTTTCTAATTGCCATAGATATTTAGACTGTTTCATGTCTCATCATGAACACGCGGTTCCAACGTTATTGGCTTTTCTATCTAGGCATTACAAATCAGAATCAAAGGGGTGCGTATAAATTGGGTGAGAACTCTCTCTAGTACTAAAATTGTCCGGTAGGAGAGATAGACTCACTCCCATGGGTGGGTCCCACATCCATGGGGTGAATCTATCTCTCTCGTACGGGACAGTGACCGGAGAGGAACTGGACCCGTATAAATATTCATTAGAATTTATAAAGGAAACATGAATATTAATGGTTGATCAAGTGGAATAAATCAGGGTAACATGAATATTAATGGTTGATCAAGTGGAATAGATGTGGGAATAAGCTAGGTCAAGTTAGGCTTTGATTAAATATGTCCGGCCTATTTTATAAATTCAAGGTCTAAGTCTGGCCTATTACCTATGATAAGCTTTTTTTTAGGCATGACCTGTTAGCCTATTTAAGGCCTTTATATGAAAAGGGACAATAAATCGATTTCTAAGCCCAAAAACTGCATGTATTCTGATTTTTCTTATCTAATATCTTAGTCAATACTCAATACTAAAATGCATGATATTGGGCCTGCAACATCCTTAACCCAAACCAATACAAACAAATAAAATATAAAAGCAATTTATAAATTATAGATATATACGAATATAATAATATTAAGTATATTCAAATTCGTTATAACTTATAAGTTATAAGTAACTATTATTTATATAATTTTAATATATTTACTAATTTTTAAATATAAATAGGCCGGCCTATCAGGTTTTGTAGGCTTGTGAGTTGGCCTAAGCCTAGCCTCTTTATTTAAATAGGCTTTTTAAAATGCCTGAATCTGACCTTTTTTATTAAATAAGCTAGGTCAGGCTAGACTTTAATTAGGCCAGACCATAGGCTCTTGTCAGCAGCCTGGCCTATTCCCACCCCTAGTTGGAACCCCCACTCGTTCTATTGGGGTGAGGTAAATATAAACACCTTTATAAGTGATTTTTCAGCCTGGAGATTTTCCCTGCCTTAAACTAACGCACAATTTTCTCACCCAAAATTTTTTATAACAAAAAAAGCACAGTATGAAAATCAATTCTTTTAGGTGCGGCAAAAAGTTATGGGCTTATGGGCTATGGCTAATATTTATATATTGTTCGTAAAAAAAAATATACTTAATCATAAAAGGAAAAGAATAGGTAATGAACTCTAGCACGAATGAACATTACTAGTATAAATTTGTAACGGCCACGGATCTTCAAACAAATTTACCGAAAGCACATGACCTGCTTAATTAAAGACACTTGCAATTAATTAAGGGCAATATATAAATACCTCACAGCATAAGGTGATTAGTGGCATTATTAATCTAATTAGTGGTTACCGTAACCACACGTGGGCAGCTAGCTACTGATCATTTGCAGCATATATAGTTACTTCTTCTATGTTGTCACTTTCTTCAAACCTGATCCTTGGCTTGGAGCAAAGGATTGGTTAGTCATTTCATTACTACTAATATTATTAGTATATGTGAAATGTATGTATGTATGTTTGGCCACTGATGGGTCATTCTAAGTATGTTGTTTCCTGTTCGCAATGGATCATATATTCAATTCTAAAACTCTTGTTGTTTAAGGTTATGCGCACAACCAAGAAAATGATTGATATGTCTTAATTTAATACTCCCTCCGGTCCTAATTATAAGAACCTTTTAACTACTTCACACAGATTAAGGAAGTTGGTTAATTTAGTTAGTTGCAATAAATTTGTCATGAATGTGTATCATATTTCCTGAATTGCCCTTGAATTTATTGAGACCCACTATCTTTTTCTTTCTATTTAATTACTCTATTGTGTGATACTCTCTCCACTAATTAATTACTCACCTACCTCCACTAATGGGGTATTTTGGTCAAGAAATAATTAATGCATAGGACAATATGAAAAAGTTCTTATAAAAAGGACCAAGACTCACCCAAAAAAAGTTCTTATAAATAGGACCGGAGGGAGTACTAATTTTACTAAACTAGCTTCATTTAATATCCACTCATATCATTTAACTGTCTTGAAAATATAAAGACTTACATAATTAAGTGAGAGATAATAGGAGTGGGTGTTAGTTGATGTAAGTAATTAAATAAGGATATGGTTGAAAAAATCTTAATTAATTTTTCTTGGATATCTAAAACAACAAGAGTTTTAGAATTTAGGAATATGCTAAAACAATAAGAGTTTTGGAACGGAGGGAGTACTTGATTAGATTTGATAAGATCATGGTTCATGGCCATCTATTTGTCTCAGTGCTTCTCTTTTACTAATATCTGAGTTTGGCGGCCTCACTCTTCACATGGCCCATAGATAGTTGGCTTGGGAATGGGAAACGATAGAGTCACGGACAATTGTATTCGTGAACCCCTTCCCTTGGAAATATTTACATAAACTCATTTAACCTATTTATTTAAAAAAAAATATTGTTATAGTGAAATTTAATAACTTACCAGTACGTTAAATTACTACCTCCATTCTAAAACTCTTGTTGTTTTAGCATACTCATAAATTTTAAAACTCTTGTTGTTTTAGATATTCAAGAAAAATTATTTAATTTTTTCCAACTATACCCTTATTTAATTACTTACATCAACTAACACATACTCTCATTATCTCTCTTAATTATAGGTCTTTATATTTTCAAGACATTTTAATGGCGGCTTGTAACCATATACCACTACCCACTAACTAATCAATTCAGCACTTTTCACCCATTATAAAATAAAACAAATTATCAACAATAATATAAACACCCAAAGTTCATATCCCAAAACTCAAATTGTTGCAGTGCATTCATCTGACATTTATTATTTTTGAAAAATGCTAACTATATAGGAGTATTACCTTAAGAGCATTAATATTATAAATGTAATTAATACAATAATTTTAATAAAAATCTTTTTATAAATTTTTAACCAGTATCTTAAAAACACTCATTAACCGTACCCATTATTTTTTCTACCTCTCTTTTTACCACATCGGATTATCTATTAGCACATTTATTACTTCTTTTTCCTCTCTATGTATACTCAAAAAGTGTCCATAAAATATTACTATTAAAATAGTATATGGGGATGTTAATGAATTAGGCATTAAGAAAACTAAAAAAAAAATTAAAATATATATTATTTAAAGTTATAAATATAATCAATATTAATATTTAGTGTTATAAATATAATTAATGTTAATATTTTTAATTAATTTTTTATTCATTAGCTCTTTGATCATAAAACTTATTAGCATGACCAAGATGTATTTACTCTAATAAAAAATTTTATTCTAATCTCTATATTATTATTATAATATAAATACACAAAAGTTTCTACACCCATTAAATATTTTTCATTTCTTTTTAGTTTTTTTCTTATCATGCACACCATATCACTAATTACAATTATCACTTATTTCTTTTTCATTTATTTCTATATATCATTAGGTGTAGGTGCCCATGGATGTTTACCAATTTTTATCCATATTATTAAGGATAATGTATTTTTATTCTATGTTTTAGACACACATAAATGCAAGGAGGAGAAAAAAGAAATGATAGAAAAAAAATATGATAAGAGAGATGGGTAATACGATAAAAAATAAAAAATAGATATAAGTGAATAAGTGAGGAGAAAAATAAAAAAAAATTGTTGACACCGCATGGTGTATAAAGAGAAATAAGAAGAAATGAAAAATAAAATAAGTGGTATAATTTTTTATAAAAGTAAAAAAGAAAAAAAAAATGAAATATGTTTAAGTGGATGATGGATGTATGAAAATTAGGATATACTCCCTCCGGTCCTATTTATAAGAACCTTTTAACTATATCACACGGATTAAGGAAGTTGGTTAATTTAGTTGATTGCAATAAATTTGTCAAGAATGTGTATGATATTTCCTAAACTACCCTTGAATTTATTGAGACTCATTATCTTTCTCTTTCCAATTAACTACTCAATTGTGTCATACTCTCTCTACTAATTAATTACGCACCTACCTCCACTAATGGGGTATTTTTGTCAAAAAATAATTAATGCATGAGACAATCTGAAAAGATTCTTATAAAAAAGACCCAGACCCACCCTAAAAAAGTTCTTATAAATAGGACCGGAGAGAGAGTAATATTAACGGTTTTTTTAACCAGGATAATAAGGTAAAAGTGGAAAATAAATTTTGGGATGAAAAATGCCAACGAGCGTTCTTAGGACACTTGTTAAGGAATCAAATATAAAAAGATTTTATTGGAGCGTGTAACATTTAAGGTTACATATGTAATTATTATAGTGATTTCTAATAAAAAATTTCTATACATAGATCCTTAATCAATGTCATAATGACACTCATTAACCGAACCTTATTGGGAGTTACAACCATTAATATTACCAAATTGAGTGTTGTAATAGCTGTAATTCTCAATAAAATTTTTTTACTTTTATTTTATTATCCTATACAATATTAAACAAATTAGAAAAACTGTAATATTAATATCACTAGGAGAAAGTTTACGTTTGATTTAACGTTAAAAAATATTAAACTCAAGTTTAGATTTCTTAACGTAACCATTTTTAATATTAGAAACGTGGCTTTAACACTTTCTAATGGTAAACCAACCGTGTTAGAATTGAAATGGCCTTAGTAAATTTGAGTGCAAGGAAAGGGTAAAAGTGAGATTCAATCTGCAAGCCCCATTGCTGAGTGGAACTGGAAGGGCCTCCCTTGTAATAATGCAAGCAGCGCAGGAGACAACAGAGATGGGATTTTTATAATATTTTTACTCTACGTCTTCTCTCTTCTTGTGTCAGTCAGCAATGTTTGACCAGCTTTATCCAACCCAACAAAATTATTACTGTTTAATAATGACCTATTATTGTAAGTATTTTATTTTCTTTTTCAATTTTCATCCTTCTCTCCTCTAATTTTTGGTAATGTATGCTGTGTGCGTGGTGGTAAACCGATTTTTGGTAATGATGTTTTCGTTTTCCCATCTTAACGGTGTCTCACACATTGACTGAATACTGTGGGACCCTTTGTCCAGTTGTTGCTATGGACGCTTGATGCATTACATCGTGGGTCCCAATTCATTCCAATAGAATACGACACCGCATGATTGTCAAAAAAGTAAGACAAGTTTCTGTACGTATTTCCTTTGTTTTGGGGAAGATTTTTAGGTACATATATATTATTTTTAGCTTTTTTAAATACTAATTTTTAATAACAGATTTATATAGAAATTAAAAATAGAAAAAAAAATATAAGAGAAAAACTCTATGTATATTAATTAAACTCAAATCATAATGTGCGGATGTATTTTCATGTGTGTCTATACTCTATATATATGCTTTTAAAAAAGTGTTATTAAAATGCGGTTAACTTGAAATTCAATTATTTACCGGAAAAGAACAGAAATAGTATCCGAGGCTCCAAATAAACCATGCAGGAATTTTACAAGGGTTGCAATAGAGTACCCTTCGGCCTTCGGCGGAGAGGGTTTTATTACCCTTTGTTAATGAATAATGACCCGGTTAATAAACATGCTTATTTTTTACTTTTTTAAATATTTTAAATATATTTAAAATTATAGGAGAATATTTTATCTTTTAAAAAAATTATATTATTAAGTTTTGTATCATTTGTACTTCTGCTATTGGTTGAGAATAAGCTTTCAATCGCTAAGTTAAGTTGCTTAATAATTATAATGTATGTTTGGTTTGGTATTGAAATTGGTCAAACTTAAGTTTGGATCCCTCAACGCAACTATTTCTAACATTGGAATGTGAATAGAGGTAAGAAAGTTTTTACAAAAAATTAAAATACAAATTAGAAGAGGGGGTAAGAAAGTTTTCACAAAAATTAAAAATATAAATTCTAAAAATAAAAACATTCTCCTATAATTTAAAAAATATTTGGATTGTGTGAGAAAAATAAAAGACAAGTGTATTTATAGGCCGATCAATTAAGGGTACCAAAACCCTCTCTCCATTAAGGGTTTAGTAGAATTTCTCATTTTACAGTGGTCCGATGCACTTGTATTTTATCGAATCCACTATTTTTTTATTCATTGTCATAGCAAGTATGCCTTAGCATTTATACGTGATAAAATTATATTTCTAATACTAAAAATAGTTGCATTGAAAATATAAACTTGAGTTTGATCAATTTTAACATCAAATCAAATACACATTAAGAATATATTAAATCAACTTATTTCAAATAATATATAACTATAATTTTAAATATGATTGAATATTTATGTAAAATTTATTTATATTATTAGTTGTTTACCTTAAATTTTGGCAACTGAAATTTTTAAGTACAATTTGGGGACAAGATAAGATTCTTTTACTGGATTCTTTTAAAAGTGTGTTTATCAGTCTAGAGACACCAAGATTATACAAGCATTCAAGACTTGACTTCCAACAAATTAGCATACATAAAACTATGTGAGTGCATACACAAGTTTGGATATATAGAGCCTCCTGCAAAAGAAAAACAAAAGAAGTGGAAGATGAAGATGAGGAATGAAGGAAGTACGAGGATGAAAGGGATAACTCAAAAGTTAAAATTGGATCAAGCAGAACCTACTCTTTAGAAACACAAGTAAACACAGAAAGGGGGTTGAGTTGTGTTTATTAAAACTTTCTAAAGTTTTAGATGAAAACTACTTCAAAAGAAACTTTATCAACGAACTTCAGACATATAATGTTGCTTGTCTGAAAATTATGCTTTCTAGTCTGAAGTTTTAGTCAAGAGGTTTTTTAAAAATAATTTTTCAAACAAATGGGTTTTATAAAGAGGTTTTAGAAAATACTATTTAACCCATTAAGTTAGCAAGACACAATTAATGTTAAGAGATAAGGGTAAGAGGCTTTGTAAGTAAATTTATCTTGGTTCACTCACTCCTACTTGTGAGCTACGTTCAGTCCCAGCGGGAACACCTCACTGGATTTTTCACTATCTTTGCAAAGATACATGTATTCTTTTGCTACTAGCCTCTACAGGATCTACACAATTCTAGGTTTATAAGAATAAAAACTTAAACAAGGAACTTTAGAAGAGTAGCTTGAATTAGTTTGTACAAGAGATCTACTATACTTGGTAAAAAATAAGAAGATTTGATTGTACAAGAGAAATTCTAAAAGAATTTTTATAGAGTTTTTGCACAAGGATGAAGCTTCAAAAATTTGTCTGATATCTCTGTTGCATTGAGAATTTTTCATGTATTTATAGGATCCTTCCATATTCTCTCTCTAGAAATGTCCATTCTAAATAGAATTAAATGCTCTGAAGTCGTTAAAAGACAAGTAGACTTTTGTGTACAATAGGTGCAGCGTTGTTCTGATGTTCTGATAGATCGATGCATCGCAGGTTTCCTTTTTAGGGCAATACTTTTGAATTTCTCCAGAAAGTAGTCTTTTGTCTTCCATTCTTCAACAATATTCTCTTTTTGAGGTGCGGACTATGCTTTGACTTTAGTGCGTCTGGAGCGTGAACATTTCAGAGACTTTGACAATCTGAATACGTAAGACTTCATATGCTTTCAGTTTAATCTTTTGATGGATTCTCAAGTTCTCTAAAGTTTCCTGTTGTCTGAAGCTTATAGTCATCTAAACTTTTTGAGACTTTCTGAAAAAAGAAAAATATATTTAGTTAAACCCATTATTTCTTTTAGTTTATTATATATTTTCTTAAGACTCAACATACACCTTAGCACTAGAAGCCTTGGTCACCTTGAGTTTTGACGTTATGGCATTAAGAGCTCTTAAGTGTTTATTTGCCTATCGTACACTCTGCCATTCTCCTATGTATAGGCTCTGATCTATAACTGCTCACACTCCCACGTTCTGTTGCTAACTCCTTCTGGAAGAAAACTTCCCTCATGCTTTGTAACAACCAAGTCATGACATAGCTTTCTCCACGTTCTCTTGCATGTAACTGAATCTGGTAGAGACTAAAGGGTAATTGTTGAAACATGTGGTAACTACACTTTCCTAAAAGTGTCTTCGAGAGCTTTTCTTTAAACTACCAGGCTCTGTGTTCGAGCCCGACATTCGAATTGCGCCTAGGTTCCTATCTGCTTGACTCCACATGAAAGTGTTCTATCTCGAATTGGTGGCTTCTATGCACCTTCGAGTTCCTAACCTCTTGAGGCAACTTCCTTTCCTCGAAGTCAGCACCCCTCCTTGACGTGTTAGATTTCCTCGAGTATGTCCTTTCTCAAGACTTGGTAAAATTTTGCTTTTGTGCCAACATCAGTATATAGTTATTGAACTCTAAATCATTCATTAAAATAAAATATACATATTTCAATCAAATGGGCATAATGAGACAAGATAATACATGTCCTGAAAACATAAAAGGTACCCCTGAGGGCCCCATATGTACTACTTATCCCCATAAAGAGTTGGGCCATAACAGACCTAATCAAAACTTCCGCAGCTCCCTGATCGAGTACTCGAACAAGGGTCTTAGACATCTGAATATAATTCCCACATCGTGGGGTGAGATTAGCGTCCCAGTGAAAGTGGTAAAAACATGCAGTGTATGAAATCATATGCATGAAGTGCAACAATCCAACATAATCCACAATCTCAACATAGGCATAAACAATGTGAAAATGATGGAAACATGAATGTGGCGTGTTTTTACCCGACACCCGAAGTCTTTTCGCTAACTGTGACTGTGATTGAGTGCTCGGCCATGTGACCAAGGACCGTCGTCCAGGGCCACATATATTAACTCTTATTATCAATGAATAAATAATGCATGTTGTCATTTTTAGCTTGAGGACCCCCATCTTCCTCTTGGCCGAGAGTTTGATGTGGTTACCTCGTTCTTCTTATAAATTAATGCCCAAAAGCATGTGATGATCCGAAAACCATGTGGTGGTCCGAAGACCCTATGACATTTCCTTGCTTGGCCTAGGCCCATGAATGCTTGTAAATACATACTTGTCTATGAGCATGAATGGCATGATATGCACACATAGCTATTCCTCAGAGATTTGCAATTCAAACACCTAAGCATAACCTAGGGTTTCAAGATATCAATACATACCATTCAAGAAAATACTCACTAGCCCTAGAATCAACCAACAACAATCACAATCAAGGCAAAGAAGTAAGTGGAGAAGAATAGGGGACATACAATAGGGCAAGAAAGATGAAAGTGAGTGGATGACCACACTCACCTCAAGAGTAGGAGAAATATGATGATTGAGGGTAGGGGGATGATGATCCAAGGCTCTTCGAAAGATTTGAGGCTTCAATCCAAGCTTATCTCCTTCGATCTCCCTTTCTCTCTTTGGTTCCTCTCTCTACAAGTGAAAGAATGGGAGAAAGAAAAGCCCTAACTACGTTTTTAAAGGGATCCTGCCAGCATGCTCTCGCTCAAGCTCGCTCAGACGCGCACTGATGAGATTCTGGCAAGCGTACCAAAATTTCAGCAGTATAATAGTAAGTATGAGTTCATCGTATCCACAGGGAATGGTTCACTTCGTATTTACTGGTGATCAGACTATCAAGTAAGAAACAGTTCTTTGATGATTTGTTGTGAGGAAAGTAAATTTGCATAAAGTAAAGAGATAATCGAGATAAGGTAAGATAACGTTACTTGGATCAGGATTGAACTTCGTATCATCGCACCCCTTATGCATGTGAACCCTGATATTATTTGTGAATATATTCCAACGATATCCTAGCCAAACTATATTGTTTTACCCTGAGTTACCAGCAGTAAACCACTCGAAGATAATCCATGCGGGTTCTCACAGGCGACAAATTACCCCGACTTGATTGCTCTACTTTTCCGTTCGTTAACACTATCAATTCATCGTATATTCCTATAGGGACTACTATGAAGAGGCTCACACATTCCGATTCTTCAATCATTGATTCCCCCTATATTCCTATAGCGATTACTATGAGTACTTTTACCAATCAGAATTTGAGTTTCCTATGTCTAGGCTCCCCCAAACTCGCTGTTAATTTTATAGAAACATCTGTCACCTAAATCCTAAAATTAACCTATAACTCCGGCACAAGTGCGGAAGCTATGCATTAAGCAAAGTATAAAAGCACTGATATCATAGAATAGAGATTCATAAATAATAAAGAGAATTCACATACACTTAGGGATTGAATCAACTACAATTTAACCCTATTGGAGAGTTTAGCTAAGCATGGTAGCCATACAGACCAATGAAGATACTGTCACTTTCTTCAATCCTAGCTCTGTCTTTTCCGTCTCTCTAATCTCCCTGCTAAACGTTCCTTTTGCTAACCTCCTATTGATCTTCACAAAAGGTCCTATTTATAGACCAAGGAAAGCTATCTTAAATCTGGAAGGAATCTATTTTGAAAATAGATCTAAAAACAAATCTGCGCAGCAGCGCTTCACCCGCGCTTAGCGCAAGTGAAGCGTGAATTACAGAATGTTGTGCTCCACCCTGCGCTCAGCGTAGGTGGAGCGTGGAGCACGTAACTGCTTCTTTTGTTTCCTCTTTTAACAGCTTGATTTCTTCCTGATCTTATCCTTATTTGCTTGGCTTTCCTTGTTTCCCTCTTTTTGATCTGATTCTGTATTTATCTTGCCTTTGAATTTAAATTGAGAAGTTATCTGCAGAATCCTTGTTTAAATGACAACTAATTTTATCTTTATTTGTTCTCATTTAAACTTCAAATCTGCAGATCCTATCCTCAAATGATGCTATCTTTTCTCCTCATTTAAATCTCCTCATAAATCTGCAAAATCAACAGATTTTATATTAAAATAGCATCAAATTCAAATTCAAATCAAATAAACACAATTATTACAATTATTACTAAAAAGAGATTATTTTGGGGCATAAATTATTATTTTAACCTTGATAAGTGCAGTAAAAATGCAAGAATATATTATATAATTTGCACTTATCACGCACTGAGCGAGACCGAGCAGAATTTCATCCAGAAATCCCCCATTTTAACTTTGTTTTCTCGCTCAGTCTTCGCTCAAATGAGCCTGGGCGAGAAAACCAGAACAAAATCTCCTCTTTCTTGCTGATATCTTGCTCAGGCGCACTCAAGTGAGCCCTGAGCAAGATTACCAAAACAGAAATACTCCTTTCTGCTTGACGCTCTCGCTTGAGTGAGCCCTTCCCGCTTGAGCGAGAGTGTCAGGACTCAAACCCTTGATTTTCACCCTTCTTTTCTTCTAACTTATTTCTACTTCCATTTTCCTAATTCAGATTCGAAACCTCCTTTCCTAGTTCCTCCTTACAAGAATACCCCTCAACCCAATTCCTTTTAACCTAACCCAACCCACTCAAATTCATCAACCCTTTAAACATAATTCTTTCCATGTCCATCTAATTTCCCTCATTCTATGTCTCAGTCTTCTTCCTCACCCTATTACCTTACTAACCTCTCAACTCCAGGGTGTGATACCTTCTAAGTTAAATCTACCACTGTGTTGGGCTTATTACTTGGTTTCCCTTCTAGATTCCCCTTAAAGTCATAACTCTCAATAGATTCTCCATCACTTCTCTTAATTCACCCTTAAACCCCTGAACTCTCTTTCTACTTCTAATTTCCTTCTCTCGACAGGATTCACGGCCTAAGGCTCCCATGGTATTTTTTTAGATTCTAACTTCTGGGATGTTACAAGGAGGTCTTGTTTGGTCTGAGGATGGCAGGGGGAATTACTCCCTACCCCTACTTGTTGTGTTCACAAAATGAGAGAAGGGAAAATAAAACTAATTTACTTTTATGTCCTTATACTCTTATAACATTCAGTTTTTTAAATATGATTGGAGGGATATTTAAGTCAATTTCATCAGTTAATTTTAAAGTCCCTTCATCTCTGAATTCCACCAACATTAGAGGGGATAAAAAAAATGCCCCCATGAGAAATTTTGGATCTCTCCCCCTCTCCTAAAAAATTGAATCAAACATAAAAATTGTCATAAGATCCCTCCCACCCCTCTAATTTCCCCGAACCAAACTATATGTAAGAGTTTAATTGCTACACAATACCATTCAATTATCTAATTGGAAAAGTTTCACTTTGAGTTTTTTCGGAAGGATAACTCTAACTTAGGTAGCTATGATGTCTGAACCTGAATACTCATACAAGTTGCTTTAATTCCAAGAGGTGCTTGTGATGCGGTGGAACAACTATGTTACATGTTTATTTGGGGTTCCAAGGTGCCTCTAATAACTCGACATAAAGTCTTTTCTTCAAATTTAAAGGGTGAATTAGGATTCCAAAACCTAAGAAGTTTAAATGCTACATGTATTATTATGTTAGGTTGGCATCTCATTATGTTCTCTAAGGTCGTTTAGGTGAGAACTTTAAGAGCTAAATACAATTATGGGCAACCGTGTGTCCCAGTTGTGAATTCTCGTGCTAAAGACTCCATGCACCCTATGAAAGGCTATCATTTCTCACTGGAAATTTGTTGAAGTAGGAACCTCGTGGAACCTAGGTGATGACAATAACGCACGGTTCTAATGAAATATCATTATCTCGAATATAAGTCTTTTCATCGAGATTCGAAATGCTAACATGCCAGATCATCAATTGAATTTCCCAACTTACTATTACGTGTGTGACGACTCTTGGAACTAGACCCTACTCCACCAAATGCCGCCAAATGATATTCTACAAAAACTTTTGATAGTTCGAGCACCTTATTTTGAGGGGTTTGAGGATGAACTAACTTTTCGTTTTACCCCAAAAGGCTAATTTACCATAAAGTCTGTGTATGACCATTTGAGAATTAGATCTTCCTATCCACATTGAAGAAAATATGGTAGTGGCCAGCTCCCTTCCCTAGGGTACATTAAGACATTTAGAAAATAGCCTATCAATGAACCAAAAAAAAGTATCCTATCAGAGACTTTTAACTAATGAGGAAAGGTTCTACATGTCATGGCTTAATTCAAAGGAAACTTGTCCTAGGTACAGGGGCGAAGCCAGAAACTAAGGGCAAAAGGGCCAACATTATAATTTTTACTAATCAATTAGTTCACCCCAAACGCAATTTTGTTATTATATATAAATTAAAAATAAAATAGCGAATTTAGATAAACATCGTAATTCATATATATATATAGTGTAAGTTAATTTAAAATTTTTATGCACAACTATTATAACAAAGGCATGTGGTTTGCTTTTAGGCCTCAAATAGTTAGCTAAGGAGCATGGTATTGAGAAACTAGTTATAGATACTAACTCAAAGATAGTTCGTGATTTAGTGTTGTCCCTTTGCACAAGAGCACCATTGCTATCATTTAATCCATGACATACACACACTTTTACTTGAAGACTATTGGTTTACCCCAAAATCACATTTTAAACGTGGATCTTGGAAAACGCTACTGAGAGTAGCTTTTTACACCATAAGGGTCCGTTTGGTGGACAGGATAAGAGACAATATATGATAATTTTATCCTATCTCCTATCACTTATCATGTGTTTGTTGTACTAATAGGAAATGATAACTCTATCATGTAGCTTATCCTTTCCTTTTGTCCCAGTGTAATTCTTATCCTAAGGGGGGAGCTGAGTTAGGTAGTGATAGGATAGGATGAAAAAATTTCTTCCTCATCTGTCCTATCTTTCTCTCTCTCTCCCCTTTCTCTCCCGCCCCATTTCCCCTCTCTCTCCCCTCTATCTCTCTCCTCTCCACTCCCTCTGTCTCTCGTCTCTTCTCCATCTCTCTCCTCTCTTTGTCCTCTGTCCTCTGTCCTCTCTCCACTCTCTCTTTTCTATCTCTTCTCTCCCTTCTCCTCTTTTTATGATATTTTTGATATTTTTTAAATAATTTTATTCCTTTTTATTAAATTTAAATATTTTTTCATAAATAAATAATTTTTTATTCATGTATGCTTATTGAAAAGTAAAAAATTAAATTTAATTATGCAATAAGGGTAATTTTTTCATATCAATGTTTTTTACATCTTATCTTATCATCATTTGTCCATTTCAAACGTATGATAAAATACAGGGAAAAATATGTTCCATGTCCATGTAGTTTTGGTCAACTTGGGTCCTCGTCCCTATACTTTAAAACCATGATTTTTTGTCCCCGTACTTTCAAAACCCCCCAATACCCGTCCCTGACGTTAGTGAAGTTCGTTAGGTTGTTGAGCTGTCTAATAGAGGTGCCACGTGTCGATATTTAGGGTCATATTACATGGCTAATTAAGTTAATTAATCACTAATATAACTTAATTGTTAAAAAATAATAAAATCTGGTAATTTAAAATCTGAAAACCCTATTATTCTTCTTCTCCTTCTTCTTAGACAAAAATCTGAAACCCTATTAGACAAAAATTCGAACCACTCCTCCATAGCCGTTCTTCTTCTTCTTATCCTTCCTATCCTTCTTCTTTTTTTCTCCTTCTTCTTCGTTACAGAAATCCGCGTCCAAGGTTTGCGATGAAATGACCAACCTCATGCTCACAGAAGAGGAGTGTGAGATGCAACTCTTCTTCTTCTTCTTCTTCTTCTTCTTCTTCTTCTTCTTCTTCTTCTTCTTCTTCTTCTTCTTCTCTTCTTCTTCTTCTTCTTCTTCTTCAAACCCGCGAGGTAGGAGATGTAGGTGTGGTGAGAAATTGCTTCTGTTGACTTCGAAAAGCTCGAGGAACACAGGCAGGAATTTCTGGAGATGTCCATTTTGGAATGTTAGTTTTTGAATGACAATACCATTTTTCACTGTTGGCTCCATTTCTGTGGGTGTACCCACGATAAGCTTTTTATATTTTATGTTGTTTTGCAGACCAAAAGTAGCTGTAATTACTTTTAGTGGGCAGATGAAGAGGTGGGAGAGGAAGAAAATCTACAGGTAGAATATGCAGTTGAAGAACTGAAATTGAAGATTGCTAAGTTGAAGTTGAAGCTTGTGGCTGAGAGGAAAGCTGGGAGATTGAAGATGTGTTTTGTTGTGGTAGCTTGGGCTGTGACATTTGTAGTTTTATGCTTATGTGCTTTGAAATATAATTGCAGTGTTTAGGGGGAATGGGGGAGTTTTTAATTAGGGAAAAGGTGACAATTTTTAGCTTTTGGTTTAGGGAATTAAAGAATGTCATTTTCTATCTCTTGATGTAATGTGGCCTCTTTTGTGTTAAATTTGTTATGGTACTGAATGTTAATTTTGTGCATTTGATTATTGGTTAATTTTCCATATAAACTGTAAAACAGAAATTTAAAGGAAAGAGGTGATTGCATTGAAATAACATAAAGCAAATGACATGAAGTCTGAATGTTAACAGTGAAGTAAAATGGTTTGATCACAAGAAGGGGGGTTGAATTGTGGTCTCTTTAAAATTCTGCAAGTTTATCTTTTAATAAAAGACTGCTCAAGATTAGTTCTTGGCTCTTTATTAGAAGATGTATCTTCAAAACTATACTTGTTAGAATAATGCTTATTATGCAGAAAGTAGGATTCCTTTGATGGAACCAATTTAGTTAACACTTACTTAGGTATTAGGTAGCTTTAAAAACTTTGTATGCTCATGCAGTAATTAAGAGTTGAGAGAAAGAAGATGACACAAAGGATTTATACTGGTTCACCTTTTCCAACCAAAGGCTACCTCCAGTCCCTACCTCCAGTAGGATTTTCTCACTAACAATCTCAATTACAACCTTGGGTACACACTACCACTAGTATTCTTTTCCCACAGCCTCTTCAGGCTTCACACAAACACAACACTCACTGCAATAACAGTTCCTGTCTTACTGCGGAACCTTCTGCAGAAGCACAGGATCAGAAATCTGCAGAACTTGCTTCTGCAGACTTCACACTAACAAAGGCTTGCACTCAAGCCTTTACAAACTCACACAGACTCACTACAGAGCCTTGACAACCTCTCAAACACTTTACAGAACCTGTCCCAAGTGATTTTACAACTCAGTAGTCACTTGGACCTTGCAGAAGCACAGTACAGCAAAGGTAAAGTGTAAAAATGAACAAAGCTCACTAGATTACAATCAGAACAGTATTAGCAGCTTCTAGTGAGCAGAAATCCCCCTCAATGAAGTATTCAAACTGATTAGAGAAGAACTGAGGAGAGAGAAAATATGTTCCAGAAGCTGTAAGTATTGAATCAGAATTCTATTATGCTTCTGGAGAGAGAGGTGTGTCTCATTGTGAAGAGAACACCTCCTTTTATAGGTGAGGAGCCTTGTAGCCGTTGGGGATCAGTCCAAATGGTCCAGCTGTGCCTTTTGACAAGTCCCTTTCAGGTACAGCTGTTAAAGCTGCCAAGTGCAGCTGGCTGTTTGACCAGCTTCATGCTTCTGCAGAACCATACTTCTGCAGACAACATACTGGTTCTTCTCTTCACCTATGCTTCTGATCAATGTTGAGGAGGATCTCTGGATGAATTCAAGTGTAAATAGACTTGTTTAACTTAGTTGATTCATCAGATGAAATAATTACAGATCCTGCCATTGATCTATGCTTCTGCAGAATTCTGCTGCAACTGTTGCTTCTGCAGAATTCTGCTTCTGATGAGTTGTGAATGCTTCTGATGGGCTGCAGCTGTAATGCTATGCTTCTGTGATATATTTGAAGCCTTTTTTCTGAGTTGTACTTGCAGCTAATGATTTCTCTTCTTTTAAGTGAATCTCCCTTCTAATATGCTTTCATTTGAAGTTCTTCTTAGAAGCTTCTTTCATGCTTCTGGAGATTCAGAGAAGTGCTTGACAGCTTCTGATTTTTATGATTCATCATTCCTTTAAATTGTATTACTCCTTATTAGTCCAGAAGTAATGAATCATGCTTCTCAACCTTTTCCTTATATGATGGTTCCTGCTTCTTCAAAGTAAGACCTGTTGCTTCTGAATACACACTCAAATGAAATGATTAGTCTCCTTTGAAATCAGAATTGTGCTAAGTTCCATTTGATTTAGTTGTCATAATTAAAACCACTTTGAGGGGATATTTGAACCTTACAATCTCCCCCTTTTTGATGATGACAACCTTATCAAATTTTGCTTAGATAATTCTGATTTTTATACCAAACTCCCCCTGAATTTTGGCACTTCATTACAGATAGCATATCAGAGTTACAGTTTGAAATAATTTGCAGAAGAAACAAAGATAATTAGTATTCAGCAAGCATACAATTAACAGATGGCATAAATATGCAGCAAAAGACATCTCATTGTCATTAATCATTCATCAAAATTACATCAAAAGGATAATGATCATTAACAGAAGTCAGTCTAAACAAAATAGAAAATAACTCCCAAATATAATTCAGCCACAACTGATTAAGCCTTAACTTCCTAACTACTTTCTCCCCCTTTGTCATCAATCAAAAAATCCTTATGGAAATGCAAGGAGAGAAACAGAATCATCATCTATCACTTAGAAGGGGATGAGTGATCTGATGATGATGAGGTAGAAGGCTGGAGCAGGTTCTGGGGAGGCTGAAATTGAGTGAAAGGCATGGGAGGCACTTGTGGTGCAATGGCAGGAAGAAGAAAGTTGTTAACCCAAAATTGATGTTGAGTAAACCTCTCAATCATCTCATTGACTGTATTTTGCAGGGTGTTGACATTTGAGAACAACTTCTACATGTCAGACTTGACTTTTTGAATGTTTCTTTCCACAGATCTTGAAGAAGAAGCAACAGGTGGAGCTTCTGTAGAAGCAGCAGCAATATCTGGCATAGCAGACTCTTTAGCAGGTGCTTCTAGGGGCTTCTCACTGCTTAGTTGTTGCATGAAAGTATCCATGGATGACAAACGAGAGGTTATAACAGGAATACTTTCCAATATTGGTGCAGCAGCAGGTATTCCAGAATCCAGTATTGGAGAAGCAAGGAACTGATTCACCATGTCAGTTCCAAAGGTGCCCATTGAAGGAGTGGATTGCTTTGCTTCTTCAGATGCTGGCTTCTTTTTTGTGGGTGCTTCTTCAGGAGGGGACGTCTGCATGGGAGAGGGAATTGGTTCTGGAGAAGCACACTGTGGAGAATGAGGAGAGTAAGGAGAACCTTGAGCAAGCTGAGCCAATGTATCAATAGCCATGCCTTCTGCAGAAGCAGTGCTCACTCCTTGTGATTCTGCTTCCTTCTCAGCTTCTGCAGAAATTGTTTTAGACTGAGAAACAGCTTCTTCATCCATCAAAGGATCTAAGGAGAGGGAGGTTGAGGATGAAGATTTATTATATGATTGTGGCTCAGGGGATTGTGCTGGTTCAGGAGAAAGAGAGGATTCCTTCAAGAATTTAGTTGATGGTTCTCCAGAAGCATCAACGGGAATGTCTTTTCTCTTTCTGGAGAAAGTCAAGAGCTTTTTCTTCTTAGTTCTAGGCACAGAACTTCTTTCTTCTTCTTCATCTGACTCACTGGGGCTAGAATAGTCTTCGGAAGGCTGAAGCTTGATGAGCATTCTTTGGACATTCATCTTGCCAAAGAAGCTGCAGTGATCAGTGGAAACTTCATCTTCTAAAGAGATGTTGTTCTGCTGAAAGAGCCTGGTCAGAAGCATGCTATAAGGTAGGCTAGCATATGCTCTTTGGGGATTAGCAGAAGCAATCATGCTTCTGAGGATGAGATAAGGTAAGGAAAAGAGTTTCCCAGTGAGCAAGTGATAGATGACCAGCAAATCTAGATCAGTGACCTTTTCTAGGGTTCCAACTCTAGGAAGAATAGAGTAGCAGCAAAGTTTGTGAAACAGCCTGCAGATGGGATTGGGTTTACTTGATTGAGGCTGAGAGGAGGAACTTACAAACACCTTCTTCTTCACTTCTTCCTTGGATATCTTTGCAGCAGCAAACCAGTCATCATACAGGTGTGGATGATCATTCTCACATCCCAAAGCTTCTGCTATGGTGTCAGCAGTGACCACCATGGTTGATCCTTTCATATCTACAACAAGTGAGTTCCCATCACTGTTGTAATTGCTCGCAGAAGCATAAAAGGCCTTTACAAGCCTGTCATAAACAGGTTCCTTCATCAGTAAGTAATCCCCCCAATCCTGCTTCTGGACAAAGTGTCCAAGATCCCATCCACATTTTTTAATTTCTTTCAGCAGAAACATCTTTCCAGGAATGACAGCCTTCCATTCCCACTTTTCATTGAAGATCTTCAGCAGCTCCTCATCTCCAAAGAGGTCATGGTTGGAGTCTTGAGTGGTTTCAGAAGGATCATTTTCTTCTTCTGAAAATATTTTCTTCCCTTTATCTTGTGAAGAAGCAGTTGTTTGAGAAGGAAAGGCAGGTGTAGGAGAAGAAGGAGCAGGTGTTTCAGAAGGAGGTTCAGCTATAGGAGGGTCAATTTCTATAGGTTTATTGGGGTCATTTCCTATAGTTTTGAAGTTTGCCTTGTTTCTCTCAGACCTACGAACATATACTACAGAGGGGGTAGGCTTAGATTTTGGAGTAGAAGAAGGTCTTGAAGATGAAGGCTTAGGTTCAGCAGCTACTGGTTCATCAGCCATTGGTTGAGGTTCAGCTTCTTGGAGTTCTACTTGGGGTAGAGGTTCACAGGGAACAGCAGCATGTTTTATTTGGTGGCTTGAAGCTGAGGGTTCATCAGAAACAGGGGGTTGCTCTGTTTCTGGATTTTGGGGCTCAGAAGAAGGGGGTCCTTCATAGAGTACAATCTCATTGCCTAAGACAATGAAATCTTCTTCTCCTTGATCGAATGGAGATCCAGGGTTCTTCACAGCTGCATGCTTGATTCTCATTTTCAGGTTTTGAGATGAAAACAGAGACAAGGATAAGGCAAGGAATAGAGACAGTGATGGAGAGTAAAGGGGCAGAGATTAAGCTGGAAATGGTTTGTTCTATTGTGAAACTTGCTCACATATACAGCTTTGTAACTAGCCGTTGCTATGAGAGAGAGAACGAGGAAGAGAGAGGGAAACATGCGCAGCTTTCTAGGAGTTGGTTAGTGACCAACGATCACTAGTTTTAAATTTCCTAAATGATCATTAAATGATCTATTTTCTCTCAGCTAGGGACAAAGTCATTCTTCCTTATTCCTTTTGTAGCTCTTAAAAAGGCTATGAGCTTTGCCTTTGACTTTGTCCTAGGAGAGCAATGACAGTGACCTTTCCTAGTACTGGTGATGTGACTAAGCTAAGTTTGCTAGTCAACAGTCACTGTTATAGTGTTTCTCTATCAGGCAAGTGCGCAGAAGCATCATTGCCATTTTCCTTTGAAGAAGGAAATTTGCAGAAGCTAGACTGATGTCTTCTGCAGAAGCACATTACTTAGTTAAGTTTTATGCAGTAGGGTTGCTTTCCAGAAGCTGCTTGATGCTTCTGCAACTAATTTATTTCTGCAGAAGGATGAATGTTTTCATTTTCTGATAAGCTTCTGCAGAAGCAAGCATACTAAATACCCTATTCCATTATGCAGATTGATGCTTCTGCATTTGATGGTGCTTCTAAGGCATACAAACAATCATTCATAGAATTAATATACACCTTAATTATCAAGATATTTCATATTAATTTTGTTTCTTAGAAACACAAATCTCTCTTCCACAAGAGGTTTTGTGAATATATCAGCAATTTGGAATTCAGTTTCAATGAATTTTAATTCAATATCATGCTTCTGCACATGATCTCTGATGAAATGATGCTTGATATCAATGTGCTTTGATCTAGAATGCTGAATAGGATTTTTAGACAAGTTAATTGCACTTGTATTATCACAGAAAATGGGGATATTTGTGTACCTTAGACTGTAGTCCTCCATCTGGTGCTTAATCCACAGCATTTGAGAGCAGCAGCTTGCAGCTGATATGTATTCTGCTTCTGTAGTGGATAAAGCTATTGTGGGCTGCTTTTTGCAAGACCAAGAGATCAATGATTCTCCAAGGAATTGGCAGCTCCCACTAGTGCTCTTTCTGTCTAATTTATCACCAGCATAATCAGCATCACAGAAACCTGTAAGCTCAAAATCTGTCTCTTTCTTGTACCACAGTCCAAGACTGGTAGTTCCAGCAAGATATCTCAGAATTCTTTTCACAGCTGCAACATGTGATTCTTTGGGACATGTTTGAAATCTTGCACATAGACTTCTTGTTGATTGTAGCCTTGAGCTACTAATCTTGCTTTGTTTCTAATTACTTTACCTTCTTCATTCAGTTTGTTTCTGAATACCCATTTAGTGCCAATTAAGGTATGATTCTTTGGCATAGGTACCAGAGTCCAGACCTTGTTTTTCTCAAACTGGTCTAGTTCCTCTTTCATGGCTTCAACCCATGATTCTTCATCAAGTGTTTCTTGAACATTTTTTGGTTCAACTTGAGAAAGAAATGCAGTGTCATTTGATCCTGACAGTTGTCTTCTTGTTCTAACCCCTTCCTCAACATTTCCAATTACTTGGTCGTGAGGATGATAGGTCACAGATCTCCAGCTTCTGGGCAGATTCTGTTTCTGACTATCAGGATCTCTTCCAGAAGCATCAACTGCTTCTGCGGGATCTGCAGCTTCTGCAGATTCTGCATTCTTTTCTGTAGAACTGTGATTCTCAGAAGAAATTTTCTTTGGTTGATGTTCATCATCAGAATCTTGCTTATCACATGCTTGAGAAGGAGAGTTAGCATCATTAAAAACAATATGCATGCTTTCTTCTATTGTTTGATTTTTTATATTGTAGATTCTGTATGCTTTGGAAGAAGTGGAATATCCAAGAAATATTCCCTTTTCAGATTTAGCATCAAACTTCTCTAGGTTATCCTTGATGTTTAATATATAACATTCACTTCCAAAGATATGAAAATAAGCAATATTAGGTTTTCTACCTTTCCAAAGTTCATATGGTGTTTTATTTAGGATGCTTCTGATAGAGACCCTGTTAAGTATATAGCATGCAGTAGATACAGCTTCTCCCCAGAAGTATTTTTGAATGCCACTATCACTTAACATGGTTCTTGCCATTTCTTGGAGGGTTCTATTCTTCCTTTCTACAACTCCATTTTGTTGTGGAGTTCTAGGACAGGAGAAGTTATGGGAAATTCCATTTTCATCAAAATAGTTTTTGAAAAGATAGTTCTCAAATTCCCCTCCATGGTCACTTCTTACAGAAGCAACCTTTTGATTTCTTTCATTTTGAACTTTCTTTAGAAAGATCTTGAAAGATTCAAAAGATTCATCCTTGGTTACTAAAAATAATACCCATGTGAATCTAGAGTAATCATCTACAATTACAAGTCCATATTTCTTTCCCCCCATGCTAGGTGTTTTGGTAGGACCAAAAAGATCAATGTGCAGCAATTCTAAGGTTCTTTGAGTAGTTACTATGTTTTTAGGGTGAAAACTAGATTTGGTATGTTTTCCTTTCACACATGCTTCACACATTTTATCTTTGTCAAATTTCAGTTTTGGTAGTCCTCTTACTAGTTCTAGCTTAGATAGCTTAGAGATGGACTTCATATTTAAATGTCCTACTTTTCTATGCCAAATCCATTTATCATTTTCAAAAGAAGCAAGGCATGTTTGCTGTGGAAGCTCTTCTAGACTTATGCTATATAGGTTCTTGCTTCTGATGCCTGAGAATAATACCCTTTTTGTAGATGATTCTCTAATTTCACAGAATGTAGGTTGAAACATAACTTCATAGCCACTGTCACATAACTGACTAATGCTAAGAAGATTATGTTTTAACCCTTTCACATAATATACATTATTAATTTGGGTGGAACCTTGCATACCTATCTTTCCAATACCTTTGATTTGAGCTTTGTTGTTGTCTCCAAAAGTTACTGTTCCTCCTTCCATCATGTGGAGTTGAGTGAATTTGCTTTTGTTTCCAGTCATGTGTCTAGAGCAGCCACTGTCCAAGAACCATAGCTCTTTCTTCTTGGATCCTTTTGCTTGTACCTACATCAGAAGATAGTAAGGATTTAGGTACCCAAATTTTCTTGGGTCCTTTGATGTTAGATACCTTTCTTCTGGTACTCCTTTTTCTTTTGTAACAGATTTGGTCATAATGTCCAAATTTGTTACACCAAGAGCAATAAGGAGGTTTCCTTTTGGCTGGAACAAAAACTGTTTTATGTGTGTTTTTATTTTTATCAAACTTGAATCCTAATCCTCTTTTATCAGTGGTTTCCCTACTGTTTCCTATTAATTGATTCAAGTTATGAGTGTTATTAACAAACTTGCATAAATCATTTTGAAGTTCATCAATTTTCTTCTGCAGAAGCATGTTTTCTTTCTGCAGACTTGCAGATTTTTCTGCTTCTGCAGAGTTGATTCTTACTTTCTTTACTTGTTCAGATAATTCAAAATGAGATTGCTGCAGAAACTGATTAGTTCTATTTAACCTATTATTGTCTTCTCTGAGAGTTTCATTTTCTTCTTTGGTTTTAACTAATTGTTCTTTAAGAACATCACATTTTTGTGCAAGTGTGTGTGAGTCTGACAGCAAATTTTCAAATGCACTTTCAAGTTCTTTATATGCAGAAGGAGTATAAGTGATTACCTCTTCTTCTTCTGCTTCTCCATCCATAAAACATAGCTGTGCAGTTTCAGCTTCATCATCTTCTTCTGTGGAGCTTTCAGAATCATCCCATGTAGCCATCATGGTTTTTTTTTCTGAAATGGCCTTGACTCCTTCAGCTGTGGACATTCTGCTTTGATATGTCCTGGTTTGTTGCATTCATAGCAAATTATAGGACTCTTGCTGCTTTCACCTCTAGGTCTTTCTTTCTTGAAGTTGAAGAACTTTTTGCCTTTCCCTTTTCTTCTAATTAACCTTTGTATTCTCTTTGATATAAAGGCTAATTCATCATCATTTTCAGAAGATGATGATTCTGCTTCTGAGGGTTTTTCTTCTGCAGAAGCACTCCTTCTGGATGTGCTTGCTTTTAGAGCTATTGTTTTATCCTTTCTTGGTAGCTCATCCATTAGTTCCTGTTCATGAACTTTCAAAGATCCAAGAAGCTCATCTAGCTTTAGCACAGCTAGATCTTTTGCTTCCTGGATAGCTGTAACTTTTGGTCTCCATATTCTTGGGAGACTTCTTAATATCTTTCTCACCTGTTCTTGGTTAGAATAGCTTTTTCCAAGAGATTTTAAATCATTTATAATAATAGTAAATCTACTGAACATTTCATCTATAGATTCATGTTCTATCATGTTAAACATTTCATATTGGTGAATTAAAATATTTATTTTGGATTCTTTAACTTGATCTGTTCCTTCATGAGCAATTCTCAAAGTATCCCATATTTCTTTTGCTGTGTTACAGCCAACAACCTTATCATATTCACCCCTGCTTAATGCACAAAGAAGAAAGAATTTAGCTTTAGAGTTTAGAAGATACCTTTGTTTGTCATCTTGTGTCCATTCTTCTCTAGGCTTTGGTTTTGGTGCTTCTTCTACAACATCAAAGTCACCATCTGTAAGAGGTCCTAGAACTCTGGTTCTTCTCACAGTTGGAATAAAGTTGCCATTTTCTATGATATCCCATAGATCAATATCTTGGGATTCCATAAACAATTTCATTCTATCCTTCCAATAGTAGTAGTCCTTTCCATTGAAGGCTGGTGGTCTGTTTGTTGATGATCCTTCTGGAATGAACATTGCAGCTCCATGGTTTGCCATCCCTTGATCTTTTTCCTCTCTCACTGTTAAGTGAGTTCAACCCAAGAGGCAAGCTCTGGTACCAATTGAAGTAAAATGGTTTGATCACAAGAAGGGGGGTTGAATTGTGGTCTCTTTAAAATTCTGCAAGTTTATCTTTTAATAAAAGACTGCTCAAGATTAGTTCTTGGCTCTTTATTAGAAGATGTATCTTCAAAACTATACTTGTTAGAATAATGCTTATTATGCAGAAAGTAGGATTCCTTTGATGGAACCAATTTAGTTAACACTTACTTAGGTATTAGGTAGCTTTAAAAACTTTGTATGCTCATGCAGTAATTAAGAGTTGAGAGAAAGAAGATGACACAAAGGATTTATACTGGTTCACCTTTTCCAACCAAAGGCTACCTCCAGTCCCTACCTCCAGTAGGATTTTCTCACTAACAATCTCAATTACAACCTTGGGTACACACTACCACTAGTATTCTTTTCCCACAGCCTCTTCAGGCTTCACACAAACACAACACTCACTGCAATAACAGTTCCTGTCTTACTGCGGAACCTTCTGCAGAAGCACAGGATCAGAAATCTGCAGAACTTGCTTCTGCAGACTTCACACTAACAAAGGCTTGCACTCAAGCCTTTACAAACTCACACAGACTCACTACAGAGCCTTGACAACCTCTCAAACACTTTACAGAACCTGTCCCAAGTGATTTTACAACTCAGTAGTCACTTGGACCTTGCAGAAGCACAGTACAGCAAAGGTAAAGTGTAAAAATGAACAAAGCTCACTAGATTACAATCAGAACAGTATTAGCAGCTTCTAGTGAGCAGAAATCCCCCTCAATGAAGTATTCAAACTGATTAGAGAAGAACTGAGGAGAGAGAAAATATGTTCCAGAAGCTGTAAGTATTGAATCAGAATTCTATTATGCTTCTGGAGAGAGAGGTGTGTCTCATTGTGAAGAGAACACCTCCTTTTATAGGTGAGGAGCCTTGTAGCCGTTGGGGATCAGTCCAAATGGTCCAGCTGTGCCTTTTGACAAGTCCCTTTCAGGTACAGCTGTTAAAGCTGCCAAGTGCAGCTGGCTGTTTGACCAGCTTCATGCTTCTGCAGACAGCATACTGGTTTTTCTCTTCACCTATGCTTCTGATCAATGTTGAGGAGGATCTCTGGATGAATTCAAGTGTAAATAGACTTGTTTAACTTAGTTGATTCATCAGATGAAATAATTTTAGATCCTGCCATTGATCTATGCTTCTGCAGAATTCTGCTGCAACTGTTGCTTCTGCAGAATTCTGCTTCTGATGAGCTGTGAATGCTTCTGATGGGCTGCAGCTGTAATGCTATGCTTCTGTGATATATTTGAAGCCTTTTTTCTGAGTTGTACTTGCAGCTAATGATTTCTCTTCTTTTAAGTGAATCTCCCTTCTAATATGCTTTCATTTGAAGTTCTTCTTAGAAGCTTCTTTCATGCTTCTGGAGATTCAGAGAAGTGCTTGACAACTTCTGATTTTTATGATTCATCATTCCTTTAAATTGTATTACTCCTTATTAGTCCAGAAGTAATGAATCATGCTTCTCAACCTTTTCCTTATATGATGGTTCCTGCTTCTTCAAAGTAAGACCTGTTGCTTCTGAATACACACTCAAATGAAATGATTAGTCTCCTTTGAAATCAGAATTGTGTTAAGTTCCATTTGATTTAGTTGTCATAATTAAAACCACTTTGAGGGGATATTTGAACCTTACAAACAGCAAATGTGTCTCGAAGCAACTGGAGTCACATGTTACATAGTGTACTAAACAAAAAATAAACAACCATTACTGCTTAACCAGTAGAAGACAAAATACCCCAAAAGTGATTTAAATACACAATATCCCGAAAAAAGCACATGGTCCCTCTGCATTTCCTATATTGTCCAAATATGAGACCATGTGCAAGATGTCAATTATTCAGCCTTTTGTGCCACCCCTTGTTTGACTTGATTCCCCACTTGTGTTGCTATGTCCCACTTTATGTCCCTGTTCCTCATTTTCTTCCCCATTTGCTATTGAAGGTATTGCAAGGGTAGGTTCAAGTTCGGTTGGTGCTTGTACAGTTGTTGCAGCTCCTAAAAGGGTAGGTTCTGCTTGGTCTTGCTCCACTCCTAGTCGTTCTGCTTGTGTTGAGGCAGCTTCTTGAAGTTTCACTAAGTGATGTTGCTGTTTCACAGAGATAAGAGTGGTTAGTAAAGAAAAGATTAGGTTTGTGAAGTGAGTTAGATAAGTTTGTATGAAATCTTACCCAAATCTCAGTCAAATGTGTAACTAACTGACCCACTGACATATGTCTTGCAAATTCAGGGATAGAGGGACCTGGTGGCAATGACTTCTTTTTTCCCTGTATTAAGGATAAGAAATTAACTTTTTTTGCTACAACTGATATCTACCTATGCACTCAACTGGTTACCATTGAATGTGTCCAACTTACCCTTTTGTGGGCATGGGCTCCCATTTCAGTTGGTGGTGTTCCTTTTTTAGTGGTTGTATCTGCCTTTCTCTAAACGTAAACACACCAGACATGTTTATATGTTAAGCTGTGTTCTAATATTAGCAATGAACATACTATTTAAATTGTTGGATAGTGTGAGTATACCTTCTTAGGAATGTTCTTGGTTTTAGAAGGTCCAACACCTTGGTCCTTGCTTTGTTGTGTTTGTTGTGACTGTTGTGAAGATTTTGTGATCATCATTGTTTGGGTCTGCTGTGAGCTTTGTGTTGCTTTCCCTTTTCCTTTTCTTTGTGCCTGCTGTGAGTTATGTGCTTGTAAATTAGGGAATTCAATGTGAGATCATGAGTAAACACTTGTGAAATGTTTAAGATAAAACGTCAGTAATGGGGGGAAGCATGTTACTTGTTGGGACTGTTGTGTTCCAATTGTTATTGCCTCAACATCCTCACCATCTTGACCACTTGTATCTGTTGGTGGTGCAGTACAACTTCTGCTATTGTGTCCTAACTATTGACACCTACTGCATTTGGTTGTTGTGTGACCTCTCCTTAACTTGGTTCAACTATTATCTTCATCTGGTTCCCTCTTGCGTAGTTTCTTGGGCCTCCCAACCCTAGGCTTGTATACTGGGGGCAAGATAACCTCTCCTCCAGTCTTAGGCCACATTTGTTCTCCATTTATAGGTGCAATGACCTCTCCATAACATAGCTCATAACACGTCCTTTTATAATAAGCATCGACATAGGCTTATGGATCCTCTCCCTTGTAGGTGATAGCTGCAACATCATGCCTACAAGGGATCCCCACAAGCTCCCAGAAATTACATGTGCAAACATGTGTGTGAAGATCAACAATAAACCTATCTCTCCCAACTGTGTGAGTACCCTCAAATTTTTGGTCAACTGCCCAGGTAGCCAACCAATTCCCACTATATTCTACCTTTCTATCAAGCCTCCTCCTAGGTTTAGGCATAACATCACCATTATATTTCAGTAGTTTTTCTTTCAAAGAAGCAAACCTACCCATTACATATGTTCTAATCCATTCAAACATAGTTATAATAGGTTTATCTCTAGCTAGTAATATGGTGCTATTAAAAGACTTAGATAAATTGTTCATTAGCACATCACACCTAGGGTAGTAACTAAATGCATGCTCACACCATGATCTCGTAGGAATTGCTACCAGCCAGTCATATGCATTTTTGTCTAATGCCTTGATCTGATTCATCTTCTCATCCCAAGCCTGAATGTATGTAGACTTAGCAGCTCCCATCATCAAATCTCTCAACATGGTCCCTCCCCCAAACTTCTTTTTGAAGTTAGCATAAAGGTGTCTAAGACAGAACCTATGCTCAACCTCATCCAGCAGTTCATCAAACACAGGCATCAATCCCTGAAACATGTACACTAAAAAGTAAATTATCCAAATATATAGCAGTAACATAAATTAAGAAGCCTGAATATTAGAACATTACCTTTTGCTGGTCACTTATGAAGACCCATCTGTTGGATCTGACATCACCAATATCTTTCAAAAGGAGTTGTAAAAACCATCTCCAGGTTTCCTTTGTCCCTGACTCTACTGCAGCAAAAGCCAATGGGAAATATTGATCATTTGGATCTCTTCCCACAGCTACTAGGAGCACTCCTCCATATTGAGTCTTAAGATGGCATCCATCAACTCCCAGGAAAGGCCTACAACCTTGCAAGAAACCCTTTTTACATCCTTCAAAGCACATGTAAAAACTGCCAAATCTAGGTGGCAGGTCAGGTGACACTCTCTCAAGCTGAATTTTTCAAGTATTCCCCAAACTGACCCTCCTCAGTTCTGCACTATAACCCCATAGCATAGTGTACTGCTGGCTGGCATCCCCCTCAACAATATTTCTGACAAATCTCCTGGCCTTCCAAGCTTTCCATTCACTAATTCCAGCACTAAAGTTTTTCCTCACATCCTCAATAATTTCATTTAATTTAATATTAGAAGAGGTCCTAAACTTCTCAACAATAACCTTCGCAATCCACTTTGAGCTTGCATTTCTATTGTTAAACACTCTGTCACACTTGTGCCTACCAACCAAGGTATTTTTTTGAAAGTTTGAGTTGCACCCACCTTACTGCATAAAACAGTAAAAGGGCATTTCCTTGTGCACTTGGCCCTTGCCCTCACTAGATCATTTTTCACAAACCTGATTTTCTTACCATTAAGAATGCTATGCTCAAGCATTGCATCCTTAAATTCCCCCAAACTGCCAAATTCCATGCCAAGCTTCCACTTAAACCCTTTGCACATGTCTTCTTTATAAAATTTTGGGTACTTAAGTCTTGCCTCTTCATCATCACAAGTATCAGCCCCACTAAGCAATTCTTCACTCTCATAGTCCTATTCCATGGTGTACATGTTTTCCAAATTTTCAGTAGCAAAAACACCAACATTAGCTCCAGTACCCTCATTTTCCCCACTCATATGCACTCAACTAGTTTCTCCCCTCTCTTTTGTCCCTCTCACCCCCTTTTTCATATTCTTCAGCTTTTCATTCAACCCTGCCTCTGCTTGACCAACATCACCATAATTAAACCAATCATCAACACCTAGTGCTCTTTCCTCCTCAGAATCATCAAAATCCACATCTTTGATTGATTGTTCACTTGCATCACTCTCAGCCTCTGCTTCAACTTCTACTGTGTTTGGTACATCACTACCATGTTCAGCCTGCATGTCATTAACCACTTCATTCACCTTATCAACCCCAACATCATTCAATTGCTCACAACCCACATCCTTATTAACCACTTCATTCACCTTATCAACCCCATCATCATGCAATTGCTGACAACCCACATCCTCATTATCCACATCATTCACCTTATCAACCCAACATCATTCAATTGCTCACAACCCACATCCTTATTAACTACATCATTCTCATGTACTTTTTCAGTTTCTGTTTTGTTAGTTAATAAGGAACTTTCAAAGTCTGCACATTTGCCTCACTGCTCAGCCCATGCTCCAGGTATATTTCCATCTCACATTTTTTTCTTACAGCTATATTATAAAGCTGCAAAGCATCTTCATCATTTCGTAACTCTCTAAGTCCTCTCTTAAAACCAACCCCTTTATGCTTCCATCACATATTAAATCGACCAACATAGCCTAAATCTTTAGCCAGCCCCACAGCCTCGAAATAAGACCAAGCATCAGTATCCAACCCATGAAAAACATGAATTTCACCCCCTTATACCTCAGTGATGGCTTATGGACAAATTTACCCATACGGTGAAAAGCAACAGAAAAACCCATCCCTACAACACATTAACAATCAATATTCTATTAGAAAACTAACCACATGTCCACAAGTGCAAACATAGACAATAAAGGCAACACTTTACACAAAACATAAAACCCTACACAGCGATGGTGGACCCAACCACATTAAAGAAACCATAAAAGCAAAATGGAACGGAGCGTTACCTGTAACCGGGACTGTTCAAAACCGTTCCTCCACGTGAGCACTTCGTTCCAACGTAACCACGGGACCACTTGACCACGCGTTGCACAACAAGCTTCACACTTCGTCTTCAACAGTAAAGAGGCAACGGTCAGACAAGGCAAAAAGGCAAGGAGATAGGGCAAGGTTACGGAGGATTTTGGAAATGAATGGACTTAGCTATGGACGTTAGGGTTTCGAATTTGGCAATAATAGGTTTTCACATTTTTAAATTAACAGGTTTTATTATTTTTTAATAATTAAAATTATATTACTGACTAATTAACTCAATAAGCCAGGTAAGTGGGCCCCTATATACCGACACGTGGCACCTCCGTTAGACAGCTCAGCAACATAACAAACTTCATTAATGTCAGGGACGGGTATTGGGGGGTTTTGGAAGTACGGGGACAAAAAATCATGGTTTTAAAGTATAGGGACAAGGACCCAAGTTGACCGAAACTACAGGGACATGGAACATATTTTTTCCTAAAATAAAATAATGTTATTTGCTTTCTTATTGTGGTGTGAATTAAACATAAAATATAATAAGAGCTTATCATGCTCTTATCTTACTCTATTTTTATCCAACTCGTCTATATTATCTTATTCTATCATCGAGCTTTTACTATTAACCATGTATATTGTGAGGGCAATAGATGCGCGGACCAGCTTGCATGAGCTCCCCTTCAGTATACATGTTTTCTTTTCCTCCCGTGTCTCTAGATCACCTCTTTAGGAAAGACCTACACAGTGTCTTCTTCCTTAATTTTGTTCAACTGTAATTTCATTTTTTTTTTCTTAAGCTTCTAGCCTCGTTAAAAAAAGAATTCAAATTATGCATCAAATTATTTAAACATAACAACATAATTATATATAAAAAAAATAACAGATTCAAAATAATAAAATAATAATGAATAGATGTGTTATGAAATAAAAAAGCAAAATGGATAAAACATGTAATATAATAGGAATAAACCACCATTTTGGTCCTCGAACTATCACCCTCTCTCCTAGTTAGTCCCTAAAGTAAGTTTTAAAAAAAGTTAGTTCCTGAAGTATCCTCACATCTGTCACGTTAGTCCCTGCCGTCCATGAGCTCCGTTATTGGAACGTTTTCTGCCAGCGTGGGACGTTTTCTGCCAGTTGCCCCTTCTCCTCTCTCCTACGTTGCTTAAAAGAGCAGTTCCTCCCCCCAAAATACTTCAATTTCGTCCCTGAACTTATTTCCCCAAATTTGAGACACAAAACCTAACACTTTCATCCCCAAAGTTGAGCCAGGAAATTTAGTCCCTAACGGATATTCCCCCCAAATTTAATGCAAAACTTGTTAAAGCACCCATCAATTTAGTCCCTCAATCCCTAAATCTTAGGAATGAACACAAACGTGAGAGCTTTCCTCCTTGAATCATAAATTCCAGATGATGGGTGAGGGTTCTTTGAAGGACATGAATGGTGGTCCAAATAGCGCAGGGAGCAAGGTCAGTGACTTCAGCACAAGTGGAAGCTGGAGACGTAGGCAAGGTTCACAAAATGAAGAGGGGCTATTCTCCACCCCTACTGAGCAGAGGCTTTGCTACTGTGGTCTGAAGGTGGTTTGTTTGACATCAAGGACAAAGGAGAACCCTGGAAAAAGATTCTACACATGCCCTATGCCAAGGAGGGAGCAACAATGTGGTTTTTTTCGTTGGGTGAAGGCTAATGACAATTCCAGATTGGGGTTGAGGTTGGGGAAAATTGAAAGGGAATTTAGCGCTTTGAAATTGTATTTGTGTGTGCTGATGGTAGCTTGTGTGACTTGTATTTTTCTTTTAGTTGTACACGTGTTGGGAGGGAAATATGAGATGTGAGTGTCTGTAAAAATGTAGTTGTGCCTATGAATGAAATTTGTAATGGTTTGCTTTGATTAATGAATCTGTGTTTATCCTTTCATACATGTAGTTTTCTAATTTGAAGATGAAGACTTATGTTGCAAATACTGAATTGAAATTAACTTAAGTAAGAAACATTAAAGATTGTTCATAATGGTGCCACACTATGGTGTATTGTGGACACAAAGTCCTAAATCCAAAATAAAGCAAATGTAACCTCCCTAAAGCTTCCTGCAAGTCCTAACATCATCACTAAATATGGACTAAAGGAATACATCCTTGTCCCCAAAATACACCACTGAACAACAAAACAATAACATTGTTATCTTAAAAGAACAAATTTCTAACAAACAAAAGAAGTGGTGATAGTGTCTATTGAAAAAAGTCCTATTTTTTATCCTGCAGGTTGGATTCCATCATTTAAGTTGGTCCACTGGTTGGATGGATGATTCTGGTGAAACCTTGGAGTTGGCATGAACTTCATAAACCTCTGTTGCACTCCTCTACTAGCAGCTTGGAATGTGTCTTCAGATACCCCTGTAGTAGGAGGTGGAATTAATGGAGGGCTCCCTGGCCTTGATGCAGGTGGGGCTGTTGGTGGTAGAATTGTGTGAATTGGTGCTCTAACTAAAACTGAAGATGTTGCAGAAGAAACTGTGGTAGGGGGGTTAAATCTTGGCATGCTCCTTCTCAATAAACCAACACCAGGAATGCGGCTAGCAGTAGGCATAACATTTTCGCTTGGTCTCATTGGTGGTGGTCTGACAACAGTTTGTGGTGGCAGCTGCAATTTAGAGGAACAAAACCATTTGCATGAAATTAGGTTGTTATAGTAAAAATATCATTAATAAGAATGGCAAAATATGTTACAAACTAACCTGCAGATTAGGCATTTCATTAACAGTTTGGTTTGCTGCATTAGGGCTTGGTATGTCATTGAAAATTGGTTCAATTTCATGGTCCTATAATAGCCAATAGAAAAAATTATTGGTCACAATTTGTGCATTAAGATTAATATATTTTTGAATTCAAAAGTACCTGAATTCCTTGTGACAATGGAGCAGACTGAGATAAGTTAATCTCAGTTGCTTGGTGATCATTGGCTTGTGGTTCTGCACCTGCTGCTGGTGCTGCAACACCTTCAGTTGCTGGATCACCTTCTGCTACTGGTGCCACAATGATATCTGCCCTGCTGCATGTCCTTGCATTATGGTCTGCTGATCCACACTTGTTGAAATGCATTGTGGAAGTTCTCTTGCTCAGTTTCCCTGGTCTGGTGCTGTCTTCCTCACCCCTTCTCCTAGATTTTTTTGGCCTCCCAGGCCTTCTTACAACTAGCCTAGGTATTGGTGGAATTTGATTTGTTGCTTCCCAGAACTGCATGGACTGAATTGGTCTGATAAAGTGTTCATATGTTTCACGATAGGCAGTCATTTTAAGCCATGGGTGGACATACTTTTCAGGATCAACATTTAAAAATACCATTGCAGCAATGACATGTCTGCAAGGCATGCCACTCACCTGCCAGAACCTACAAGTGCAACTTTGCTGGCCAAGGTCAACAGCCATCTTAGTGTCATACCTCTGAACTTCATACCTTGTGTACTAACCATCACCAGCCCATTGAGTTGTCCACTTCATGCTCAAGACCTTCTCCTTGTCAAGCCTTTTCTGTTGCACAGGTGGTAATTCTCCTTGGTATTTAAGCAATGCTCTTTTATTGGATTCCATGTTCCTCATTATATAAGACCTTATCTCCTCTAGCATTTTCAAAATCGGTTTTCCTCGATATTTGACTATCTTCCCATCGAAAACCTCACAATTGTTGTTGCATAATGTGTCCACTTTTGCATCTGGACTAAATTGGGCCCAGGTCCAAGAACTCAATGGAAATTTGTTTAGATACTCCCATGCCTTTTTATCTATACTCTTCACTTTTTCTATTTGGAGGTTGAATTCTTGTGTTGTGGTACTCCTTGCACAAGCCCACACCAAATCCCTTAACACTTTATCCTTCCATACTTTGATGAAATTTTTCCAAAGGTGCATGACACAAAATCTATGGTCAGCACCTGACATTACTTCCTACAAGGCAGGGATGAGCCCCTACAACCAAATACCAAAACAGAAACACTGTCTAAGTAATAAAAAACTCAGGTTAAACAAATATCACACATGCAAATGAGACCCCAAACTATAAATAAATCATGCAAGTTAGTCCCCGAACTATATAAAAAACATGCAAGTCAGTCCTTTAAAATGACATTACCTTTTGCATGTCTGAAATGAAATGCCAACCATGCTGCTGATAATCTCCCAAATCTTCATGCAGCAATTCCAAGAACCATTTCCAATTATCCTTAGTTTCACTGTCAACAACTGCATATGCAATCACATAAATGTGGTTGTTTGCATCACCTCCCACAACAGTTAGCAATTGACCACCATAATACCCCTTAAGAAAACAACCATCCAAACCTATCATAGGTCTACAACCAGCCTTGAATCCTCTCTTGCATGCATCAAAACATATGTAAAGCCTCTGGAACAGTGGAGGGCCTTCTTCTTAAGGTATAGTGTCCATTTTGATGGTGGAGTTTGGGTTGCTTCTCAACAACTCATTACAATAATCCCACAATTTGTTATATTGTTGTATTTCAAAACCTTCAATGTTTTCCCTTGTCTTCTTCAAAGACCTGTAGATTTTGATATCTTCTAAGTACACACCATATTCCTCCTTCATCATGTAATAGGCTTGACTCTGAGTTAAACCAGGTTGACTCCTTTACCTTGCCTCTAATTTTAATGTTACCCAACGCCTATCTGCTTGCTTATTTCTAAAGGACCTTGGACAAGTGTGATCTCCAGTTAGTGTCTTGATTTGGAAACTATTTGTCAGACTGCTTTGTGAGCATAAAATCTCCGAGGAGCAATTTTCATTGGCACACTTTGCTCTTGCCCTTACTTTGTCATTCTTAAGCCATTTTATTTCTCTTCCAAGATGGATGTTGTAATCCTTGACAACAACTTTAAACTCCTCCAACTTTTCAAATTCCATACCCAAAATCAGATGCACATCACCAAAAGCAGCATCAGGATTAAATTGTGTGAATTGTCTTCTTGGTTGGTCCTCACCATAAGAGGAGTTGATGGGTAAGTGCAGTTCTTCAGATTGGTAGGAGAACCTACCCTCCTCATCATTGTTGGCATCTTCACCTGCAACAACATCTTCCTCCCCTGCAGCAGCATCTTCCTCCCCTGCAGCCATGTTTTCTCGTACACCATCATCCAAACTTCCCCCACTTCCATCACTTCCACTACTACCTACTTGTCTCCTTTGCCTACTGCCAGACCCAACATTTTCACCAGCCCTTTTCTTCCTTCTAGGTACAACTGAGTCCTCCTCATCCTCATCATCACATTGGAGAGTTGAAGGCCTATAAAGAGAGTCACTAACAGACTCATAGTCATCACCGGAGCTCTCCTCCGATGCTTCATATGTTCTGTCCTCTTCACTACTGCCCTTCCCTCTATCATCCTCACCCATGTCAGCCCCTGCAGCACCTTCAGCATCATTCAACCCCTCATGATCAGCAACAGTATTGTCAACCCCTGCAGCACCATCAAATTCAGTAATGTCCTCTACATTGGTATCAATATTGTCAGCCCCTGCAGCACCATCAAATTCAGTACCCTCCTCAGTAGAACCTTCAACTTCAATGCCACCATCTCCAAATTCATTTTCTGTCTCCTCCACATTTGAATGGTCAACTAATTTGTGCACAACTTCAGTATCCTCACTTGCATCATCTTCTAAATAATGTGGAGCCATTGTCATCCTTACAATATCATCAACAGTTCTGCGTAAGTCTTCATCAATGGTGGCATCATTAGGTGCCTTTTGACTAATCTTAGGGGTATCAATAGGATGCTCAAAGTATATATATGCATCTCCCAGTCACGCACCTTCCCAATGTTACACATTTGCCTAACATCAAGGTCTTTAGCCAATGGTCTTAATCCCTCTCAAGGTTAAAGTCTGGATTATGCCACCATATGTTGTCAAACCTAACATAAACATGCTCCTTGCACATATCAGAAGGTGTCCACAAGCACATAGTATCAACATCAAGTCCTTACCAGACATCTATCTCACCATCAACATACTCTAAGACATTCTTATCATCTTTTACAAATTTTCCTCCATGATGGACAATCAAAGTCAAGAAGAACTCTGGTTCTGGCTCCATCTATTCCTAAAAACAACAATAACAAAAATAAACATTACCAACTAAAAACACCCACTTTTATTGTTAACTGTAAGTGACAAAAAGGAAAACCAAGACACCAGGGGCAGAGACCACACACCCACGTAAAAATGCATGCAATAGTCATAAAAAATAAATATTTGGAGCATGATGGAAGTTAAAGTGGACATAAACGGCATAAATGAGGGTACATTCTTCAAAGGGGGACCACAGAAAACAAAAAAATACATAGCAACCACAAACCCACATGTTCAGACAACATTAAAGAATCATAAATAACACATACCTCAAGTCAACAACTTTCACAACTTGTAACCTTCTTCAATGGAACAGGAACAGGGATACACGCTGTGGTCCACCAAGAGGAAATTTCCTTCTTCTCCTTGTTGTAACTTCTTACAAATGGTAACTTGTGGGGTGGGTTAAATAAATCTCCCCTAAACCACGTATGGGTTGGGTATTGGCACCAAAATTCCCTAACTGGAACAAAGGTACAACAGGGACTAGATTGTCTGGCTCAACTTTGGGGATGAAAGTGCTAGGTTTTGTGTCTCAAATTTGGGGAAATTAGGTCAGGGACGAAATTGAAGTATTTTGGGGGGGGAACTGCTCTTTTAAGCCACGTAGGAGAGAGGAGAAGGGACAGCTGGTAGAAAACGTTCCACGCTAGCAGAAAACGTCCCACTAACGGAGCTCATGGATGGCAGGGACTAACGTGACAGATGTGAGGATCCTTCGGGGACTAACTTCTTTTAAAACTTACTTTGGGGACTAACTAGGAGAAAGAGTGATAGTTCGATGACCAAAATGGTGGTTTATTCGATATAATAGGCTTTGGTATGTCACCCGAGGAAATACAATAATACAAATTCTTCGTATTGGTGAAAATTTCGGTCTGTTTTTGAACGATAAGATCACACAGTTCACAAGGGGAAGCCTTGAGGCTTCTTCACTCTCTCTCACTCACACACACTCGTCCTCTCACTCTGCACAGTGATTATTGAGAAACACACAAATAGACACACACTCACTCACTCATTCACTCACTACTACCATTTCCATTTTCACAAAATGCGCCTCCTGCCATTGTTGCTGCTATTCCTGTTAGAGTTTGTTTCTGCTTCTCACATCTCAGAATACCGCGCTCTTCTCTCATTCAAAGCATCCTCCATCACCGACGACCCTACCCACTCCCTTTCCTCATGGAACGACTCCTCCTCACACTGTTCCTTTCACGGCGTCACTTGTGGTCCCCGCCGCCACGTCATCTCCATCGACCTCTCCTCCCTCTCCCTCTCCGGCACCCTCTCCGATGACCTCTCCGCTCTCCCCTTCCTCTCTCACCTCTCCCTCGCTGATAACCAGTTCTCCGGCCCCATTCCTTCCTCCTTTTCCTCCCTCTCCTCCCTCCGCTTCCTTAACCTCTCCAATAATGTCTTCAACGGCACCTTCCCTTCCCAGCTCTCGCGCCTCTTCAACCTTCAGGTACTTGACCTTTACAACAACAACATGACGGGTCCTCTTCCTCTTGAGGTTACTCGCATGCCCTTTCTCCGCCATTTGCATCTCGGTGGTAACTTTTTCTCCGGCAAGATCCCGCCGGAGTATGGCGGCTGGCTCCACCTTGAGTACCTCGCTGTCTCCGGCAACGAGCTTGCCCGAGCCATTCCGCCGGAGATCGGTAACCTCACCAGCCTCAAAGAGCTTTACATTGGCTACTACAACACCTACGACGGTGGACTACCGCCTGAGATCGGAAACTTGTCTCAGCTGGTGAGGCTCGACGCCGCTTACTGTGGATTATCCGGTGAGATTCCGGCGGAGATGGGGAAGCTTCAGAATCTTGATACTCTTTTCCTTCAGGTGAATGCGCTTTCGGGTTCTCTTACTCCTGAGCTCGGGAACCTCAAAAGCCTCAAGTCCATGGATTTGTCCAACAACATGCTCGCCGGAGAGGTTCCGGCGAGCTTTGCTGAGCTGAAGAACCTTACCCTTTTGAACCTGTTCAGGAACAAGCTTCATGGGGCGATTCCTGAGTTCATCGGAGAGTTACCAGCGCTTGAAGTGCTGCAGCTTTGGGAGAACAACTTTACTGGGAGCATTCCTCAGAGTTTAGGGAAGAATGGAAAGCTTACCCTTGTTGATCTTTCGTCTAACAAATTGACAGGGACTCTTCCCCCTGATATGTGTTCTGGGAATCATCTTCAGACTCTGATAACTCTGGGAAATTTCTTGTTTGGTCCCATCCCCGAGTCACTTGGAAAGTGCGAGTCTTTGAATAGGATACGCATGGGAGAGAACTTTCTGAATGGTTCTATCCCAAAAGGCCTTTTTGGGCTTCCAAAACTTACCCAGGTTGAGCTTCAGGACAATCTTCTCTCTGGCCAGTTTCCTGAGGCTGGTTCCATGTCTACAAATCTGGGTCAGATTAGTCTCTCAAACAACAAGCTTTCTGGGCCGTTGCCACCTACCATTGGGAACTTCACCAGCATGCAAAAGCTTCTCCTTGATGGCAACAAGTTCTCGGGTCGAATCCCTCCTGAGATTGGGAGATTGCAACAGCTCTCAAAGATAGATTTTAGCCACAACAAGTTCTCGGGTCCTATTGCGCCTGAGATCAGTCAATGCAAGCTATTGACTTTCGTTGATCTTAGCCGTAATGAGCTCACAGGTGAGGTTCCAAATGAGATAACAGGTATGAGAATATTGAACTACTTGAACCTTTCTAGAAATCACCTAGTTGGTGCCATTCCAGCTTCTATTGCCTCTATGCAAAGTTTAACTTCTGTTGATTTTTCATACAACAATCTCTCTGGTTTGGTTCCTGGTACTGGCCAGTTCAGCTATTTCAACTATACCTCTTTCCTGGGTAACCCTGAACTCTGTGGCCCTTATTTGGGTCCTTGCAAAGATGGGGTTGCCAATGGCCCTCGCCAACCTCATGTTAAAGGTCCACTTTCTTCTTCTTTGAAGCTTCTGCTGGTTATTGGTTTACTTGTGTGCTCTATTGCATTTGCTGTTGCTGCAATATTCAAAGCTCGGTCTCTGAAGAGGGCCAGTGAAGCTCGTGCATGGAAATTGACTGCATTCCAACGTTTGGACTTCACTGCGGATGATGTTTTGGATTGCTTGAAAGAGGACAACATAATAGGGAAAGGAGGTGCAGGCATTGTTTACAAAGGTTCAATGCCTAATGGGGATCAGGTTGCTGTGAAAAGGTTACCAGCTATGAGCAGAGGATCTTCTCATGATCATGGGTTTAATGCAGAGATTCAGACATTGGGGCGAATTCGACACAGACACATTGTTAGATTACTGGGTTTCTGTTCAAACCATGAAACAAATCTCTTGGTTTATGAATACATGCCTAATGGAAGCTTAGGTGAAGTCCTTCATGGTAAGAAAGGTGGTCATTTGCATTGGGACACCAGATATAAAATTGCTGTGGAAGCTGCAAAAGGCCTCTGCTATCTACATCATGACTGTTCACCACTTATTGTCCATCGAGATGTAAAATCAAACAACATCCTTCTTGATTCCAATTTTGAAGCTCATGTTGCTGATTTTGGGCTCGCTAAGTTCCTTCAAGATTCCGGAACATCTGAATGCATGTCTGCTATTGCTGGTTCTTATGGATACATAGCACCAGGTAACATATTGAAGTTCAATATAATTGATGATTGGTACGTTGAATTTATGTGACTAATAGCCCTTTTTCCATCCATATTTCTATCTATAATCCGTAACCGTCGGAGTTTGTCTCTTTTGACTCATTATCACTGGTTTAGGCCTAGAAGTGAACAGTAGATGTTGTGATGCCCCTGATGGCCTAATTAATTAATAATGCTAACATGCTATATGTTCTCTACCTTGACTTGTTTATTTCTATCAAACACTAATGATCTCCTGATTTTTGTCCACTAAATTAGTGTGCTTCCACCTTCCAATTTCTGTTACTACTTAAAGCAAATGGTAGGTAAGTCTGCAGTAGATAGCTTGTTTGATTCTTGATTCCCCAATCTATAATTAGAAAGTCCTGTAGTTTTAGGTAAAGATATGTTCAAAGTTGTAAACAGATGGTTATGTACTTTGGTTTTCTTTCATATTCTTTTTGTTTTACTTAATTGTTTCCACTAATTGTGGCTGTTTTATGGACTATTGATTGAAGTTGAGATTTTTGACTGCAGAGTATGCCTACACATTGAAAGTTGATGAGAAAAGCGATGTGTACAGCTTTGGTGTGGTTCTTCTAGAGCTTGTAACAGGGAGGAAACCAGTTGGAGAATTTGGTGATGGAGTGGACATTGTGCAATGGGTGAGAAAAATGACAGACTCAAACAAGGAAGGTGTTCTAAAAGTTCTTGATCCTAGACTTCCCTCAGTTCCACTTCATGAGGTGATGCATGTGTTCTATGTAGCCATGTTGTGTGTTGAGGAACAAGCAGTAGAGAGACCAACTATGCGTGAAGTTGTTCAAATTCTGACTGAGCTTCCAAAGCCACCTAGCTCAAAACATGGAGACTTAACAATCACTGAATCCTCTTTGTCATCATCAAACAGTTTAGAGTCTCCAACTACAGCATCTAAAGAACCTAAAGATCATCAACATCCTCCTAGGTCACCACCCCCTGATCTTCTTAGCATATGAAGTATGAAATGCACTGTAGGGGATGGGGTTGTTTCGTCTTTATTTAGTTTGGTTTGTGATAGCTTGTCCATTTGGTTTCTTCGGATTTTTCTTTTATGGGGTGGGGTTTTCTCTAACTTATAATGTTTGGATATTTCTTCTTCTGTAATGGTTTTCTAATTTGTACAGTAGGATTGGTTGGGAGTATTTTCTTATATGTCTTTGTCTTCATCACGTAGCGCTTGTTTTAAGGCATGGCCTGTTGCAGTTCTCATCTTGAGCAAGGGAGGAGTGTAAACATCATGCGAAAGTTTTTTTTTTAATTATTATTATCGGGTACCAATGACAGCGAGAGTGAAAAGGACGTGCAATATCACAAACGGGATCGGTGTCAAAGAAATGTGCATATCAGTATATGGTTTGGTTTGTTACACTATTTATGAAGAGTGGCCAGAGGCATGCACATGAGCAAAATTTCTTTTAGAAAATATAGACCCACAAGAATGAATTAAATTCTTTTGACTATACAAACCTAATTTTGACCACCGAAAACAAAAAAAACATGTAACTAACCAGACATTGAGTAAATTTGTCGTTTTACATAACTTTTTTTATGTTCTCCTAATAAGAGAAGAAAAATTATAAAGGTTTTATAATCTTTTTCTCTAAAAGATGAGAGAAAAAAACAATTTTTTCCCTAAATTTTATACTAAGGGTGTATTTGATTTTTTTTTTTTACTTTTAGGTTTTTAAAACTGTTTTACAAAACCATTTTTGAAAATCAATTTTCATAAATGAAATTAGTTATTTATAAAAATCATTTTTCATAAATGAAATTATTTATTTATAGTATTAATACCATCAGAATAGAAAAATTAAAAAGACGGTTTATCAAAATATCTCTGTAGTTTTAGAATTTTAGGTTTGTTTGGTTCAAGAAAACATTTTATGTTTAATGTTTTCATTTTCTCTTTTTAAGTTATAAAAATATCACATTATTTTAATTTTGTTTTATATTTTGAATTTATTTACATGAAAGTGAAAATAAATTTATTGGTTTATCCGTTTTTTATATAAAACTCTTAAACATGAAATAAATTGACTATTTTCATAATTTAATCTAAAAAATTGTAAATTGAAATAGAAAATGTTTTTATAAACAAACAAGTCTCCCACTCCTATTTTTCTATCGAAATAAATGTGGTGTATAGTAAAATCTTGGCTTATTTGTATTTTTTTGTCTCCCTAGTTTCCTCACTCGATTTGGGTACCCTAAGATTTTTTTTCACGAATTTAGTCCCTCATTTATTTTAAATTTTGTAAATGAGATACAACAGTTAAGTTTTCATCCAAGTTAACTATTTTTGTTGACATGAAACTTATTTGATAACGTGATTGCTTCTGTAGTTTTGATAACATATTAATAAATTAGTTAAAAATTTTATTATTAATATTTTAAATTATATTTATTCATTTTAGAATTCTTACTTGACAATGGTAATTTTTTTCTCAAAATGACTGAATATAATTTTAAAACATTAATAATAAAATTTTAAATTAATTATTATTGATATGTTATCAAAGCTACTGTAGCAGCTACGCTATAAAATGGGTTCACAAAACATTATTAACTTGGATGAGAACTTAATAATTGTATCACATTTATAAAATTTTAAAATTTAGAAGACCAAATTCATGAAAAAGATTTCTAGGGAATCATAATCACAAACGGATGAAACTAAGGGGATCAAAATTGTAAATAAACCTGGAATCTTTAAAGTAACCACAATATGGGCTAATTTGATTAAAACTTCTATGGAAATACTTCCAGGTGAAAAAAATAGAATGAATCAAAGATGTAAAATAATGTAATTAATTTCTCCATAAGTTGAAATTAGTCTTTGTAACTCACATTTTCCAAAAGCTCTATCATTTAACTTCTCCATAAGTAACTAATTTCAACTTATGGATAAGTTAAAGTCATTTGACATCTTTAATTCATTCTATTTTTGTTTTATAGAAGTTATTCGAAAAAAGTATATCCAAAATGGGTCTATATATACCACATACACGTGAATAAGAATCACTTTTACATTGACAATAGAGTAACTATACATGTACATAAAATAGTGTGGTACAACAATTGTACCACACTGTTATTTAAGCGGAAAAGGGCACACGGAAGAGAGAGAAACTGAGAGGATTAGACACAAATATATAGGGACTGTGGTAAAAATAGTGTCTCACTGTTTTATGTATCGGTATCATTCTTGACAATATAGGTCACAATGAAAAATCAAACAAAATTTACCTTAATTTAAGTAGTTAAGTATTTATAACATGCCAACAATTAAGGTGATGATATATATATGGATAAACTCAAGATATTTTACTAAATATGTGATTATCTATTGAGGCAGGATAAAGATACAACACTTCCTTCTTTCGAAAATAATATAACTTTTATAAGGATTCACAGCTTCAAATCTCAGCATTAATCCTTCCTAACTCTAGTTGGGGACCATGCTTTAAAGTGTGGTTGCAGGCTTAGGCTTAAGGACAATCTTATTCCTAAACAGGAATTCTGGCATGGATATATAATTTTACTGTCATTTTAGAAAGTATACACGCCATACACGTTACTTGATATTGGTTTGTTACGAGTTAAGTGAAACCGTTTTTTGGCGGGTTGTTGAAACTGATAAAGGAGATTCATCCTCATCTTAGGTAAGTGTCCAAACCCATTGGTCAAGCTACCATATACCTATAGTACGGTTAGAGTTAGAGGAGAGTTGTGAGAGAGATCTGGTTGGTGCGTCATAACTAAAAAAGAAAAAGACGCATGTGAAATTCAAAAATTTGGGGCCAACTTGCCCACTGCCATTTCCTAAAGGGAAAACCAGGACAAAATAAGCACGGCCTGTTTGGTTCTGTTGATTAATTGCAGAATCAGGGTCTAATAATTCATTTTATTTTAAAGGACAAGGGGGCTTGCTTACATATGCCTTTGATTCTGTAACCAAAGCAACATTACATTCAGACAGATTGATTTTTTTGCTTGCTATGACCACCTTGATGGTAGTAAAGGGTGTACCATTGATCCGGTTCTTTAATTATAATTAGTCTTCAACATTAATGGTGTCCAGAGATATTTACCTTTTGTAAATTAAACTACCTTATTTTGTAAAAGACTTGTGCTTTAAATCAAATCAAACTATAAAAATGAGAAACATAGAAAAAGTGGTACTATCTTTTTAATTTTTGGGACCATCTGGTACTGTAAAATTAGTGAAATAATGAAGAGAAAGTTGTCTTTAAATTCAAAGGGATTAGAAGACAGACATAAATTAATTAATATGATTATTGGTCCTTATAAAGAAAAAGGTATATTCTTTGTCGTTCTACACATGATCAATTTTTCAATAGGTCCAATCCAACGATGAAATGCAATGCTTGCATTGAACACAACCAGTGCAACAGTGCCAAAGCAAACTGATAGAGACTGTAATGGTTTTGAAGAATCCTAAGAAAAAAATATTAAAAAAAAACACTAGGATGCATAATTACTCTGTACATGATTAACTGAAATTTGGAACATAGAATTCAACCCAATAACCTCTGTATATATATATATGACAAAATCGTTCATATTAATTGGAGAAATTTTAGTACTAGGGGTCAGATAAATCCAATATGCATGTGTTAGCACACAAAAATTAAAGCTCCTCCTCGATATGGCTCGGATGAAATTCAATGTTGAAAGTGTTTGTGTTGAAAAACAGAGAGAATGAAAATGGAAGGTAAAAAGTTGAAAGTTGAGAGACAGAAAGATGATTTGGTCCCAAGATGACAAACAACTTTACCCGAAAATCTATCAAGAAGAGGGGTAGCGGTGGAGGGACTTGTACTTTTTGTCCAAAGGTTTACTGTTTGCTTGGACTTATTACGTTGTCCACATAATAATGTCATATCATATATATCACCAACTATATGCTCACCTATTTAATTTTTAATATATATATCATCTGCTAGCTACTTCTACTGTTTTCTTTTGTCTTATGTTACTTTTTAGATTTAATAGATTGAAACACAGTGCACTATGTCTACGTGTAAGAGATATATCCGAACGGTGAATTGGCAATTGGTTTTTTCTATGTTTGTGTAGCTGTCTAACACATTCCTTGGATTTTTACTGAGCAGTTAGCGTAAGGAAACTTTCAGACTGGCAATGTCTTGATTATTCAAAGTCAGAAGTAAAAGATATAGGTTTTCACTTACAAGCAATAGCTGGGACGAGACCTGAATTTAGTGATACATACAATCAGGTTTATTTTATTGTGTACATAACATGGTATTGCGGTCACTAGCAGTAACATTTTTTTTTATGAAATAAGATATGTATCTTCCATGGGAGGCAATCTTGTTTGAGCCGGATAGGACCTCTATAGACAGCAAAGCTCTCTCCGAGTATTTAACACAGTATATCCAGGGCTCGACCTCGAGACCACTGGTTAAGCTGGAACAACCTCTTACCAGCTAATCCACGTGCTCGGTGGTAGGTCACTACCAGTAACATACTTATTTCATTAATTATACACTTCATGGTGAGTTTGTTCCAATATATAAAATTATATTTTTGGAAATATCTTTCTAGAATTCTATTACCAGAAATGTTATTTTCAAGTAAAACTTATATGTATGTTTGGTATATATTTCATATTTCCGGGAATATTTTTAAAAATCATTTACTTTAAAAAATTTAAAAAAATAAAAATAGAAAAAATATTGTAGGATAAAGTGGAAGTGGGAAAAATAACTTCCATTCCTATGGGAATATAAGATTCCTACTCCTTACCATGGGAATAAAAAGTGGGCAAGTCATGGCTAAAATACATTCCCAGAAATTTTTTTCTAAAACTTGAATCAAATGTGGGATGTGGGGCTAACTCTCCCTGCATGGGTGATGGATGGTTGGGACAGAGTGCCCCTCTCAATTTTTTTAATATATATATATATATATATATTAATTTTATTATTTTCGTTTATATTTATCTGTCCCATTTCAAGAATTTATTTGTTTCTATTTATATGTCCTATTTAGAAATTCAAGAGTATTAATTACATTTTCTCTACTTTTAGCCTTAATAAGAAAGATAGTAAGTAGAGAAAATTAGTGATGAAAATAAAGAGATAAAATGATAAATTAAGAAAAAAAATAAATTTAATGCAAATCAATAAAATTTATTACATTTTCTAGTTTGTGTATTCTTATGTAATGAGATAGATAAATATGAATTGAGGTAGTATTTGGTAAATTTATAAAATAGAAGCCCATATAGAAAGAGATATAATAAATATATTTTTATAGTAAAAGATATATTTAGATAAGTTATATGATATAATTATTTTGTTTTCTAGAAAAAAAAAAAGTAATGCTAGGTAATTATAAGTTTAGATTTTTCATAAATTTTAAATTCTTATTTTTTTTAGTGATAAAATATTTTATTAAAAATTAAATTAAATATTTAAATAATAAATTAAATAATATAAATAAATAGTAAAAGAGAATAATGATTAAAATAATTCATAAAATTTTTAAATTACTTACATTACACACACATATATTTAATTCCTTGTTTTATATTTAATTTATACATAAACAAAATAAAAAAGAAAAGAAAAGTAACTGTGGTAGTTATTTTTTCATAGAAGTAATTATTAAAAATTTAAAATTTAATATAAGGATAAAATCGTCTTGTGAAATGTGAAAATTAAAAGAGGGGTATTCCCTTTATTAATAGTAATATAGATAACAAAATTGTATTTATAATGAACTACTTGATTAAAAAAAATGTAATATTGACTCCCCTTATCCTTAGTTCCAGACTTTGCCCTTGATTTATCATTTGAACCAACTTCTATTGATTATTACAATATTTTTCTAAATGTAAAAAGTTTTTTTATGCCCTTAAATATGTTTTTCATTATTATTTCATTAACATTTAAATGAGAAGACATTTTTAGTTACTATTTTCATCCATTAAAGCACGCAATTCAACTACAAGTGCAATTAAAAATAATACTACTAATAAGTTGAAATGCAATTGACCCAAGTTATTTCAAGTATTCACTTCCTATTTATGTTGTAAACGAAACTTGAGGACTTTAGGTATATGCAATAAAAGCATTTGATAGAGGATGAAAAAGTACAATTCAATTCCACACATTGTAGTTGGGCTGATTGTGGTAGCCCACGCGATTGGCATTTCATTATTGCTCCATCTCATTACTCTCCTTTGACTTCATTTATTATTGCAGAGAACTGCAGTAATTAATTACTATAATATATACTCCCTGCACAAATGTATTGAATAAGGTAAGGGAACTCTGCTTCAATAATCAATTTCATCTTCATGAGAAAAAAAAAGTATTGAAATTTAACATGCGCTTTCCTTTCCATCTCTAATTCCTTTTCATAACGTTTACTTATTCTAAATTTAAAAAAAAGTCAATGCAAGAGAAAAGGGTGATTAAAGATGGAGAACATAAAGAAAGAAAGCGAGTAAGTGAAGTAAAGCTGAGAAACTTTTCCTCAGATTATTTTTGAACTTGTTTATACGACAATTAATCATCTAGCTAGCGAGTATGGTTGGAAAATTATAAAGTGTAACATTTTCAATGCAAAACTTTACTTTACTTTACTTCAATTCATTCTCTCTTAAAAAAAAAAGAAAGAAAAAAGAAAGTGGTAATTGGTAAAGGCTAGGTCTGATGTGATGGGTGCACATGGGCTCCAACAAATAATATATATACAATTAAAGCATGTTGCTCTCAATGTAAGTCCATTCCCACAGCCCCACTGTTTGCCCTGATTTAAACCACTTTGAATTTTAGATATATGCAAAGTACTAGCTAGGAGTAAAAAAGAAGGGGATGTATGTATTCTAGTATGCAACTTGGGGAGATATAGGTTTCTCAATGAGAAGACAATTGAAGCTGAGATTAATAATAATTTTGCAGTAAATGAGGACAAGTGAGGAGTGAAGAAGGACAGATGGTGAACATTTAACAGGAACATGTGTCATGGATGGACAATGGCAGACATACCATGCATTGTGGGGTCAGAAACAAGAATTGGAAGGACTAGAGGTGATAATTTTAAAAAATAAAAATGGAAAAATTTTCTTTTTAATTAAAAGAGAAAAGAAACCCAGAAATCATGCAGGTGATCCACGAGTGTTTGTGCACTCATTGTTGTGGCAATCATTTGCATTGCACGTATCATTCTCATGAACACTTTATTTTGTTACTTACCAGACCAGACAATCAATTACCAGTCCACAATGGTTGAAAATTAAGTACACACAGCTCCCTCTAAATTTGTTTTTTTTTTTTTTTTTTTAATTTTATTTTGTTAAGTTTTGTTTTCCTCCACCATGATCACCTACCTACCAACCAAACCAGCACAGTGTTTGCTCAATCACACGTGCCTCTGTGTATGCAGTGGTGGGAGGAAAGACTATTCTAAAAAAATTGTGTTTTCCCCAAGCCAAATGAGTTAGTTTATGTCTTCTTGTATCTTGAAACATATATAAAGATAACATAAAATATTAGTTGATTCAGTTCAATTCTTTAATTGGAAAAGAACATACTCAATTTAATTAAAAAATGTACGGCATTTCTCAACTGGATCTGTTTTTAAAAGGATTAAGGGTCCGTTTGGTTTACAGTTGAGTAAAATTGATTCTAGAAATGAATGGTTGAGATGGATTGTGTACGCTTTACAAAGTACGTTGGACGGGAGTGATTTAAAATCAATTCTGCAGAATTGATTCTGAATGGTACAAAATTTAAACCAAACGGGCACTAAAATGACATATTAATGATCTATACAAACGCTATATAATTCCAGTTTGCAGAGGTAAATAGGATTGAACACCCGTTAGGAAAACAGAGACAACAATTAGACTTGTATTCAATGGGTTTTTGTAAAATTTACTCAGAAATGTGTAATTAAGAATTCATTCATTACAATTAAATGAGCCTATATTTGGATTTGAGTAATTATATATTCACAAGAAAATGTGAATAGTGTGTGAGACTGATCACACCGGCTTCTTCACAATATACATATTATGAGTCTATGACTGACCAGTACTTAACTGTATAAGGAATTCTTTGAATGTAGCATAGAAAAAGGCTAGAAAGAAACAAGTATATTTTCCTACTTTTTTATTATACAGGATGAAATTATGTAATTTATCAACAATTTTTTCATGAGCTTAATTTGTTGATAAATCCACATATATGCATGGAAAATAAATACATGATATATATACATGAGGAGGGTTATAATTACACCAGTGTAAGTTACACCAAGTATTACACCGCTAATAACTACAAATCGAATATGTTTTTTAGTAATCCAACCGTTGAATTATGTTTGTTCATCATCATGATTATATGTGCCAAATTTCATAAAATTTTGACACTAATAACTTGATAATCAAATGGTTGGATTTTTCATATATTTCAAATGTATATATAACGTTAATCTTGAAACATCTCAATGACATATCAAATAATTTCAGATTAATGTAAAATTTTATATGTATGATCTATATGATAGTAACTTTCAATCCAACGGTGGATTATCTAATACAATGATCCGTTAAAAAATTATTCAGCGGTGTAACACTTGGTGTAACTTACACCAGTGTAATTATAACCCTCCTCTATATACATATATAATATTTTGAATATATATTTTAAAATTTTTTAGGTAGTTTTTAATTGAATTAAAGTGAGAGCATACTTCATTTAACTATAATGCATCAGAGTTGTTATTTATGTAAATATGGTTAAGTATAAAGAATTTGTGTGTTTTCATGTATTTTTTTGGTCCATTGAATAAAGCTCCGCCAACGGATACAAGAAAGGCCCAAAGGCAAGAGCCAGAGGCCCACAAGGATTGCAACAGCAGTACACAGAAGATCTAAGAAACTAGTACGCACAATCCAAAATTACAGAAAAGTGAGAGGACAGAGTCAGATACTTCTATCTAGGTGCATTTTAGGATAGACCACTCCATCTTTGGGTTTACGGTAGACCAACCCTTTTGATAAAAATATTATTTTTAAAATTTGCAATGTAGTCCTCCTATTATATTATTAATAATGTTTATTGGTGCATTTTAGGATAGACCACTCCATTTTGGGTCTACGGTAGATCAACCATTTTTTAAAAAAATATTATTTTTAAAATTTTGTAAATGGAGTCCTCCTATTATATATTAATATGTTTATTTCTCTCTCCTCTCTCCTCTCCCTCCCTTATTTTTCTCTCCTTTCTCTCTAATGTTTCTCTCTCCTCTCTCTCCTCTGTTTCTCTCTCATCTCTCCTCTCCCTCCTATGTTTCTCTCTCCTCTCTCCTATCTCTCTCTTGTTTCTCTCTCCTTTGTTTCTCTCCTTATTTCTCTATCCGTGTTTCTCTCTCCAGCTCTCCTCCTCTCTCTCTATACTTTTCATTTATTAAATATTCTCTCTCTCCTCTATTTTTCCCCTCTCCTCTATTTCTCTCTCCTCTATTT